>VZRL01000066.1:0-133108 GCA_013397895.1 Origma solitaria
CTCATGTTACACAAAAGCCCACAGTTTTTCCCCCCACAGGGGCTAGGAGAGGCCCCTCAGGCACAGTCTGACCCCAGGACTCCTCCATCTGCCCTGTAGGTGTCTTCAGATCACTCCAGATCACAGAGTCACAGACTCATTAAGTTGGAAAACACCCCCAAGATCATCAAATGCAACTTTTGACCCATCACCACCTTGTCAATTAAACCAGAGCACTGAGTGCCATATCCAGTCATTTAGTGAATGCCTCCAGGGACAGGGACTACCTTCCAAAGCCTGACCCCTGTTTCCATGAAGAAATTCTTCCTGAAGATCACACACAAACATCTCCTGAGGCCTTCAGTGCACCCCTGTCCCCCCTTGCAGAAATGTCTCTGCATGGGGGGCTTGCAACACTGGACCCTACAAAAACACTGTTCCCCTCAGCAATCCCCCAGAGCTGTTGATTATATCCCAGAGCCTTCTGTCACTCCACTGACATTTTCAAGTTCCCCCTTGTCCCCTCCTGAGGCACTCCTGGTGATGCAGGCACTCTGTCTGTTCCCCACCCCCCTAGAACCCCTGCAGCTGCCCTCTAACCCCTCAGTGCAGGGCTGGTGGAGCCCCCAAACCTGTGGAGGAGCCCCTATACCTGCCATGGAGCCCCCAAACCAGTGGTGGAGCCCCCAAACCTGTGATGGAGCCCACAAACCAGTGGTGGAGCCCCCAAACCTGTGATGGAGCCCACAAACCAGTNGAGCCCCCAAACCTGTGATGGAGCCCACAAACCAGTCGTGGAGCCCCCAAACCTGTGATGGAGCCCCCAAACCTGTGGTGGAGGCCAGGCTGGTCATGAAAGCACCGGGGAGCTGCACTCTGTGCTGGTGTGCAGGGATGGGGAGTTGGCCTGGCTGGAGGGTGCCTGGTCCTTACCTTCAGAGAGCAATACCTGGGCAGCAAACTGGTCAGGACACCAATCCTCCCCGCAGCCCTTTCCCGCACAGCTTCTCTCGTAGATCTGGTGAAGTCCAGCAGCAGCTGGGACAAGAGAAGCCGCTGGTGAGCCCCAGAGCAGACACCCTCAGCCAGGGTGAGGAACAGCCCTGGGACCCCCACTCTGCTTGTGCTAGACCTCCAGGATGTCCTGCAGCTCCTCGCTGACACGGGAGACAGGAAAGCCGAGCACCATTGCCCTCAGCATTGTGTCCATAGATTTCAGAGTCTGCAAAGAGGACAGAGAGCAGTGGCTGTGATTCTGCTGCTCCTTGCCCCACAACCAGGACCCTGATCTGAACTCTCAGTGCCAGAGGAGGACACCTGAACTGCCCAGGAGAGAGACACAGGGACACAGCAACTGCTGGGGACAGAGCAGCCTGTGGCACAGGACACAGCCTGGCCCACGGCAAGGGGACAGAGGCACAAGGCTGGGAAAGCCACACCTCAGCGTGCCTCAGATCTCTGCTCATGCGGCAGCACAGGGTGAGCAGGGAGCAGCCCAGAGGGACTGGAGGCTCCTGGAGCTCATCCAGCACTTACCTTGACGTAGAGGGCAGCGGTCCTGTACGGCATTTCCTTTTCTGGGGGAAGCCAGAAGACACTGGAGAAACATGCAGACAGGAGGCTTTTGGTTTTGCCCTCCAGCACGTTCTCCACCAAGCTGCAAGGACAGAGGAGGGACAGTCGGACACTGGCGCTGGGAACAGCCCCTCAAGGCCTCATGCAGGGGACCCACAAGGGATGGGCAGATCCCCCCCAGAACACTCACTATCCCCTCACCTTGATTTTCTCTGCCAGACTGTGTGTGTGGCAGAATACATCCAGGCCCTGGAACAAGCTATGATTCCAAGTCGTTATGGAACAGTGCAGGGGCAGCCCAGCCAGCTCGTGGGGCAGCTGCAGGGTGGGAGGAAATGGACTCCCCTTGGGCATCACAGCTGCTCTCAGCCCCCCTGGTCAGGGACAGGGGCATCTGCCCCTGGAGGGACCTTTTCCCATGCAATGGTATTTACCTATTGAAAAAAAATTCAAGCAGAAAAACACCTTTTGCTCTCAGCCCTTCTCAGTCCCATTGCCCGCTCCTAGAGAGCTTTGGATATTTACTATCAGTGACTTCAAGTGCATCAGCAACTGCTGCTTTATTACAAGGCCAGATTGGGCTGTAGGGCTGATTTACTTGGGGGGAGGTTGGGCAGCAGAACCTGTGGTACCTCTACATTAGAGCATTAAATGCACAAGCAGTAATTCAGGGATCAGAAAAGCCACAGCTTGCTTTAGGATCTCGACCCAGACATGGGGGAGCACATGCAGGAGAAGATTTTACTGCTACCACTAATAATAGCAGCATTGCTAAACCCATTAAAAACAATTACTGTTGGAGTTAGAGAAAAATAATGAAGTAGGTAAATAATTCACAGGGTGACTGCGAAATAAAGAGGGATAGAGGGCCTGTCTAAAACCCTGTCAACTGTGACTGCTCTGAAGCAGCCCCTAGAGCCTGCAGCCGTCTTCAGTTAGTTGCACATTATTTAATTGGTTTCAAGTGATTTTCTGGACTGCTAATCACCATGCTGTAATTAAAAACCTGGGCAGCATGTTGAGTGCTATAGCGCATTAGAGATGTTAAACTGCTGAGAATTCGTGTGATAGGGATGGCTGCTCCCCTTGCCTGGAGTGTGAAACACCCAGAGAGGAGTTGTGTGCAGGTGGGTGAAGCAGAGAGATGCAGGGCAAGGGGCCACCAGCGTGCTGTGGAATCAATGTGAAATATTTATATACATCCTGAGAAACATCCACTGCTCATGGAAATACAGATTTTGAAAAGTCATGAATTTTGGAAGGAACAGAAGTTCTCTTTCTTGCCGGCATAGGCTGTCTCACTAAAAAGAGGGGGGGAGGGGAAAGGAAAAATGAAGTTTTGCTTCACAGTTTGAGTTTTTAAATTACTCATTAAATGGTTTGTAGTCTCCAAGATCCTCTTTGTGTAATGAATCTTTTTCATTTTTCTCAAGACCAGCTACTATGTGGAATAAAGCCCAGTCATGCTTTCACCCCTGTGTGTACAGGATAGTGGGGGGAGAAAATGTCACTTAACAAAAAAGAAAAAAAAAAAGGCCAGTAACTCATTGCAACATTGTTTTTGATAAGTTTTCCCAAGCACCAGTTTTTGCTCAAGAAGCCCAAACAGAAGCCAGTTCACAAGTGTCAGAGGTGTTACATCTCCCTGGGCTGATGTTTTCCTCAGAAGCTTTTCCCAAGAGATTTACTTTCTCCAAACGCTCTGCTCAAGAAGTCTCAATCACAACAAGTCCCACGTGGCCTCAAATGAAGGATTATCTCTCATCTGATCTTGTTACAGGGCCTTCTTCATGGTGTCCTGGTCACAGCCAGGGACTTACGTGATGTAACGTGTATCACCAAACCAGAAAGCACATGTTGCATGTATGTCTCAAGCCAGAAAAAAATACCATTTAATTCCAAAGCAGATGCTCAGTCCAGAGACTCCACCCCTCCCAGATGAGCACACCAAAGGCCCAGCCCAGCCCTTGCAGCATCCCCCCAGACTGTGCTGCTTTGGAGATAGGAAGGTGCTAAGAGAACAGTTGTGCCCTGCTTGATCAGGGTTGACACGCAGGATTGTGGTGAGCAGCATGAAGAAGGGATAGAGATTGCAAGCTCTGATGGATCCTGGAGAACACCTCTTCCCTTGAAAGGCACCATCCGAGCAGCTTCATCTGCTTCAAGGCTTTCTGCAACATGATCCTAAAACCACAGCACTCCATCCCACGGCTTTCTGCTGCACAACTCATTTTCCGCAAAGCTCAAGCTAACTGGGCTGCAACCCATCTATGAAGGAATACAGATACATCCTTTTTTTTGTTTGTTTAACTTTTTATCCCAATGTTGATACAGCTAAACCTCAGCAGCACGGCTGTGTCAGGTTTCTTGCAGTGCCGCTGATGTTTGTTTAAACATCTTACATAGCAGATGTATCTAATATTGGTGTGAGGGGCTAACACAGAGCACTCAACAAGCTAAAGCTGCTCTTCCACTTTGTACAGGGAATGTGAGAAGATCAAGGAGGAACTCAAACATTTCCTCACTCCACTGGCTTCAGCAGAGAATCACAGTAATGCGACCACTTGGCAGTGTGAGAGGGAGGAGGGATATTTCCACAGGAAACAGCAATTTTAAAATAGGAGCACACTCCCAAATCAACACACTCCAGGGAGGAATTGCCACATCTGCTGATCACCAGAACCATCACCTTGTATCTACACTGGCTCTGCTCTCCAGCAAGAGCAGTGGGGGCATCTGGCTCATGGGACTCACCTCCATGTCCACCATCCTGCAAAGGACAGGCCAAAGCCCTTCAGATACTTCAGAGTTTGCCCTGTGCTCCTTATTCCCCATGTTCCCATCCAGTGACCTGCAGACATGCCAGCAGTTCAGGCCAGGTAGGTGAGAGAGGCTGCAACTTCAACCATAGAGAAAACCCCAGAACCACTTGCAGACACCATGGTCCTAAAATGCAGGAGCCTGCCCGCTGTGAGAATTTTGAGAAATTGTCTTTAAACCAGCAGCCTGCTGGTTCATGAGGAGCACCTCCATGAGCACATCAACACCTGTGAGACCACAGCCCATGACAGTTTGTGCACTGGGGTGATATGGACTGAAACCAAATACCCCTCCAGCTCCACAGCTCACTTCTGGTCCAACAAGTCAGCCAAAATTTTTGCCAAAGCACATCCAGTCCCATGTGCTTCAGTCACCAGCTGTGATGGGGAAGCATCTCCCACCATGCAACAGCGCTGCTTCCACATTTAAACCTCATAGAAAACTGAAAAATGAAAATGTTTTGGCATCCCCCAAACCTATTATGTCCAAAAGAAACAAGACTCTCCTTGCTTTCCAGGGAAAACAGGAGGTGAAATCAGAAGTGGCTGTTAGAGGAAACATGAATCGTGGTGTTCTAACCAGCTTTGGCTTTATCTGCACATCCCCAGCCTGAGGAGTCACTGAATTGAGAATTCCCTTTTTGATGATTGGATTCTTGCTGGGAAGAAAACAGTTTGTGTTTGTGCATTTGTTTCATTGCCTTCTTGTGCTCTCTAAAGTTTTTCCCGCTGGCTTTCCAGGGAAACGCTTCCCAGCAGAGCTGAATGGGATTCAGTATGTACTGATTTGGGCTTTGAAAGCTTGAGCCATTTCCCTCACTTCCCCTGCTCCCCTCAACATTTTGGCAGTCCCAGGCAGAAAAGCCACACTCGGAGCAGGGATGTAACATCAAAGGAATGCTTGTCTCCGCAGAGCAGCTGTCTGCCTCAGCCAGGGGAGATGCCACTCATTTCTGTGGCAGCACTGCTGGCAGCTGCGACAGCAGAGCCTTTCCAAAGTTCATGGGGAGCATCTCCAGTTTGCAAGGGCTGGGCTCGACTGGGAGGATCCTGGCTGGGAGATTCAGAGAGGTTCCTTGGCCTTGGCAGCCTCCCCCAGCATTTATTGCAGCCTCTGCTCCTTTCATGAGCACAATCCAGGATAATGTGTCTGTTGACAATTGTAGCTCCTGAGCTCGTTATGAGGGGAGCGAGTGTTAAACCCTTCAGTGAGCTCCCTAGAGACTGCACTGCAGAGCACAGCACACTGCTTGGCTCCTGGAGGAGCAGTACAACCTCAGAGCACGAAAGACATCTCATCAGCATTTGTCAGCTCAGCACAAAGGCCAGCAGCCTCAAGAGATTTCTTCCTGGAGAGATGTTTTCCCCATGGGCAGCTCAAGCCCAAACTCCTTCTGGCTGCACAGAGGCTGCCATCAGACAAGTGTAAATAACGTTTGTACCCCAGGTCACTAAAGAAAATTGTGGCAGAATGACATTTAAAGTTCTCATCCTTTAACTGCTCTGAGCCAGGAAGCAACAGAGAAATCCACGCTGCTGATTCTCAAATACAGCATTTCAAAGTCTCCGAGAATTCCTGAAGATCTGACCAAGGAGGCTGCTCTCCTGCCTGTAAACAGCTGCTCTGCTGGGCACAGCGCATGGGAAGGGTGGTGAAAGAACAGTTTGCTCTTTCCTGTGCCAAGGCAGGACAAGGTAAATGGCACCAGGAGGAACCTGCCAAGGACCACCACAGCAATATATCTCTGGGGGAGGTGAGGCCCTGGCACAGGAGCCCAGAGAAACTGTGACTGCCCCATCCTTGGAACTGTCCAAGGCCATTTGGATGGAGCTTGGAGCACCCTGGGGTAGTGGAAGGTGTCCCTGCACATGGCAGGGGGTGGAACTGGATGGTCTTTATGGTTCCTTCCAACCCAAGCCTTTCTAACGTTAACCATAGCATCACCCTGAACTGCAGAGGAACCACCTGTGTTTGCAATTCTTGATAGCAGAGCATCACCATGCCTGTACTGAATCATGTACAAGGAAAAAAAGTAAAAATCATTGAGCACATTAATCACATTTGAAGAGATCAAAATCACTTCCTTGCATTATGACTTTTTAAGCATTAATCTGCAAATCATCTGCAAGAAATGAGGTAATTATTACCCCAAAGAAAAAACTACTCTTTATCAGATCACTTTCAAAAACAAATAATGAAAGAACTACAACTTCAGTCCTTAGCAAGCAAACAGGAGCAAAGGTCAGGACAGCAAACACAGGCTGTGCAGGCAGAACAATAACTTCACTTCCCAGAACCTGTTCCCGTTTTCTGCTAGGTTTTCATTCAGTCATGTCCAATCACATGGGAATGACTCTTCCAGCAGACTTCCCTGTGTTTAGCCCTTCCCAACAAGATCACCTCTCCCTGGTCACGTGTCCTTTTAGTGCCACATCCGAGCTCAAAACTGTTCCGAAGCTTTCACAGCTCTAAGCACAGAAAGAGTCATGGACCAGCTCAGTCAATACACCAGCAGGGACACAAATAAAGTGAGAGACCTAAAAACAGATGACAGCTGTGCCAGAGTCCCACAAATCAAAATCACAGCCAGTGAAGAGGTGACTGCAGCTGAGACCTGCTCAGCCCATGGCTGGAGTGCCACAGGCAGTTGTTTATTAGCAGAATGTGTCCTCTGGAGCAAAGCTGAAGTTTTACAGGAACAGGTGAGTCTGTGGAGACCAACTCATTTTCTTAACCACATAATATTTGAAAGATTTGTTTCATCCCAAATCCAGAGGCTGAGGAAAAAGAGAGATTGAGGACGGGACAGCAAATTGTCAAAAGCACAAATGGCACAATGTAACACACCTATGAGGGGCAGAAATACAAAAAAAAAAACCCTTTAAAGGAGATTAAAATGAATAAGAAGGACATTCAACTGGAAAAAATGGGGTGACATGCTCAGAGGATAGAGTAATGAATCCAAAAGGATAACACATCCTCTCAGGATGGAACACTTTCTCATTGATGACCTCACTTCATCTGGCCACCAGGGTTTCTGTAAAAGGTATGAATGCATCTGATCTCTCCTTGAAACTTAAGCAGGTGCCCAGATTGATGATTCAAATGCGAGTCACATGGGCACAAAACAACCAAAGGATTTTGCACACAAACAAACTCAGAGCTCCACATGCCTTTGTGGAAATATTTGTAATGGAGGAGGAACATTTCAAGAACCCAAAATCTTGAGTGGTCCTCAAAAATGTTCCAACAGTGGCAGTTGATGTATATTGAATTTGGACATTTTTATCTTCTCCAGCCAAGTATGGTGTTCCCTCCATGATAAATGCAATTTATTTTTACATTAAAACTATTTTAATAACTTGCACTCATAATCATTACAATCACAGATCAGGATTGCTGTACTTCACGGTAGAATACCCAAATGCCTTGCAATTAATTTTGTATTTTTATTCTCCAGCAGACTGTTCCTTCAGGCCTACAGAAATACTTCAGTTGTTCCCCAAATGTGAAAACAATGTTTACACTACTCTGCTAATGAGAACACTTCCTTTACAATATCACTGCTGAATAACTTTCCCCTGGCTCGTGCACACACTCCTACCCATGAGCTAATTCACCCTGGAATATTAATGCCGTGACTCAGTGGGATGTTGAGTCACCAGCGATGCAAGACCTGTCCCCACAGCCCAGCGCATCATAACACAGCAGCAGGAGCAAACACAGCCCTCCAGAGCTGCTGTGCAAGGAGCAGGGACACTTTTGGCTCTTTAGGGACATCCCTCCCAGATGAGTCCCTGTGCTCTTGCAGTGCCACAGAAACCAGAGGGAGACAGGACCCAGGTCCCTGTGCAGGAGAAGGTCTGGCTGCTCTGCAGAGGGCAAGAAAGGACAGATTTATTTGCAGCCTTAATCATTTCTAAGGAAAGACACTCCAGTTTTCCCCGTTACTGCCTCCTCATTGCAGGCAGTGCCTTCTTCTCCTTTCTGCTCTCTGTCTCGACCATCTCAGGGCCACAGGGCAGTTATGGTTGGTAAGAATCTAATGACTCCTGCTAGATTGGTAATGAATCTAATTGGTAATGAATCTAATGACTCCTGGACAGGATTCCAGGTGTCTCTGTCTCCATGGGAGTCACCCACGTGCAGAGTGCAGCCCAGAGGGATCACCACAGCTGAGAGAAGGAGATGACTCTAACCCTGGCAGAGACCCAGTTCCTTCCTCCAGGAACCAGCAGATACAGGAAGAACCTCAGACAGCATCATCCCACAATCTGGACCTTCCTTCCCTTTCCCTTTGGCAGCTCTTGGGAAGGCCATTTGGCTCACTGCAGCCCCAGCCTTTGTCTCAAAGTTCTTTATTCACAGTGAGAGCTGCAGAGAGGACAGCCGAGCCTGCTCCTCCTCACCTTTTGGGATGAGCAGTGCTGCTCTGGGGATTGCCCCAGCTGGGGAAACTCCAAAGACCCTAAAGGCTCCTGCATAGCCCCAGTGAACAGCCAAGGACTTTGCCCGGAAGGAGGAGTCCAAGTAGCCCTCACCTTTCTGGGTGCAAACCTGTAAAGTTTATTCACTGAGCAGATTGGATTTCTTCTTGCTGGGAAGCTCGCCACTCCATCTTCCACTGGATTTTATTTATTGCTGCAGCTTCCCAGCTGAATCTCACAATTTAAACTCCTGTTAAAGCACCCACCCTATTCCCCAGTGACTCTGCCCCAGCTTAGCTCTGCCCCCCTCAAGCAATGCCCCAAAATAGAAACCATCACCATATGGGTCCGTCAGAGCTTTTGGGGGGCTGCAGATAATGAGAACATGTAGGATTGCCATCTGTGGGATTTGGTCCTGGTTTTGTTTCGGACGGTTGGGACAGAGACGAGAGATCTCTGAAGTCAGGTCTTAGAGCATGAGGTTTATTGTGAAAGGTGTGGGTGTAGGGGAGCTGCTGGGAGCTGCCAGACGCAGCAGAAACAAGAGAGAGGGAGAGAGAGAAGTACAGAATACAGAATAGAATAGAATACCGTGGTTGCCGTTTACAATACAATAAATCATCTTTTGTGCTGAATATTCTGATTTTCACTAACCAATCTAGAACAAGCTACAAATCCTACAACATTTACATATAGCCTATGAGAGTCATTGCATTACCATACGGTGTTATATTTTAAACCCTAAAAACTGCTTTTGGGACCCTCTGCCAAGTTGGTAGGGTCTGCTCTGACCCTTGGAGCTGTCTGCAAGCAGAGGGGATTGTTTAATCAAAAGGGGATTACCTTCAGTGGCCATACCATTGTTTTCCAGTTGTTCAGTACCTGGGGCTTGGTATCTTAAAGCTTGTCTTCATTTCAATCTCGCTTATAGTTTCCATATTCTCAGCATCTTTTGCCAGGTAATCATATTTATAAGCCTTTCCTATTTCATCTTCCCCAACAGGAACAGCCGTGTCAGGACTGAGGCAGGAATCACCACCCCAGATTGCCCCTCTTCCCAGGGAGATGCAAGTCCCACCACTGCTCCTGGAATGCTTGGCTGCCTCCCAGCCACGTATTTGCAGCCTGATGCTTTTAAAATGCAGAGCTTCCACTTTCCCCAATTAGGTGTTAAACTCTCCTCTCTCTGCGCATCAGCTCACGGATAAAGCCTGAAGGCTCCGACTCGACCTGGAGCTTTTGCAAAGGCAATTTAAAGGAGCTGAATCCTTTTCAATAAGGCTTACAAAAGGATTAAAGGAGCTGGAAGCGGAACACAGACCTCCCGAGTCTCAGCTCAGTGCCTCATTCACAACGTCAGGCTCTTGCATACTCTGCAGTAAAAAAAACTTCATAAAAATGAAAAAGTAAAAATAGTAATACGAAGAGTGCCCGCGTCCTGAATGCAGAACTAATCCACCAGGATTTAATTATGGATTACTCCTTTGCCATTTTCTCACTGTCTCACTGTCTAATAACAGTTAAGAAATTTTTGTCAATCAAATAAAACCTATTTTAGCAGATAGAAACATTAGCAATGCTGCATGGGAAACACTGAATTTGAGGTTTTATTTCACCACTGCACAGAGACACATAAATTGCCCTCCACTGCAAGAGAAAAAACAGTCCCCCCTGAACAAGCGCTTCCTATATTAAAAAAAAACAAAAAGGAAAAAGAAAAAAGATAATTCAGTTTGAAAATTTCCCCTCCCTCCCGGATGCTGGGTTAATTATTGGAAGAGACTGCAAGAGAGGCAGGTTTAGAGTAACAGAGCACCGCTGAGACCAGGAGCACTGAAACTGAGCTCAGGCAGGGTAGGGCTGCTGGATGGAGTAAACCAAAATTGGC
This sequence comes from Origma solitaria, assembly GCA_013397895.1. NCBI lineage: Eukaryota > Metazoa > Chordata > Aves > Passeriformes > Acanthizidae > Origma > Origma solitaria. The sequence continues at coordinate 10,690 of VZRL01000066.1, forward strand.
AGAGGCATTAATCCAATCTGTTATCTTCATCTCTGTCTGTTCAGGAATATCAGAGAATCACAGAAGGGTTTGGCTTGGAAGGGACCTCACAGCCCATCTCATTCCACCCCTGCCATGGGCAGGGACACCTCCCACTGTCCCAGGCTGCTCCAAGCCCTGTCCAGCCTGGCCTTGGACACTGCCAGGGATCCAGGGGCAGCCACAGCTGCTCTGGGCACCTGTGCCAGGGCCTCCCCACCCTCACAGGGAAGAATATTTTCATAATATCCAATCTACAGATAAAGATTGTTGTTACAGAATCCAGAGTTGCTGTTGAGGTAAATTCCAACCACCTAAGAGCTGCTTACCTGTGACTGCACCTGTATTCACACAGAATCTCAGCGGGAGATTTTGGAGCACCAGGCTCACATTCTGACTGCTTTGAGCTGGGAGCTGCTGTCCAACATGAACCGTGACATGCAAACCTGTCTGAAGCACAGCACACCCATCCCGCAGCAGATGGAGGTGCAGGAGGCAGGGACAGCCCTGCCCTTCCCCTGCAGCCCTCGCATCCCCCACCTTAGAATCAGCTGCCACTGCAGGGTCCTGCCGAGCTCAGTGAGCAGCAGCCATTGCATAGCACTAAAAAAAATCTAAATAAAGTAAATCCTCCAAAAACTAGGGGAGCAATTTCAGTCCCTCCTTACAATCCTTTGCTCATCAAAGTCACGCAGTCTCAGCCCACAGTGCAGCATCCCAAGGGTGGCTGTAACACAAACATCCCCACGGGATCATTTCCTTTATCCCACAAACATTTGCCCAGGTGGGATGAAGTACCACAGCCCGTTCCCTGGGATGCTGCTGAGAGGTGCCAGGCTGGGGGATGGTTCTAGGCTGGCAGCACAGCATCTTTGCATCTTGGTGCTCACAAGCATTTAAAAAAGCAGCCTGGTTTGCATTTCTTGAGGTTGCTGACAACCGATGCCTAATTGCATAAAAATAGGGAAATTATTATCTTGGTGCCTTGTATCTGCTGCTTCAAGTTCAGCACATTCCAGAGGGAAACTGGCTATAACATGCTGGCAAGGCTTTTTAAAGCAGAGACAGGTCGACCAAAGAGAGGGGAAAAGGAAAAAAAAAAAAAGGAAGTGTAAATCCTGACCTTGGAAGAGGTGGCAGAGATAAATAAAGAATTGATTATACCATAATCCTGACTAACAGGTCCACCAATATGAAGGATGATTTCTTCACTGCTGCTGCCTCTCATACTTCAGAGAAAACATCTAATGGCAGCATTGAGATGCTGAGCAGGTTTACAATGGAAGGAATGAGAAAATTATAGCTGCTCAAGCAAGTACCACTGCTGGGCGTGTGTTGATAACACAGAAAAGCCTGGGGGAAAAATAAACAAAAAAACGCAATCCACCAAATAAAAACTAAAGCCCCCCACCCCCATATTCCTCTCCCTGCACTCCTCTGCCCTATTGGATTAAGGTTTTCCAGTTCAGGAAGGGAATTACTCTGTGAAATATGCCAAGATTCAGAGCCAGAGATAGGCTCCAGATGAGGAGAGATTTCCAAACTCTTTAGGAACTATGAGAAAGGAGTGATCGCAGCCGTTTTCCATGGATGTTACACCCAATGAGAGGACTGAGTCTGGCTCTGGGCACTGCTGATCCTCCTGGGATGGCAATTACAGGGCAGGGAAGTGATCTGTGATGTGATACAGGACAGAAAGTACAAATGCTCTCATTTGCAGCCCTGTGGTTCCTCCCAGCCAGGAGCACTCACTGATCCAAAACACTCCCCTGATCTGCAGCAGGAAAATGCAGCGACTTCTCCAAAATTACTCACGGAGTGAAGCATCACAGCCCAGCTCCTGCCTGCAGAGATAAGGATGCACAGCCCCTGAGCAAACTCCTGCTCAAGCCAGTGCTGGCCCTTGGAAGCTGCTGGTGAGGCAGGACACAGCACTTGACATACCTCAAAGGCCTGGCAGACGCCTCTGGCCCAGACAAAGCCCCCTTGGTGGGCACAGGGGCCATCCTCCCTGCAGGTCTGCTGGGGACTGCTGCAGTGGGAACACCAAGCCACACAAGTGCTGCTGTAGATCCATCAACCTCAGCCCCTGGCACAACTCCCTCTTGGTCCCTACAGCCTTCTCTGGGCAGTGCTCAGGAAGGCAGGAATGTCCCAGGGACCCGAAACTGCCTCCTACTCATGCATTTATAACTAACACAGTCTGTCTGTTCAAGTGTATTTTCTGTACCTTGCCTTTACCTCCCTGCAATGTGTATCAGCAGCTCCCAGGCCTCCTTCCAGTCTCTGCTCCACAGGCAGAACAAACCCAGGAAAGCCTCCCTAATCACCTCAAGGGAGATGGCCACACTTCACCCATCCTCCACCTGCCCAGATTCCAGATGCTCACTCTAAATAGTCAGCTCTTATTCCCAAAATCACTGAAGACACAGCTGCAGCTAAATCCCCAGCATAATATTCAAGAATCTTTCCCTTTTCCAAGTAAAAGAGACATCCCCTCTTCAAGAGCTTTCCCAGAAGAGGCAGAACAGGATCTGTTCTGTCTACCTCCAGGTCCTTCACCCGGAGAAGGTTTCAGTGAGACAGTTCAGGGTTCAGAGATTTCCATTTCCATTCTGATTCTGCAGTCAGGAGAGAAGAGGGCTGGCTTTGCAGTAATCCTCCTCTCCTGTCTGTGCATCCAAATGAACTGTGAAATTTGAAAGGAGGGAATCTGAGCAGCCTCACCTGTGCCTGTCTCCTCCTCAGCAGCAGGAACAGTTGCCCCACATGATGCCACCTCTCCCCAGCTACTCCTTGCTCTGCCAGCCCAAGTGTCATAAAAAACTGGGGGGAAAAATAAAGAAAAAAATTAAATTAAGGCAAAACCCATCCTCCTCTTCCCATTCCTGGACATTCCTATTAGAGCAATAAAATCCCAGCAGCTGGTACCAAAGCTGACGTGTCTGCAAGGGACCTGTGAGGAAATACCAGTGCCCTCACAAGGCAATGTGGCCTTTTTGGAAAGGACAAATGTGCCACAGGAGAGCCCCCATGAAGTGCAGTTGTCAGACTGATGCAAGTTAGCAAGGACACCTGTCCTGACAGACTCTTGAGTGAGATGATGAAATTTGGTTTCTGAACTGCTTGCTGTGAGGCAAAGAGGGTGCACATCACTTAGTGGCATACACTGACTGCCCTCTGATACTGCCACTTGCACTGGCACCTGAGAAAAGCCTTTGGGAAGCTCCCAGGGCTGCTCTCCAGGGCACTGTCAGCAGCTAGCCCAGCCTGCAGGATCACAGCTCCTCAGATCTCCTGCCTTCCCAGCTCCTGAAGGAAAAAACAAACTGCTTCACCCTCAGAGTGTGATAAAAGTCTTGGCTGTCTAAAGCAGTTGCAGTTCCCAAAACATGGACACAGGGTCAGGATCTGGGGGAGTTGAGAAACCCAAAAGCTTAAAACTTTTGTCAGACAACAATTCTTCATAAATTGCTGCTCTGAAGAACAGCAAGGTCCAACAGCTGTCAATTCTCTAAAGCAGAAAATTATAGTGGGAGGATTTTTAAGTCCCATTTTTTTCCTTCTTTCCCTGCTAATAGGAGCCTGGAGACCACAAACTTCTGTCATCTTTCCACATTCCCTTGGATGTGGCTCAGTGCAGAGATGTTCTCCCTATAGGAGTCAGACAAAACCTCATTTGGTCACGGTTTCATCTCTGCTTCAAAGGGAAAAGTAGCTGGACAGAGCCCAGCCCAACACAGCAGAGTGGGCAGAGAGCCCATCCAACTGCCAGGAAAAAATCACCCAACAGATACACAGAGCAGGCCAGACTCAGAGCGCCTGGATTCAGGGAGCTGTTCCCAGAAGTGAGGTCCCCACAGCGTCAGTTTGCTTTACTGGGCAGGTGACACCTCCAGGAATTGGGTGCCATGCACTCGGAGAACTGGGAAGAGAGAATTCCTAATGGGAAAAGGGAGCATGCCTGCGGATGTGAATTCAGTAGCAAAGGACTGGATTGCTGTCAGTGCTGCCACAGACAGGCTCTGACTGCAGGCTGCAGCTATTTTAATCCCATCCCAGCCCTCGGGGACGGCGGCTGTGGCATCTCCAATGTAGCAGCTGCCTCCCTCCCTGCTCCACCCTGCCGGGCTGCTCCAGGGAGCTCACAGAGCTCGGGCATTTGTCCAGCAGGACTGGGACACACAGACAGCCCTTACAACACATGGAGGTGCAGGAGAGCCATGCCTCTTGCACGGGACTGGCTCCATTTGGTCACTAGCTGTCCTGGGTGAGGATTTCCAACTAAGAAGGTCTGACAGGGGATGCAGCTGCAGTTCTGCCAAGGAGAAAGGTGTGGGCAGCCACGGGAAAGGTTTCCCACCCAAACCCCTGAGTTGCAGAGCTCACTGCTCCATTCCCTCACTCCATCAGCAGACAATATCTGCACCCACAACCTCCACAGCCACTCAACCAGTTTCCATCAAGTGCGATGCTCACATTGCCATGGGTCACCAGCATGGGCTCTCCACAACATTATCTGATCAGTTCCACACTCAAAGGCTGCCCCATCCATTCATCTACTCCCAGACGTGCCATCCCAGGTATTTCACCTCCCAACATCCAAACAGGCAGCTCCCAGCTCCAGCATTTCAGCTACAATCCATCAGTCAGGCTCCACATGCAGGGGGAAGAGGAAAGCTGTGCTTCACAGAATTTGTATTTGTCTCTGTACACATAAAAATATGATTAAGGCTATTAAATAAACCAATTTGTTTTTATGGGATCATTTCCCTGGTTAGAGCTAATGCTGAGAAAACCACTAGGCTCGCCAACACAATTCCCACTGGGAAGCTGAGGCAGAAGCCAGTGCTGGGTGCAATTAAAGCTGCACAGGGTAGAAGGAAGAACATGAATTTTCTTGTAGATAGTGATTTTCTTAGATTAGGGAAATGCTTACACACACTCATCAATTAAAACCAAGCAGAAGAGAGAGTAGAAAACTTTTACGAGGAAAATAATCCCTTAGCCCCAAAAAGGAATTTATACCAGGAGTTAAGACATTTTAAATTATTTTCACTTCTAAACAAGAATGGAAAGCTGGAATGCTGAGGTCTCTTGTGAACTGGAAAATGAGACATTAAGTAGCCCTGGATGAGAAAGGTTGAAATTAAATGTTTCTTTTCAATAGAGTCACAGTATTTTGCTAAATACTAACACCCTTAGGCTTCAGGTGAAGCAATAGGAGAAAAAAGCTTTAAAAAGTTCTTGTCTCAATGAATATTTACCATGGAAAATATCAGTGGACACACAGTTTTTAATTATAGAAGTCTCTTTTCTCTAACGTTACTCATCCGTGGTTTTAAGAGGCTTTGGAGAAGGCTGGGATTTTGGAGGGGGTGTATGAATTAATGATTGACTCCGCAGGAGGTGCATCTGAGCTGTGAAACCTCAGGGCTGGAAAGCAGCATTTGGACAGGGCACTTGTGTCATCTTTACATCATCTGTAGGTAGGAATCACAGCAGGAAGACAAGCTGAGATGTGGGGACTGCTCTGCTGAAGGGATTTCTGTGAACCCCAGGAAGGATTTCAGGCTGAGGGAACATCGACAGCGCAGGTAGCTCTGAGTTGGGAACTCAATCCCTAGGGACAAGGGAAGTCAAAGTCTTATTAACTACATTTTCAGCTCATCATTTTTTGGCTTCTTTTTTTTTTAGCCAACTTTACTGGAAAGAGGAGATGGAAAAAAGAGATACCTGAGTAGAGCTGCTGCCAAACAGAAGAGAGGTTGTATGACATGCTGACAGCCAAGTGTCCACATGCTTCCCTCATGGACAGTGTGTTTCTCCACATCTATAAATAATGCAAGAGAACTGTCTGCAAAGAATTAGCCTGTGGTTATTCTGTTATTCAGTGCACACAGAGCTGGGACCTGGAGTCATTAACCTGAGCAGTGGGAGAAGGGGATGTGGGATGTCAGCACAGCTGCCACTGGCACGAGGTGGCCAAAGGAGAACTGGCAAGAGATTTGGGCAAATTATGCTTCCCACAGCTGGGAGCTTGGTCTGATAACAGCATCAGAGTGAGAAATGCTGAGCTGTGGGTGGAAAGGACAGGCCAGCTCCTAATTTACAGTGCCCAAGCTGTTATTGCCGAGGTATCCCATTGGCCCAGCTGTCTGTTTTTCCCCGGTGGGAAGCCTGCCCATGCCAGCAGCACAGCACCATGTTCTGAGCAGTTCCAGGGCAGTCCTGTCTGCCCCAGTCTGCTTCAGTCCTGTTTCATCACTCTGCACTAACCACACACACAGCACCAAACCCAACCACTCCTCACCCTAAGGGACTGCTCCAAGGGCTCCTTTCCTTTCAGTCTCTCATTTCTTTTCACGAAGCCTCCAGACTCCTCCCTGCTCAGTCCCTCGGAACCACTGCGATGCCACGCTGAGCACACCAGCCTGCCTGGGGACCAGAAGCAGCATAATCACATCAGCGCAGGCCTGCACCCAAATTAAGCAGTTGGAGGGAGCTGCAGGGCTAATTGGCACCACACAGTTCTGGTGTGGCTGTCCTGCTTTGGGGGCTGGAGCCTGGCACAGGCAGACAGAGCAGTTTGCTCCGAGCTCCCTGCTGCTGCTCACCACTCCCTGGAGCCACGCCAAGGGCAGAGGTGCATCCCACAGACACTTCTGTAAGAAACAGCACAGAATTTCCCTTCCACCCCCCTTCCAGAACAGCCCAGCACAGACACTACCTGGTCCAGCTGGGTCAGACAGGGATCTCTTCTCCTCCCCTCCCCTCGGCCCTCACACTGGAGGCACGAGGTGGGTCCATGTAAGCCAAATCCCAGGCTCCAGGCTCACAACACATAAACCTGTGTCTGTCCAGCCTATCCTCAGCTGTGTGAGCAGCACTGCTTCAAGCTTTCATCGAGGTCCAGATGGGCTTTAGTGACCTTTAAAGATGAAAATAAACATTTGAGCAACTTTAGTAACCTTGAGGGAAGCCAGGAGACTTTTGAGAAGCTTTCTGAACTGGAGCAACCCAAGGAAAAACTCACCAGATTTTCTCCTTTCCCTGTCATTCCTTACTCCGCAGCTTCATGTTCCTCTTCACGCTCATCTTTTTGCATGCTCTCCCGCAAGCCATTCAGTCCTTCTTCCCATCTCCCAAGGCACCAGATTTTTGCTGCTGTCTGAGACATCCCAGACACAGGGACAATTAGATCAGCACAGGGTTGGGAGCAGCAGTTCTGAGCAAGGTTAAGTCTCAAAGAAATCCACAAAATCACAGAAAGCTGCCCAAAGATTCACACAAAGGAGAAGCCTGGGGGGCTCTGACATTGTGTGTGCTGCCCAGGTACTGAATACCCACCCCAACTCATTTGGGGGGTGCTCACCAGGAGCACAGGGAGTGTGGGTGCAGGCAGAAAAAGGAGCAGTGACAGAGATGGACAAGTTTGGCACAAGGCAAGGGCTGTGCAAGACGGGAGATAAACAGGTGAGGTGGGAATCTGGCACAGGAGAGAGGGAAGGGTGATACAGATGAAAGCATTTGGGAAATGCTGCCTGCCAGGTGCTGGCACACACCGGTAGAAACCACATCAAAACTCATCAAGGGTCTTGACAGGAGGCTTTGTCAAGGAGTGCTGACCAGTGAGAGCTGGGACATTTGTGTACAACATGCTGCCAGTTTGGAGAGAGAAGGCAGGAGCTCTTGTCAGAATGGGAGAAAACCCCTCTCCTTACACTTCTCCCACTATATATTTTAAAGTCTTGAAAAATCATCCTGATGGAAAAGGTCTGTGCTGTTCAGCAGTGAGTTACAGCTCCAGGGAACATCCAGTGCAACCCTTGGGAAAGGCTCCAAGAGTGAAGTTTATTTGTTACTTTGGCAAACTGTTCACATTGGATGCTCTTGCGGGAAGGAGACACAAATCTGTGCACATCTCCTGTTCCAGCCTCGTCTGGCTGGAAGCAGGGGAGGGCATTAGCTCCACTCTGGGAGAGGATGGGTTTTCACCAAGCTCTTTCACCCACTCCACTCAGGAGGAGCCACAGGAGCCTTCCTCAACTCGGCACCTCCCAGTCGTGGGGGAAGCCAAGCCAGCAGAGACACAGCAGGTCTGCTCTCAGACCAAGGGCACGAACAGCCTGCCAGCTTTAAATCCCAAATCCAGGCACCCCTGACACAACCAGCGTCCCCTGCATTGTGATCTGTTGTGTCACAGTCTGAGCCAATGCTAGCAGGAGATGGAGGGCTGCACTTTTACATGAGATAGATCAGAAGAAAAACTATGGGGTTAACTTTATCTTACCCTGGAAAGAAGATAATGAGAAAATACTGATGAGCAGAAATGACAAACGCAGAAAACCTGGAGCAGAAAGATGACTCAAAAAGGAGAGGCTGAAGCACTTTAGCATTCATAATGCTGTACATACCAGATAATCACCTGGAAACAGGTAGAGATGGTGCAAGGGAAACGAAGATTGCTTCCTTGTGCAAAACTAAGCCCCTGAGAGGGAAATTCCCTGCAGGGAGAGAGACAAGAAAGGATTTCCCAGCACAGGGACCTGCTGAAGGACCAGGCTGGAGCTGTCAGCCTCCCATCCAGCTGGATGCTGCTAGGCAGGAGAGAAGGGGCAGGTTGGCCACCCTGCTGGGACGCTGAGTGCTCTTAGGTCTGAGCAAAGAGCTCCTCACGCTCCCTCAGCTTAAACACACCAATCTCTATTCACATAGCCTGTGGGGCTTATTTTCCAGACTCATGTGTGCAAAATTGACAGAAAATGCCTCTAGGGATGTGTAACAACAGTGAAACACTCGGATTCATGACAAGATCTATGATCAGAGGGAGCTGTGAAGGCAGCCTGGCACAGCAAGAGCCTGGGCAAAACCAGTCCTTGCATGGAAGAATTTGTTCTGTACCGTAGAAAGATGATTATTATGACTAGTTTTTTATTTTTCTTCCTGTTCATTGTTCCTTTCCTTTCTAAATCCCTCCACAAAACACCAGAGTTATGTATTAAGAGCTGCAGATGTCAAAGGATGTACTCTGGTGCATTTAACAGCTCCTTTATACCTTCTGAAAGGACCTGGGGTCAGCAGTCCAGACTTGATATCTTCAAATGTTCTTTTAAAAGCAACATTTCCAGTCCAAGTATTTTTAACTCAGTGTAAGCACCACAAAACATAGATTTAAGCCTTAAAACACAGATTTCTTCTTACACAGTGAGTTAAAAGCCAGAAAATCAATGAAGTAAAATAAATACAGCTGACTACAGTCTTCCCTCTTGTATGAGCTTATTTCAAGGATGCCAGAGCTGTACTCACCCAAAAGCTTTGAAGAAGCCCAGGGCTGAAACAGCTTCAGCTTTTACTGTGGAATATTGCTGCTTGCTCCCAGTTCTGTACAGTGAATAACTAGAAAGTGGTGAATGTGACACTTTCCAAAGAAGGTTTCAGTGATGAGCAGAGGGACTATGGAGCAGTAAGGATGATGAATTGGGAGAAACTGGAGAAAAGAGAGTGAACAGGCACTTGAATAAACAGAGTGGGGAAAAGGCAGCTCAGATTCTTGAAAGGCTTTGTCTCAGGAACAGATTGGAACTCTCTCAAGGAGCCCATGAGGGTGCGGAAAGGGGAAGTGTCATTCCAGCAGTTTGTTTGGATTATCAGAAAGCAGTCAGCAAGGTCTTTCAACAGCTAACATTCCATGAGCCAAGAGCAGAGGTCATCTCACAAATAATTAATTTGCTAAAAGTTAAGAAACAAAGTGTGGGGGTGAATGGTTAATTTTCAGAGGACACGATCACTTGTGGTGTCCAACCATCCAGCACCTTCCTAAGGGAGCAGGAAAAAAAGGAATGAAGGGGAAAATGACAAAGTTTGCTGATGATGCAGAGAGATTCTGGAGAGTGAAGATGAAGCCCAGCTGAAATGTTTAACTTGCTTGCTTCTCCATCCTGATAATATCTGAGTCTGCCAGCTAGGGCTGCACTCACAGCAGGGCTCAAATGCTCCTCTGTGCTTACAGAGAGCATGACAGCCCTCAACCTGTGCACTGCAATGAATGTGAGGCCATGAAACAGCCGAGAGGGTCTGGCACTGCGTGCCCTGGGCAGGGCTGTGGGGCTGCCGAGGCACAGCCATGGCAGGAGCAGCTCGGGGGAAGGTCTGGCACTGAGAGTTTGAAGGGGAAATGCTTCCAGCTGCTGGGCAGAGGTGGCACAGGTGGCGAAGGCAAAAATCTGCGCTTCCCTTCTGCCCCAGGTAAGTGCTGTCAGCTCCCACTGCTTTCTGTGCACAGCCGAGGGATTTCTCTGCTGTGCTGCAAGGAGGAGGCGCAGCCAGGTGTTGCACTGGCACAGAGTCCTGGACCGTCACTTGGATAATGTCCCAAGGGGACAGAACTCAGCCACAGTCAGCACAGGTCACCCAGAGCCTCTTTGCAAAATGTTGTGGGATATCTAATTGCAGTCATTACCTAATTGAGTCACGCACTGCTAACGCAGGCTGGCAAAAGGAGCTTCGAGCCACTAAAATCCATGAATATTTTGCTTGCACTTAGCACTGGCGGTGTTTACAGCCCTCCTCCCGTGCAGCAGGGGCCCAGCCTCTCTCATTTGTGCTGGACACAGCCGACTGGCAAAGTGGAAGTGCTTCAAGGCATCCTGCCAGCCCCAGCCCCTGAGCCTGTGCTCCTCACCTTCAGTGCCTGGAGAGCCACATTATTCCAAACAGCCTGCTGAAGACACTGTTGGCTTTTTATCCCTGCTAAAAACAGTGCTGGGAACACAAGAATAGCCAGGGTGTGGGCTAGCAGGGAATGGTGGAGATTTGGGTGGCAGGGATGGGACTGGCTCCCCTTTGCCAGGGGCTCAGGGGGAAATGCTCTGAGCCCAGAAGATGTGTGGGAAACCTCCCTGCAGCTCTGAGCACACACTGAGCAATATTCCCTCCCTGTTCACACACGGAGCAGCCTTCACGGTGGAGTCAGGGTGGCTTTGAGCACAGCCAGGGTGTGTAAGCACACGAAGTAATGCACTTCGTTTCACTTGAATCTCTTCATCTGCACAACCCTGGAATGCTGCAGCGTGAGGCAGGATGCAAAACAGGAGAATTAAACAGCAGAAAGCCATTACAGCTGGAACAGCCACTTCCAGAGACAGCAGCTCAGTCATGGGGTCAAAAATTGCATCCCACACCACCCTGAAGGGAATCGAGAGGTGAACATGCTCAGGGTCTGGAGACACAAGAGAATTTCTAGCTACTGCTGATTTCTGCACTGAGTGGGGCTTTTTTTAATCCTTTGGGGTGTTTTTTCATCGATACAGGTATTTGTACATTTTGGAAAATGAGGGATGCTGCTTTGACTTACTAATAAAACAGATTTGGCATCCCTTCCAAAACCCAAAACTCTCCCCATCTTCAGCCATATGCAGCATCCAAAGGCTGTGGCACACTGCAAAGGCAGTTCTCAGCCCACTGGGAACAGTCTGTTTCAAATTTAAAGATTTTACAAACTTCCAAGTGTGCAGCACTGGTACAATAAAAATTTTCTGAAGCCACCAGGGTATTATTTCACTCTGCAGCTTCACAGTGACTTTCATGCAACGTGTTCATGGTGATTTTTTGTGGCTGCTGCCACAAGCTTTTCTGTGCCATGGCTCAGCTGCTGCTGGGAAATCAGCAGAGAGAATAAAATATTTGCAGTGAGTCCAACCAGGCAAGGTGCATCCAGCTTTGAATGGTACCAAGGGCTTGAGGAATGAGGGGGAAATGATCTCCTGGTGCCAGAGGGCACTGTCAGAGCAGCTCGGTGGGGCTGAGAGCAGGAAGGGAGGCAGGGTGGGAGCAGCACAGCTGGGGCAGGTCGGGCGTTTCCCTTTGCGTGGCCTCCACAGTGATGCAAACTCGTGACAAACTGAGTTACAGCGGAGCAGTCAGTCTGACGGGGCAGAAGGGCATGGCCTGGGCTGCAAACGCGCAGTTTCCTGGGTCTGTCTGCACCCCCTTCTCCCACCAGTGCAGGGGTGAGCCCTCAGCAGCCCCAGCCCCACCTTCAGTCCCCCCCATCAGCTGCCAGCAGCCCCTTCCCATGGAATGGAGAGAAAACAGCCTCCATCAAGAAAAGTGTTACTTTGGACCAAAGCAAGGCAAAGAAAAGCATTTTGAGACAATCAAACTCACTTTCCAGCTGTGGAACCAGGCACCTGCTCAGCCTTCCCACTGCTTTTGACCAGGGAGTTAAGCCACTTATTCTACATTAGAGCCATTTCCCGGGGAATTTCCCTTTGAAATAAAATGCCAAAGGCCACATCCCTCTCAAGGGGGATTTTCAAAATGCAGGAGCAAGCAATGGTGGGAAGGGACAGTGGGCAGGGGAGGGCTGCACCCTGGGAGAAGGGAAATGAAAGAAGAAACCACCAGAGAGTGCGGCACAGGCGAAGTGCCGTGTCCACTGCTCCCTTCAGCCAACATCCTCCAGCCATTCCTACATCAAAGGTGCCAACAGAGGAGCAAACACTGCACAGCCACCGCCCCTGTGCCCTGCAGGGTCCCTTGCTGCTGCCCAGACCTCGTCCTGGTGATGCAGATGTCCCTGCAGAGAGGGATCGTGTCACTGGCGCAGCATCTGCTCCGTGTTCTTCATCCCAGAAGCAGCTCATGGAGGGCAAAATGCTTTATTTAAAAACTGGCACATACTTTTGAGTCTTTTAACTAGCACCTGTCATTTTTGGCAGTGCTTTTAGCTCAAAGTCTTTCAAGGCCCCTGCACAGAGCTCTTCCTATCTGCCTCAGCAGGGAGCTCACAGCAGGGCATGGGGCACAGGAGGTTTGGCCACAAATCCCTGAGGAGAGAGACTCAGCTTCTGGATTTTGAGGAGAAGCAAGAGTTTATCTCACTCAAATCACCCAGCCAGTGACCCTCCAGCCCTCTCTGACCAGAGGTGGGTACCCAGTGCCATCACTGGATGGCAGAACATCTTCATTAGCTCTACCTCAAGGAGAAGACGACTGAGAGGGGACATGGGGCCCTCGTCCCTGTCTGCCAGTGCCTGCAGGGAGGCTCAGAGCAGGGACCAGGCTCTGCTCCACAGGGCCAAGTAACAGGACAAGAGGCCACAAGCAGAAACCTCACTGGGACATGAGGCAGAACTTCTTTCCTGTGCAGTGACTGAGCAGTGGATTGCCTGGAGGGGCTGTGGAGTCTCCTCACTGGAGATATTCCGGAGCTGTCTGGACACAATCCTGTGCCCTGTGCTCTGGGATGGCCCTGCTGGAGCAGGGAGGTGGCACCAGATGAGCCACTGAGGTCCCTTCCAGCCTGACCCATTCTGGGTGACTGTGACGGCTCCACATGCCACAGGCTGAGCCACACCCCAGCCACACTGGGATGGCTCATGGAGGGGGACACAGCCCTGCCCCTGCTCGGTGACCCCCAGACTGCCCCTACCACCACATGCTGGGCGGGGCTGGATTCTTCTGATGCCCTGAAACTCGAGGGAGCACGGTGCAAAGCAGAAAGGGGCTGCAGCCCCAGAGGGGCTGACACAGCATCAGGAGGACCCTGTCTCAGTTCGGTGACACTTCCACAAGCGGGAAAAAAGGACTTTACTGTCTCATTTTCTGTCTTCTTTACTGTCTTCTCAGCAAAGTGAAGACAGGCACTAGAAGTCAGCACTGAGCCATCACCGCTGGGAATGGAAGTTACCCATCAGAGTAAGCAAGGACATGTATTATGTGGGAGTATAATTTATGATAGAAAAGCAGCTTTTTAAAGGAGAATTTGAATTAGCATCTGCTGCTGCAGAGAGGTGACCCACAGCAGCACCAGCTGTCACCATCCCCAGATCCTCCCAGCTCCACCCCACTGTGCTGGATGGCAAATGCCACCACCGAGTCCACAGTGGCATAAACTCAGTGCAGTGACATTTGCTGCTCTTTATGCACTGCCAGACAACTTTTCACACTTCATCTCTTGTCTCCTGTGAGAGGGTTCTGAGAGCTCCAGCAGAAATCCTTGCTGCCAGGCTGAGGATGTGTGCTGCCCTCCATGCTGAGAAAACACCTGGGATCAGCGGCAGGAGCTTTGGCTGGAATTCTGGGAGCCTGGTTTTTTTTTCCCTACAAGTCTTCTAGCCCCAGAGCACTTCCCTAAATCTTCTAATTCCCAGCTATGAAAATCCAGGTGGTGAAATACAGAATAGTCTCCCAGGAGGGAACAGGGCAGCCAGAGACGATTTGAGAGGACTTTGAACCAAAGGGCAAAGGAAAGGTGTGGTCAGATCAGAGCACGGAGGGGCTGCACAGGGTATATGGGATAGAAAATAATGGCAAAGAGGCTTTTGTCTCTAGTCCAACAACAGCTTCTGGCTCGTGGAAGGTGTGTCTCAGTTTGCCTGTACTCCCCATGGCTTTCCTGTTAATGGTTTGATAATGATTTCCTGATAATGATTTGAATGATTTCCAGGAGAATTCTGGGGTGGCTTTTGGTTTGGGGCTTTTGGGGTTTGGTTTTTTTTTTGGTTTTTTGTTTTGTTTTGTTTTGTTTTGTTTTTTGGTTTTTTGTGGTTTGTTTTTTTTTTTTGTCTGTTTGTTTGGGGTTTTTTTGTTTGTTTTTTTTGTTAATCTTGGATTAACAAAACTCTTGAATTAACAAAGTTCTCTTTGCAATAAAGAGAATTTAGTAACATTTTTCTGTGACTCTTAGCCCAGCACTCACAAACTATTGACAAAGAGATGATCAGGTTTTAACTGACAGAGAGGAAAATGTGGCATATTGCCCAGGTCAAATCCTGTTCCTGAAGAGGTTCCCCAATAGGCATTTGTGAGAGGGAGAAGATTTTCTTAGCATTTGAAGGGAAGCAATGACCTCATCTGCCTCCCACAGCCTGCCTGCCTTCCCCCTGATAATTACACTCTCTGCAGCTCTTCCAGGAGCTGAAGAGAAGGTGTGGAGGTCAATGGATAAAGAAGATCAAACAGAACACCTCAGACCTTGCAAATAAAGTGTAAATGGGGCTGTGCCGACTGAGAGGGCAACTGTCTTCATGAAATGTGAAGTACCTGGCAGGTTGGCTGGATTTAAAGTTTTAATGAGGCAGCTATGCCATGTTGGCCACACTGTAGGATGTGAAAGGCTGCCAGAAAGTCACCAGCATATGTGAATTAGCAGCACCCAGCTCTAAGCACTGCCAAAAGAGCTTTAGTCCTGCTCAAAGTTCTCCTAAAACCACCTGAGGCTGTGACAGCACAGCCATCACAGGCAGAAATCACTGTGCCATTACAGACAACAGCACCTGGCTGGGGACATGTTTGACTGCGACAAATTCATAACCAGACATATTATTTACTGCTGGGAGATATAAAATCCCTCACAGCTAATCATGGGTTTCTAGACTTGTATAAAACACAGGCTCATTAGCAAAGATTTCAGCATCCTTGTCTCTGGCCTCTGCAGTTTTCTCTGCCTCAAAGAACAACCCTACAGCAGTGGAGAAGAAGTGAGGAAAACTTCTCCTCGGCAGCTCCTGGGTGCTTTGTCTTTTCCAACATCTCAGATCCAGAACTCAAGCAGTTGTGTGAGAATTTTTAGCTGTGATAGAAGACCTAAGAGCTTGGTCAGGAGTAAAAACAAAAAGAGCAGAGTAAATGAGTTCTAAAATTTGCACATCAATGTAATCAGTTTTGGGGGAAAGTTTCTGAAAACACGAGCTCCAGGGAGATGTTGCTGGTACTCAGATGAGAATTCCAGTGCATGGGTTGGGTCTAATTATTGTTCCTATCCATACAGTTTTCACATGTGAATGCACTGAGAGGTAAATGGATTCAGCAGAGCAGACTTGCAAGGCCGAAATATCGTGCACTTGGTCCTTAAATGCCAGTGAGCCTGGAGAAGAAGGGAGGATTGAGCAACACTGATGGCAACTCATCATATCCCTCTAGGGCAACCACACAGATGGATGGACGGAGGGATGGATGGATGGATGGATACATGAATGGATGAATACATGGATGGATGGATGGATGGATGGATGGATGGATGGATGATGGATGGATAAAGAGGGTAAAGAGATAGAGACTATTTTTTGAATTGTGATGTTATTTAGGATGAAGGGGTGGATTCCCTGAAGGGCAGGAAGAGAAGGAATTGAGGAGGCTGGAACTCCCATTTATCACCAGCCATCAAGGTGTTCTGGACCGTATTTGGCGGCTGAGGCTCACCTCCCACCTTTGTAGAGCACAGGACACATTTTCACTGACATCTCTATTCAACAGCTCTGCAGTGTCTTGCACGTTAGGCAAAGGACCAATTCCTCCTGCCCAGTGGGTGCCCAGGGTGCTGAGCCAGCAGCACAGTGCCATCCTGGAGGGACTGGGACGGGGCAGGATCTGGATGCCCTGCAGGCTGTGTAGGCTTCAGTCCTCCTTGAGAACAGCCTGCACATCAGTGCTCAGGAAGAGGAACAGAGCACGAGGATCCATGCGGGGGGAAGCAATGCTCTCTCCTTCCTGAGCCCCCCTGACCCTGGGCAGCCACGAAGGAGCTGCAGCTCCATCCCCTCCGAGCAGCAGTGCCTGTCCATGCTCAGTGCTCTCCCCAAAGAGATGAGTCCTACAGCATGGAGAACCATCCCATTCCTGTTTCAAACACCAGATGTTAAATCTGAATGTCCAACCTGGGGTCCCTGGAGCAGCCCTGGGAGCACTCCCAGCCCCAAGGGCAGCACCAAGAGACCTGCAGAGACTCTGACCCATCTGCAAATATTGAGGGCTGCCCAAACCAGGGCCAAGTGAGCCCACTCATGCATGAGTGGAAAACAAATGCCATCCTGCCTGCTCTCCAGAGCTCAGGGCTGGAGTCAGATCAACTGCAGAGATGGAATATCATCCAGTCCTAATATGGTTTGTCTGTCAAGTATTTCCGAGATAATCACAGCTTGGAGCTCTCTGAGTGGGATGGGACAATCAGATCAGAGGACAACAGGCAGGGCAGCAGTTCCCTGAGCTGACCCTGTACCTTACCTTGCCAGGAATGAGCTCTGGTCTCTCCTCACTCGCAGCTTTGCAGGGCCCTGGGAGCACTGAGGCAGCTCAGCCTTGCTGCTCCCAGTCCCACCATCACCTCACAAAGTGCCCCTGCTCACCCCAATTCACCCCATCCCTGATGGGCATGGAATGAGCTCCTGTCACACACCTCCCTGGGAGCGCAGGGACCTCAGCCCCAAAGGGGACCCCACACTGTGGGGACCAGCCCCCAGCCACACCAGTCTGGGGGTGCAGTTTGGCCCCCTGTGCCCCACCACACTCCCATGTGGACCCCAGAGCACCTCCCATCACCCCATAACAAGATTTGGATCTCATAGGAGTCCAAAAAACGTAGCTTGTGTAGGAGCAGAGGTGATCTGGGACATCTTGAGAGCATCCCTGTAATAGCAAGGTGGGAATATCAGGGGTGCTTCCCCCACCCTGGACAGTGACACAATTTGGGCCAGGAAAACCACAGGCATGGTGACTGGGGCTGACCCTCTCCATCCTCTTTCAGCATCACCCCTTGAATTGTCCATGGAACTGTGTGTGGGAAAAGCAGAGCAGCTCTAAATCCCAGATTTGTGTAAGGGATCCTGGATGAGGGAAAGCAAACTGGAGATTTCAGAATTTCCAGAATTTCAGTTCCACAAGAAAGCAGCCAAGTGCAAAGCCATACCAACTCCAGAAGGACAACTGAAGTCTCAGATTGGGAAAAAAAAAAAAAAACAAACCAGGAAGAAAGGAGACCAAAATTCAAAAAACCCTCAGTGAAGCCTCCAAATGCATTGGCTGAGTTTGGGTGGCTCTTTCACCAGTGGGGACAGACAGCAGGAAGAGTGGAGAAAGCAACTGGGGACCAGCTGGGAATTGAATATCACATTTGCATGTGTCCAAGACCATGAGTGTTGAAACAGAGGATATTTAAATGCAACTTTCCTAGGAAAAAAGAGGCGACCAGGGGACCGCCATGCCTCGCAATGCTCTTCCTCAGGACCTGCTGCCATATCTGTGTGTTCCTGGCCACCAGCACAGCTTCAGGAGGACTTTACCTCAGCACAACGCTGCAAATCCTTTCTCTCCTCTGGGCTGATCCCAAAGTCAGGGCCATTTCTCAAGAGCTAATTGGAATTTCTGTGTGACCACGAGAACATCTGCAGAGGAGACTCCAAAGATGGACGCAGTACTGTGACTACTTGTGGGTGTTACAGGGTCTGGAGATGAGTAGACCCCGTCAGGCAAACGGGAATCACATCTGATCCTGAGCCTGCACGTTTTTAGACCTGACCCAGACCAAGAATGCAGACACATTCATGAGATTCTTTTCTTTTATCAATCTTGGCTGCATTTGTACACATTTTTCCCTACAAGGAGGGAGCAGCACTTACTAGGTTTTTAAAATGTTATACCTAGACAAAGGTACACACCCAGCTCAGAGCAGAAGGAAGCCCGTGGCTGCTGGCAAACCTGGACTCAGAAGTGCCCAAGCAGAGGTGGAACATGCCAGAGGGCCCTGCACAGACCTGGGAAGGCAGCAGACAGCTGGTGGAGGCACAGCTGGAGTGGGGCACAGCTCAGTTCAAGACACACAAGAAATTTTACTGTTTCCGTGAGGTTTGAATCTGTAACCAAACACAATAAAATTCACGTAGCACTGGCATAAATCCTCACATCAAAGGGGAGAAGGAGTCTCTTTTGCGCTGTATTTAATAGAATAATTATGGTTATTGCCTGTGCAGTAACTTCAGAACGCTCCCATGCAGAACTCCAGCCCTGGTGCAGTGGATATTATCTGAATGATTAAACAGACCTGTTTCATATTTTAGAGAACTCCTGTCTTCACCCAGAATTGACTGTGCAGCTCCTGCTCCTGTTACAGATCACAGGGGCTGCCACTCCTGTCTGCAGCTCTGGCAGCATCAGACAAACATTAAAACCCCTGAAACTCAGAGCGCTGGGAAATTAATGAGTACAATGATCCTTGCTTTAAAGAGGAGGAAATAAGGGGAACAAAAGCAGCAAAATATGACCACCAGCAGCCCTCTGAGCCAGGGCTGTGAACCTGACACTGCTCAGTGTCCACACTGCTCCCAGCCACCCCTGCAGACACCTCCTCTAATGACTCCAGCAGGACACAGACGTGTGGGAGCCTTCCCCTAATGATAGCCTGTGGGCACCGAGATTTCCTAATGAATGAAATCACCAGTTTAATGCTTTTCAAAAGGTTTAAGTGCCGCAAAAGGAAGTATCAAACTGGGATCCACAGGCCCAGAAAACTGATGGATTACCCAGATGGATTACCCTTCCTCCATCTCACTACTCCTTCCTTTCCCTGGGTTGGGTCAACACCAACCCCAGTGGCCCTTTGGTGACAGACGAGTGACAGGAGAGAGACCTGCACACACCTACCACATGCTGAGCAGAGGCTCCCATGTCCCCATCAGCACCCCTGCACTCCCCAGTCCTTTGGGCCACATGGAGGCCCAATCCCAAAGGGATTCAAGGACAGCAGCAGGTTGTCCCTGCTCTGCCTGGGAGGAGGACAATGCCACATCAATGACCAGAGGGAGCAAACAAAACACTTGGCTGATGGCTTCACTCTCGGTGCTCACCCAGGGACTGTTCCTGCTCTCTGGAGTCACACAGGGAAGTTGGATCTTCCTCAGAAGATAGCCTGAGAAGCAGCTCCCATCCCATGTTTTTCCAAAGATTTCTAGGGGCCAAACACAAAATGCAAAGTTAGAGCAAAACATGTACCTTTGAGAGTGTTTGGGCTGGGGTTTCTCAGCCAACTCTTGTTAGAGCTGCTAACATAAAATCTATTTTCATTGTAAAATCCAGTTTCCACATGAGGAATTGCTCCTAAGCTGAGTCCTTATCCCACCCAAAAGCTTTTCCCTGAGCAGGGCCCTGCTTTGCCCACCAGCTGCTCCACTGTGGGGACAGGCAGAGCCAGAGCTCACCAAGATGTGCAGGTGCTACCACAGCCACCCTGGGCAGCTGGAGCCAAGCTGGGGTCCCACTGCAGGACAAGACCTTACCAAGATGTACCCCAAGGCACCCAGACTGCAGAGTGGGGATGGCTGAGAACACAGGAGCAATGTGTGAATATCCAGGGAGAGAGGCAGAGGAGGGAAGAGCACTCAGTGACAGCGATGCAGGGTGGGTGAGCCAGGGCCAGCTGCTGGGCTGGGTGCTGTTTCCTCCCAGGAGCCCTGTGCTGGGAAGCATCCCCTGCCCACTGGGGGTGCCCAGCCAAGCCAGGGAAGCAGGCAGTGGGCCTGCCAGCCATCCCCCACACACCTGAGCACCTGGGAGAGCTGAGTGCTCCTCGCTTCCCCCTGGAATAAATCAGGAGGTTTCCCCAGAGTCCAGAGAGATAACGCAGGAAACTGGGAGGAAGAGCAATCCCATCGTGTGCAAGCAACCAGCACAACGTTCAGCTGCTCACAAAACAATCCAGAGTTTAGCTTCAGCATTTCCGAGCACCAGCCCCATCCAAACCCTGCTCTGTTTCAAGGTGCTGGGTTGAGCTCACTCTGTCTTTGAGTATTGCTCGCGAAAGAGAACCATCCAAACCCAAACAACTCAGGTAAGATTCTGGATTTTGTTACTGCCAGCCTGAAACGTCTCAGATGCTGTAGTGTGTGATTCCACTGCACAGATTCATCTGTTAATACGCCATCCAACCCAAATAAACTTCAGCTTCGCTCTGGAATTGATCTCCAAATCAAGGAGCTCTGCTGTTTCCCTGGGCAGCCCACCCTCCCGCAGGAATTCAACCCTCCCGCAGGATTTTAACCCTCCCTGGCCCACCCTCCTTCCCCAGCCGTGACAGTTTTCTCGGGCAGCGTTGGGAATTTGCCCTCTCGCGGGCGGTGTACGGAGGATGGCTTTGCCTTTCACCCTTTCTGGGTGAAACAACCTGAACCTGTCTCAGCCCCATGCGGGCAGGGGGAGGCAGCTGAACGAGCCACGGTTATCAAACCCTGCTTCTTTAAACAGGCTCTTCACTGGCTGCAGCCAAAGCCACGCTATGCCTAACGTCACCGGGGAGCAAAAATAGCCGGCACGAGTGGAGGGAGGGGAATGTGAGTATTAAGAGCGCCCAGATTTCAAACATACTTGGCTTGGCAGCACGCTCCCTTCCTGCCCCTGCTGCTCCAGATGCGACAGAGCACCGGGATCTCTCACTCTCTGCCCATGAAGAAGGATTCTCTTCTTTCTTTTTTTCTTCATTTTCTGTTTTTCTTTCTTTAAGTTTCAGCTTTGATACTACTAGACCAATTTTTATTTTCTCTCTTGTAAGAAACTTCATCTCCCGGATTTAAAAGCAAGGTTTGAGCAGGAGATATTAATTTCTGTTTACAGCCATAAATGTGCATGGTACTCCTGTGGGATGATATCGTAGAGGGAAAGGCAAGACTGGCTGGGAAAATCGCTTGGACCGTAAGATGCTTGAAGGGCTGCTTGGAATAACAAGCTCTCTATTGTGTGTGCATGTGTGTGAGTGTGTGTTTGTTTATGAGTGCAGCAACGATGGGAACTTTAAAATGATGCAAGTGTTCCCCATTCGGCTTAATTTTCCTCCTCTAGCTCTGTCTGCAGAGGGGTGAAAGTGTCTCAATGGAATCAGTGGTATAGGAATTTTATGAATGGAGCAAAAGGCAGGTTCAGCAGAAGAGGAGCAGAGCAGGGAGGTGCAGTGGGCTCTGCTCTCTCCGGCAGGAGCTGTCACTCCAGAGGACAGCACAGACAGGCACCAGCATGGCACAAATCTGCTACAAGGCTCTGGGACACCCCCGAAGCAGCTGCAAGGAGGCAGCTCCTGAGCCATGAATATGCTCCTGAAAATGAGCTATCACCAACGCACGGAGCCGATAGCTGCGCGTGGGACCAGCTCCAGGCTCCGCTGGAGCATCCCATGCAGAGCCGCTCGTTTCTGAGTCAGGGTGCAATGATTGTGTGGCAGAGGAGCAGCACAGCTCCTGGAGCAGCCGTGTCTCCTTCAGGGGAGACTCATTCACTGCCAGCACAGCTTGTACACAAACATCGACAGAGGGGACAACGAGGGAGCAGCACAGACTGGCTACACCTGCCCTACAGCAGGAGGGGACTGCACCGCACAGCATGAGCAGAACGAGGCAGATTTGGGCTTGCAAGGTCCAAGAAATGCACCTTGATGCTGGTGAAGCTGCTGGGGGCCAGCCCAGAGCATCACTGTCCTGAAGGAGCACTGAGCACTGCAGAACCACATTCATCTCTCCCACTTGGATGCCTCTTCTCAAGTGACTGGGGTGGGAGATGGGCTCTGTGTGCTTCTCTTTTTTTTTGCACTTCTATCCCAGTTGTTAAGTGAGGAAAAAATCCCCCTCTGTACTGGATTGTCTTCTCTTATACAGAGTTTTTTACTATGTCTCTGTAGCACCCATCGCCTTCAGCACGTGGTAATGGGGAGAAGGTGAGGGCAAGTCATGAAGAGGAGGAAAACTGTCCATCCTCAGGTGCCACAGGGGTCACTGTCAGGGTGACACCAGGGCAGCAAGAACTGTCCCTGGAACTGTAATCTTCCTGCCAAGGAGATAGTCGGGGGGAGAGAGGCAAAGGGGTCAGAGCTGATGTGGAGGCAAAGGGACACATAACTAACTGGGAACAGCTGGAAATTGCCAGGATAAAACAAATCCAACCTGTCCAGTGGAACAAGGCAGAGGGGAGTCTTTGCCTGCTGAGCCCTACAAGGACAAGGCAGTCCAGCATGCCTCCCCTCAGCATTTTCCAAAGAAAAGAGACAATCCAAGTGCTGTAAAACACACAGTGCAAACGCACTTCTGTGTGCAGTGACCTTTAGGAAGGCGCAAGCTCTTGGTATGCCTTAAAATATTGGCATTTTAGTTACATCTTCAGCATTTCTCTGAGGTAGGTTTGATCTCCTTTGCCTATGCCCAGAATGAATTCAAAGCAGCACAGTCCTGTTTGTGCAGCACTGAGTCTGAGCTAACCAGAGGCTCCCATGCACAGAGTTGCCTCTCAGGTTGCAGAGCAGCCTCACACCTCACTGCTCAAGGCCGTTCAGGCAGGTTCACACCCAGCTCTGCTGAAATACATCTCTTTTACAGACACATGGAAATCTGTGGGATCACACTGGACAGAGAGCATGAAAAACCCTGTGTTTACGGATGTATAAAACTCACTGGGAAACCTACACTTTGCTCTATAAAGTGCCTTTTTCTCCACCACTCAAATACTGTTTGAAATTGCAGGACAGAGGAGAAGCTCCTTATTCAAGGGAAGCTGCTCTCTGAAAACACTGTAGGAATGCTGGACAGGACTTTGAGTGCATCACTAACACAGAACAGACAATTTGGCTGCAAATGATAAATCTGAAGTTTGTTTTCCCTTTTTAGGGGTCTTCCGCTCCTTCAGAGTTAAGAATGTTGCAAAGAGGTTTAAGCAATCATGCTGACAGCTCCGCAAATCATTGTTATGAATTGCGGAAGGATGATTTTTTTTTTCCTCCAACCCCAAACTAAGGATTGCAGTAAGTGGTTCCAGTGATCCACAAAATCTTTTTTGTCTTTTTTCCATGGACACATCTCACAGCTGGGCTCTTGTAACGAGAGCACAAGCCTTACACGAGTGGCCTCAGTGCCAAAGACCTTTGGTACATGCAGGCAGTGCAGATACGTGCTCCGGGACAGGGAACTTCTAAATGATCATTTATGTTGCTCTAGCAGATTTCTAATATGTCGATTTTGATGTCTTTCCTCTAGTGGAGAATGCAGATAGTCCTTGGATGAGACCCCACTAAGAAATGGTTCAGCATCTCCCAGCAGCCACATTTCCCAGAGTAGGAAGAGCCCGCTCAGACCCCTGTGACATGAGCAAAGCCTCTGGCATTTAAACCCAGGAGGATGTCCCTAAGTGACGAGCTGGAGAGCCTCTTCTCTGCCACCCCCTACATGGTGACAGACACGAGTGAGGACAACCTGTTCAGAATCAGGCCCAACGTCTCCGCCAATGCCACCACGGTGGGCGCGTCGGCCGCCGGGTCCACGGAGGACATGATTGCCATCTGCACCATCGGGACAATCCTCTCGCTCATGTGCGTGGTTGGGGTGACAGGCAACATCTACACCTTGCTGGTGATGTGCCATTACCTGCGGTCCTCTGCCTCCATGTACATCTACATCATCAACCTGGCGCTGGCCGACCTGCTCTACCTCCTCACCATCCCCTTCATCGTCGGCACCTACTTCATCCAGAAGTGGTATTTTGGGGACATTGGCTGCCGCATCCTCTTCAGCCTGGACTTCCTCACCATGCACGCCAGCATCTTCACGCTCACGGTCATGAGCACGGAGCGCTACTTTGCCGTGCTGAAGCCGCTGGACACGGTGAAGAGGTCCAAGAGCTACCGCAAGGCCATCGCTGTGGTGATCTGGCTGGTGTCACTGCTGCTCACCCTCCCCATGCTCATCATGATCCAGCTGGTGCAGAGGGACAACAAAAGCATCTGCCTGCCCACCTGGAGCAAGCTGTCCTACAGAGTCTATCTCACCATCCTCTTTGGCACCAGCATCGTGGGCCCGGGGGTGATCATTGGCTACCTTTACATCCGCCTGGCCAGGATTTACTGGGTGTCACAGACTGCATCCTTCAAGCAGACCAAGCGGCTGCCCAACCAGAAGGTGCTCTATCTAATCTTCACCATCGTCTTGGTCTTCTGGGCTTGCTTCTTGCCTTTCTGGATATGGCAGCTCCTCTTCCAGTATTATGAATCCTTCCCTTTGTCTCCCAAGGTGATGAAGAACATTAATTACTTGACAACCTGCCTGACCTACAGCAACAGCTGCATCAACCCTTTCCTCTACACCCTGCTCACCAAAAACTACCGGGAGTACCTGAAGAACAGGCAGCGCTCCCTCAGCAGCAGCAGTGGGTACTTCCAGAGGAGGAATCGCTTTCAGAGGATCTCAGGGAGATCCCTGTCCACGAGCAGCCAGCACTGCACAGAGACTTACGTCCTTGCTCACGCTCCTTTGGGAAACAGCAGTGCCTGAAGGTAAAATATATCTCCAAGAACAATCAATATTGACTTCAATGTTGCTTTGATTTAAAGTGTACATTGTAAAGGCGAAGCCTTGGCAGACCCATAATGTGCACATATTTAGTCCAGAGGCTGTGCCGTGTGTCTGTTCTCATTTCTCCAGTGCCACTGATTTGATGCTAGCAGCACTCAGCTGAACATCTATCTAAATAGCCTTTCACTTTTTATCTTTATATTTTATAGTGTATGTCTCCTCAAGTAGCCATCAATAATGAAAGCCTATAACACGGCCATGATTTTTAATAGTATCAGCTGTATCACAGCATTTAAAGTTATGTTACTCCATGAACGGCTGTAGTTTGCTCTTTTTTTCTTTAGCAGTAGTGCTAAATTTGTAGTTGTATGAGGACTGAAAACAATGAAATAAAGACAAAGCAGCTGATGTTTGTGACACGCCACGCGGTTTGCATTTGGGCTAGGACTGGCCAACATGGATGAGGCATATCCAGGGTTGCTTGTCCTGGTTCAGGTCATACATTTATCCTGCACTCGTGTGCATGCCCTGGGCTGCACTCTGCAGTCACACAGGTGTGTGCAGTGCAGGTACACTTCGGTTCGTGTCAGCAGCACAGGCTTCCCATGGCAGTGCCACAGACAGGGCACACTCAGCATCCCCTGCTGCACTGACCTCAAACAGCCGTGTGGAACAGCACCATCTGTCCTGGGCAACCATAGCCACCCTCTGCCCTCCTCCAAGGAGGAATTGGGAACCTCTGATGTTGCTATCCTCAGGGCATCCACCGGCAAATTGCAATATCCAGCCTGAAGCACCAGAGCTCCACCACCAAGTCCACAGAGGCAGAGGAGGGGGTTGAGGAGCTGTGATTTTCCTCAGGCAAAGCAATGATCTCTGAAGTGCTTAATATTCCCAATTATAAAAGTCCTGGTTCTCAGTTAGGGACACAACTTGTTCCCTTCACTGGAGGTGATTTTGCCTTTCTGCTACCAAAAACAAATACAGTCCTGCCTACACCAAGAACACGTTGCCTGTCTTGGCTTTCACAAATGATAAGGCATCATTAGTATAAATATATAATCCGTGATGTCTGGCACTACTCCAGTGAGTCTGAAAGTGCCTTCCCTGGGATGCTGCCAACATCCGTACAGGAGTGCTCTGCTTGCCTCAGCCCTCCGATCTCATTAACAGGGGCACAAGGATGCGATGCCAACACAACCCTCACCAAGGCACAGAATTAGACCCAAATGAACGCTGAGCAGTGAGCACAGAACTGCAGTGTGGTATCCCTTTGGCAGTGAGCTCTGTTTGCTTAGACTGAACCTGAATTCAGGATTTAACCCTCTGTTCCTCTTCAAGGCATTTCAATGGTCGTTTTTCATGGGGACGGGGCAAGCTCTGCATGTAGCCTCTCACTTGGAAAATTTTCTCTTCCATGTATGGACTTGAAGTTTGTTATGAATGGGGAGGATTCACTCCGTGAGAGAGGGCTCTGGTGCATGCAGTTCTGATGGTGAGCTGGTGCAGGAGCTGAAGGGCCTTGCTGTGCCCCAGTCCCCTGAACACACCCCATCCACGCTGCTCCTGGCAGTCAGGGTGCCAGCAAGTCCCACTTCAGGGTCAGCCCCTTCCTGATTCCAGAGCGGCAGGAATACCCTGTATTTGGCCATTTCCTGTGCTGACAGTTCTTGCTGGTTTTCAGGCCCTCTTAGATTGGAGACATAATTAATGAAAGCCCATTAGAGTAAAGCATCTTCACCTTGCTGTAAGGGAGTGGGAGCGCATGGGTGAAGAGGTTTGTTATAAAATCATAAAGGTTGGAGGAGACGTCCAAGACTGAGTCCAGCCATTACCCCAGCACCACCTCATTCATCACACGTCCCCTAATGTCCCATACACCCACATTTTGAACACTTCCAGGGACAGGTATTCCACCATATCCCACCATTCCCTGGGCAGCCTGTTCCAATGCCTGACCACCCTTTCACGGAAGAATTTTTCCTAATACCCAATCTAAATTCCTGAACCCATTTTCCATTTTCAGGTGTTTATCATGAGTAAGAATGTAAAGTTTAGCCTATTTTTTTTTTTCTTTCAAATAGCAATTTTAACTTCTTGCTCAGGAAGAGCCAGACAAGCTCAGGATGAGGAGTTCCCACAGCTGTGAAGAAAAGCTACTGCAGCCTGAGCCTTTAGAAAGCACAGTCCTTCTTTCTTAAAATCAGATAGTCAAAATCAAAGGGGGTTTGCAAATCTCATCTCATCCAGGTGTCACACACCAATGCAGAAAGTGCAGAAGCTACTGAAAGATGTTGGAGTAGATCTGCCTTCAATTATTCAGTCTGACCCCTTCAACCTCAGCAGCTCTGCTCTGATTCTCTTCTCCAAACTCTCCCCAACAAAACCCTCCTCACAGAAAAGAATTGCAAAATGCCTTTCATGGGTCTGTCAGTGCAGGGAGCACCCTGAAGGCAGCATGAACAGCATGTTGAGGGCACGAGGCCATGCCAGATGTCCCAGGGAAAGGAGCTGGGATTCCCTGTTTTCCTGGGAGCACACACAGCCTCAGCCCTGGGCTGCAAAGTCTCTTTTCTCGTTTGAAGCTTGTGCTGTCACAGCAGGGCCTTGCGACGTGTTTGTCAAATCAGCACAACAAAGCCAAGAGAAAAGACACCCACAGGTCAGGGACTGGCTGCAGGTGATGTTTCTGTCAGTCCTGGGTCATCTCTGAACGGTGAGATGTTTCATTCAAGCCTTTCTCTTTCCACCCCAGGCTGGAGTTGGGTTTTGCTCCTTCAAACGCTCACATCCACCAGCACTCAGCTCAGGCAACAATAAGGGAATATTATTCCAAGCCTGCAGGTCCAAGCAAGGCTCTGAGGGTTTCTCAAGCAGCATGAGCCCCAGCCCTGCATCCCAAACTAACCTTACAGGGCATCAGCCACTCTCAGATACAAAACATCAGGGAGCTGTTCTCTGCCTGAAACCAAACAGCAGCTCAGCCATGAGAGCCTGCTGAATATTAACAGGGGAGCACGAGAAGCCAGTGAGAGCCCAAGAAGGAGCTGCCTCCTCCAAGACATAGATTAATTGTGTGTTTAATGATAGCTATAAAATTATTGTGCCTATTTATTCCTCCTTGCACAAACCTATCATCAGTCAAAGGCCCAGGAGCAGATTTTTGCATAAATAAAATCTGAAATTGGTGTGAAAGAGAAGTGTGTATACACGTGGCTGTGTGCTTGCATAGCTCAGACCTGACTCTATTTGTTAGTTTTCTCCTGTGGGGTGAGGCCAGGAGTTCTTTGATGATTCTGAACCCTTAAGTCCCCCATCTCTGAAGTATTTGGTGCCCCACAGACTGGAATCACCAGCTAGTGGGAAAAATAACACCTTTTTTTTTTACCCATTTAAGCCAGGAAGCATTTAACCATGTCTCAAAACTCATAGAAAGTACAGCTGTAAATATACCAGGGTGTTCCAAAAAGAGACAGGGCAAAGACCAGTGCTCCTACAGCTAGGAAAGGCAGGTACCCACTCTGGTGGCTGAAACAGGCAGCAAAGTACAGCTGGGGCCAGGCACTGTTTTCAGCTGGATATGGTCTTTGCCAGAAAAGGACGATGTCTATGTTTACCCAAACTATTTGCAAATCCACCCAGAAATTTAAGAATCCTTCTGGAAATTCTTCTATTTCTTCTTTTTCCAAATACTGAATTGTCTCGTTTCAGCCTTTAGGAGGCAAAACAGCACAATTTCTCACTTCAAGATGAAGCTTTACCCATGAGTCTGCTCACACTTAATTTTAAAAAGCCTTTTTCCATTTTGTTCAAACCACAGGACTCTTACAAAAGTCCTGTGGTCTGAGTAGGAAAGCAGAGAGCAGCTGTGCATTGCTCTGTCCAAAAGGTGCCTGGACAGGGTGGTACCCACCAAACCACTGCCTCTGCCCAATTCCCACTGCCACAGCAATCACAGGCACAAACCTCCCTCCTCTGCTGCTGATGGAGCCTGGTTTAAGCTCATCAACAGCCCCATGTGCAGTTTGAACGCCTTCTTGTTCCTGCAGACTGCAAGGCCACTATCCCCTCCAGTGAGTGTCCCCCCTCTGCTGCAGGGACACAGCCAGGCCAGGAGCTCTGCAGCCTCCAGGCACCCAGAAAAACCCCAGCACGAGCCCCCAGAGGGGATCTGGGTGATGCCTGAAAGAGACGCCAAGACAAATTAGGAGCATAAAATGTGGACAAATTTATTCGAGGCTTTCAAGGTACATTCAGGCAAGCGAAAGTCCCCCCAGGGACTACACCCAAAATGGACCCTGGGTCATGAGCCCTTCACCTTTTACAAGTTCTGTCTCATTAGCACATTGGCCCTTAATTCTCCAATCGTACCCTTAGGTAATGATGTTAACCACCCCAGGTACACTGCCCATATCTCACAGTTGTTTACATATTTTCGGGCCCTAAGACAACAAATATGTCCTTGCATCTCTATTCAGAGAGCCTTGTTTCACCAAAGGTGCTGGGAGCAAAGGATTTTAACACTTTGTAAGAAGCACAGAACTGCAGCAAATTACAGATACATGAAGAGTAAAAAACTAGAAATACTTGAAGGCATCATGGGCAATATGCACATTTTGGTTCACTTACAGCTCGAGATGGGCCAGGCTGGCTGGGGGAGGAGATGAGATTTAAAGAGCACTTTAGCTCTTGGTCACCGGCTCAGTGATTACCTCCCAGGGCCAGCGGGGGACAGGTGGCACGTGTGACAAATTCCGGATTGTTGGGTGATTCCTTTCATTTCTCTGGGGTGTTTGCTCAGAAACTTCTCAATTCAGTGTTTGCTTCAGGGCATTAGAAGGAGAGGCCAAAGGCTGAGCAGAGCTTGGAAAGCAAATCCACACCTTGGCAGAGCTGCCTAGGAAAAACATTTCTCCTGCCAGGGCTGCCCCAGTGGCATCTGCTGTGGCTGCCACAGCAGGATGTCTCCACCGAAATTATCTGCTCCAGCCACGTCTGAGCCTTCCCCACACAGCGCCTGAGGAGCTGCCACAGCAGCACACTCACACTGACTGGTTTGGGGGCTTTTCTTTCTCAAAATGTACAGCCAAATCCTGAGACCTCCACACGGCCACTACTCCTTCTCCAGACCAAACTCCAGCTGTCCCCAGTGCAGTAGTGAAGAATTCGTTGAAAGAAAAATATCAGCCCTTGTCCTGTGTTTGGCAGCTTTGCTTTAAAGCAGCACCTGGGCACAATAAATATTGTCCTTCATACCCCTGGATCCAGGCCAGCTCTGCATGGGGAAATGTGCCATTTATTTACTGCATGAGATGCCATATCCTGGAAAACAGGGTCAGTTCTAAATGATTCTGACGACTTTGGCACCTCCAAATTCAGCATCTCCACTGTAAGTCCTGCTTAGCCCTGGTTTGCAGCTGAGGATGCTGATCCAGGCACATCAGAAGTGTGAGGGAATCAAGGTAATCAAGGAGACAGTGAAACAGCAGAGAATAAATTATGCTGCCAGAATATGGAAGGGTATTTGAAAGTGGGCTGGAAATGGCAAGGCAGAGCAAAAGGAAGTGGTTTTTTTTGCTGACTCCCAGTTTTTCAGTGCAGTAAAAATGAAAACTCACTACAAACATTGCAGGAAAAAAAAGTCTTGCATCTCTGAGTGAAAGCTGAGCAGCAGATAAATCAATTGCTTGTAGTGACATAGAAGCTCACTTTTATTCTGGTTTCCCAGGAACAAAAACCCCATCAATGTAGTTAAAGTTCAGGCAATCCACCTTTCAAAAACTCAGTTTTCCATGCACACTGAAGGCTTGCTGCTAAATCCACTCTTCCCAAACATTTATCACCTGTAAAGCCATCTGTCTGTGAGGAAAGCACATGTTTTTGCCAAAAGAGAAAGTGCAAATATCAGTTTGTGTTTCAAAGACCAAACAGCTCAAGCATGCATAATTTCAATTGTTATTAGCTTTAATTACATATCAAGCAGCTGTTGTTGCTAAAGCTGTCTAGGAAGATGATAAAATAGCACAATAAGAGCAAATACATGACAAAAATGGGTGAAAAAACCTGCCTCAATGATCGAGTGACACATCCACGGGCACAGGAGCAGACAGGACAGGATTAGCCACACCAGCTCTGACTGTCATTACCATCCCTGGCCAATTCTGGCACTTGCCTTTCACAGACACCCTGGGACTCCCAGGGCAGAGTTAATTCATTGGCATCAACTGCAGTTCCACCGCAAAACATCCAAGACCTATTTTTTTTCAGGTGTTCCAAAGGCAGCACAAGGGGTGCAGCCACCAATGGACAGAGCCCCAAAATAAATTAACCCTTGGGGGAATGAAAGGCAATGCCAGGAGTGAAGTGTGAGCATCAGTAAGGTAATTCTTCGAGCCCTATGAACATAAGAGTCAAATATTACGACAAAGATCTCTAATTCTTAACCACTATTTCACAAAGGGAAAAAAAATCAGATGAGGAAGGTTTCATCCATAGACCATAGGCAACAGGTCCCCCCATGCTGTGGGAACCAATGTAGCAACACTCCTTCCAAGGTTTTCTTTTCCATATTGAATTTGGTGCCCAAATCTGAGCACACTGGGCAGTAAAAGTGGATTCTGCCTTTTTCTGCATTTGTATTTATTTGAAACACAACAGGAAACACAGGCAGCAAAACCTCCTGCTGCTTACTTAGTTTAGTTTATGGCTTACTGCTCAAAGGAGAGTGTAACATAATTAATTCATTAACTGCAAACATTCTGCAAACGGAATTGCTCCATGTTTATGTGAACTGCAAAATGTTTATGTGAATCCGTGAGTCACTAGTCCTGTCTGGTGTCCTCGGAGGAGAATTTACTTCGCTATCCAGGACAGGGACTGTGGAGAGCTGAGCTCTGAGGGTAGCAAGGCCCAGGGTGCCCTCCCAGGACCCCCTCCCTGGGGCTCAGAGGGTCACCATTCCAGCCGGTCCAGTTGGGAAATGCTGGATCTCACCTCCTGAGAGCAGCATCTCCACTGAAACTTGGTGAGGAAAACATTCTCAGGTAGTTTGGCAACACCTTGTAAAACTTGGAGAGGAGTAAGGCAGTAGAGCAGCAGGTGGGTCCCACCCGGCATTGGCTGAAATGTGCAGGGAACCCAAGGAAAAGGAAGTCTGAATGTGAGGAATATTCAGACGATCTCCCAAGCCACACAGGGAGCCCAGGGCTGACACGTTCAGGCTGAGATTTCTGGAAGAAATACATGTTTAATTTTGCACAAAGGCTGCCTATCCTATGTTTTCAACTGAGGATAGCCTCAACTGAGGCTTTTAATTTCTTATCATGCAAATTAAATTTTCCAAGGAAAAACTACAAGTCTCTAAACAATAAAAGTAGATTTGTTTCCACTGGAGTCAATGCAGTTGTACCAGTTTACACTAAAAACAAACCCTGAACTCAAACCCAAGAACACCCCAAATATTTTTGGCTCTCTGACTCCAGGAAACCTGCATTTCAGCTGCCCACATTAGTAACAGTCAAGATCAAATCATCCCATGAATGACAAGGTACTCCATTTACTTGGACTTGAAGTTTTCCAAAGTGAGACCTACCCCATCACACCAGAAGCTGTGCAAAACCATGTGAGGTGGAATTTCCAAACCTTCCTAGTCCTTGGGGCATCAGAGAATGGTATATTCCCTCTTTAAGGGCAGCCTGTGCTGTTCCAGCCTCCTCCTCCATGGCTGGGTTTCAGTGCAGCAGCTTTGGCCATCTGGCTTCATTAGAACATCATCCCCAGCTTCTTTGTGATGGACCAAAAATAGTAAAAGCAGTTTCCCTTTTGGCATTTATCAGAGCTAACTGGTGGGTTGATTTAGTTTAGCTAATTAAGGAGAAAAACATCTTTGTAAGCTGCTGGGGCTTGATTTGCTTTCTGCTGCCTAAAATTTCTTCCTTGCTTTGTAACTTGTGTCTGAAAAGATCTGCTGCTGGGCCAACCTGCAACAGAACATACCCCGAGGCAAACACCAAATGCTGCCACACTTCTGCATTGCAGCAAGGAAGGAGCTTTAATTTACACCGTCCCTGATCGATGGATGGAGCTGAAACTTTATTACCTCTAAGAGAAAACAACCAGCACCAGCAGGAGCAGCCGTGGGATTTTGGACACTCATGCAGACCCCACTGAAATTGTTCTTTACGGTTGTCTTGCCCAGGGAGGTTGGGCACATCCATGCCCAGCTGGGAGAAGGCTCCATCCCATCCATGGAGCCCCCACCCCCAGACTCCCGGTCCAGGTTAAAGGGAAAAATGACTGCAGGGCATGGAGCAGCTCTGCTCAGCCCCCAGAGACCTAAAAGCTCTTTCTGCCATTCTACAAGAACACCGGAATATTAAAATCCTTGACCAAAAAGAGAGACCCACAGGCTTTCAGGCCCTGGTTTGCAGTGATTGAGGATGGTCTTGCATATTTTAAGAATCACAAATACCTGCTTTAAATGTTTCCTTGGAGGAATAAAACCTTCTCAAAGATGATGAAAAGCAAAAGCCCAGCCCATATCCCAACACCTGAAGAACAAAACACTCTTCCCAGGAGCAGGAGATGATCATTGTTCCCCTTCCCATATGAGGAAATCCACGTGTCCCCATGGAATGGAGGGGAACAAGGGAGAAGTGCTGAAAACACTAGGCAGAAATGGAAGAAATTAGAGTGAAACAAATCTTCATGTGAACCCAGGCCAATCAATTAATTTTTCTGTGCTTGAGATTCTCATCACTAGCTTGCCTTTTCTTCCCTCCAGTTTTGCCCCTCTCCCCTATTTAGGGTACAATCTCCCCAGGACACCGAGTACCTCTTGCAAAGCCTGTGCAGATGTTCAGTACAGTGGGGCCACAAATGTACCCAGTGACTTCAAAAGCAGTGTGACGCAAACAGCAAATGACAGCTGCTAATGGTGAAAGCGAAGTATTTACTAGAGAAGCTTTAATCCTGTACAAAGCTGGTGCTGTGCAGTCAGATTCCACACCTAGACGGCACCCATCACCCATGTTTTTGAGCAAGGAGGGGACAGGACACATCAGACCTCACCCTGTGCTCGTTACCACCTCTGTGAGATGGCTCTGCCCTTCCTGAACCATCATGCAGCTGCCTCCAGAGTCATTGCAGCAAATAGTCTTCTCCTTTTTTTCCTTCCTTTTTTTTTTCCATTGAGTAATAAAGTAGCCTTTCTGCCCTGCTGTGAAAAGAATGGATATCTCTGGATATGTGCTTATGGAAGAGCTGCACTGGCATATTTAGAGCTGCCCTCCATGGTCAGGTAAATCCATCAGTGACATGAAAAAATGGTGCCCAAAAGGATCAGCTATCAGTTTGCAGGAAAGACATGAGTCAGGAAAGCAAGTTAATGTCAGATGACCCCAGAATGAGTTAAGTGCTGTTGTTTCTCCTTAGAGGAGCTGCTGAATTTGCAGCTTTGGGTGCTTGAGTTATGCACAGAACTATCCAGAGCTGCTCTGACACCACTGCAGCTGCCCACAGCCCATCCAAAGAGCTACACGTGAAACTGGCTTTGAAGGATTTGGAAACTGTAGAAATTGGCTTTTCTGGGGCTTCTCCACACAAGCCTGTGAGCTCCTGGGTGTGTTACTCCCTGTTGAAGGTCAGCAAATGGCAGAACATCTGGGAACATCAGAGCAGACCAAACCTCCCCACACAGCTGAGAAACAGAGCGATGACATGGTGTGCACAGAGAAAAGGAGTTTTGCAGCTTGGGGTGACACTGCCAGCCCAGGATGGAGAAGGGCTGTGGATGTGTCTCCTGGGGTCAGCAAACTCCTCCAGAACAGCTCCCACCTCAAACTGCAGAGCTCCAAACAGGAGGAGCTGTGTGCCAGGGTGTCCCCCCTGCTTCTCCTGGGGAAGGTGAGCTCCATTCCCAGGTCTGGACCTTGAACCAGCACTGCCATGTTCCTGTCGACATAGAAAACCTCACAATGTTTGTTTTCCTTCCTGACATCCTTTGAGACCAATGCATGAAACAACAGTATGTGCTATACCTCCTGGACCTTCTCTTTGGCATAAACTCACACCCAGCTCTGTGTTTTCTTTATTTCTGAGCAAAATAATTTCCAAGAAGAGAGAGGATCTGCCAGACTGGCTGGGAAAGGGAGCAAGAAACATTTGGGTGCAAGCAGGGAGACCTGAGAGCTCAGCCCAAGGACACGTGAGCCGAAATCATCTACCTGGCAAAGTGCATGACAGCTTCAACCCCCAGAGATTTGGCTTCTCGTGGCAGTGGGGCCTGGGTGAGCCTGAGGAAAAGCCTGTCCTGGGAGGTGAGCTGAAATGGCAGCACTGCTCAGCCCTCTGGCGCTCCCGACAGCGCTGAGTTATCCTTGGCACGTCTCCCCCCAGCTGAAGTGATGTTTATAAGGACCCTCTTTTAAATGGAAGAAAAATACACCCAAGCTGAATTAAATGGCAGACTTTTCTTTAGGATTAATTTTGGCAGGGGGTGCGGAACAGGATTGTTCTGGCACCATCCAAGGCAGCTCCACTCTTGTGGAGGTTTCTCTGTCTCCATTCTATTTATTTATGTACTCCTTGTGAATGTGTAGTTCTCTTTCAGGACTTGGCATGGCACAGGGTGAAAGGCCTCACAATGCCCACTGAGGAGGACCCCAAAACTGCCTGTGGACAGCAGAGCAACCACGTGGGAGAGGAGATACAGAGCAGTGGGCATGTGAATGTCAGCATGGAAGCGTTTGGAAGAGCAACTGGATACTCCTTTTTTGCTTGACAGAGGCAGATGAGTGGGGTGTTCACAGCTGTGCACACGAGCAAAAGAACCATATTCCTCTTAGCCCACTTTGTTAACATTCCTGATGGATCGGTCACAGAGATAACAGAGCGGTCTTTCAGTCCTGGAAAAGGTAAGTGTATTCTTTGGGTAAAGGGTCATTGGAGACAAACAAGACCCACCAGCACTGACTTTCACCCAAGGAATTTTCCAAGATTTTCCAAGAGGTCTATATCACATCTGCTTAGCATCACCTCCACGCCTCTAAGCACCTCCTGTGCCAAACCAGCTCAGCCAAGCCAGAGGAACACAAGAGCCTGGTTTTAACAGCACCTAAAACCCCCACGGGGAGGAACAATTTGCCCTTCATCACTCCTGTAACAGAAAGCTGTAATGGGCTACAGCAAATTTCTATTTTCTCTGCCTCCATTTCATTTGGAAAACCTCGACAGCAGCAGTTTGTCAGGAGCACTGTTACACCCACGAGCCCAGCTTGAGGCATGGCACAGAGCAAGCAGGGGACAAGAGGCTCTGCACACACTGGGGGGAAAGCAGCACTTTGATTCACCCCAAGCAGGCCCAGAGACACTTCGGAGACAAAGTCAAAGAAGTGGGTATTTGCTTTATTCAGCGCAGGGTGTGGGGATTCACTCCTCCAAACACACACACCCCGGCACTTCCAACACACAATATTATGGGTAACACTCATGAGTATTCATCACATTCCTTGGTATAGGAGTGGTTATACAAATCATTTCTCGGAAACCATTAATATCATTAGCTGTGTGCCACGCATGCGCTGTGTGTCCTGGTGGTCTTTGGGGGTCTTCTCATGATGAAGATCTGTAGTCTTCATCACAATGCAGTTTTCATCTTTGTCTCTCAAGCATGGGCAGTCATTGGTGGGTGATTCAGGGTTTCTGTGCTGGCCTCAGACAGATTCTTGTCCCTCTTATCTTGACAAGATTAAGGGAATTCTGTTTTCCTAGGTTTTAGAATTTACATATTCTGTTTCTCAATAGTTAACTTGAGTTACCTATTGACTACCCATTTCTCAACTTGCAAGCACTTTATTACACCTGTAATGAACCCATGGAAGTAAAGACTGGCCACACCCAATGTGGCCCAAAAGCTCAGCTTCTTAACAGACAGAGACCCCATCCCAGCTTCAGGCAGGTGACCTCAGTGTCCATGTCCCCCTACAGTCTCCACATGCCTCCCTAGCCTGGGGGATTTCCCTCTCAGTAGGGGCTACACCTAACAGGAATCCCCACACAATGCTCTGGGGTAGATCTGCATCACACCAGAGTCAGAGCATCAACACCTCTGAGCCTCCCATTTGGTTCAGAATTTCGTGGCTAGCAGAGGAATCACAGAAAATGTGGCTGGTTCTGCAGAGTATTCTGCAGTATTGCAGGAGCTCCCACTCCCTCTGTAATTGGCGGGGCCTGAATGCTGTCAGTCACCATCTGACAGCAGCAGCAGATCAGTGTAATTGGCATTGTAAGGCATGTGGTTATCCTGCAGAAAATTGTACCTTGCTGGACCAAACCACAATCAAAAATCTTCGTGTAACTCTGCAGCTGAGAGCACTGAGGCCCTACAGCAAATCACTGTTATTTGAAGCACTGTAAATATGGGGGCAGTTCAAAGGCTGCTGCAGATGGGCAAGAGCACCCTGCTGACCTTCACTGCTCCTGTGGGATTGAGCATTTCCTCCAGCCCTTGCCCAAGTTCTGCAGCTCATGGACACATCTCAGAGCCCCTGCTCAAGTGGGGGTGAAAT
The DNA here is from genome assembly GCA_013397895.1 of Origma solitaria. Taxonomy (NCBI): domain Eukaryota; kingdom Metazoa; phylum Chordata; class Aves; order Passeriformes; family Acanthizidae; genus Origma; species Origma solitaria. Next base: position 48,365 of record VZRL01000066.1, read on the forward strand.
GAAGGCTGCCCTTCCTGGCAGAGATACAGACAGGGAAAGCAGGAGACAGCACACAGAGGGAACAAATATTTCTTTTTCCTTTTTTTTCCCCTGTCCTGACTACTGGTGTTTTCTGTTACAATCCCCGCGACATTCAGTACATCAGAAATTAAAGAACTATAGAGAGAAACAGCAGGTGTGCACATGGGTGGGAAAGCTTTCAAATAAGCACTTTAATAATAAGCATTTTAAAATCAATTATTAGATAATGATGTTGTATCTGAAGCTACTTAGATAATGGCACATTAATAGCTGGCAGGGCTGAAAGAGTCTTTTCTGCTCACACAGGCACAACAGAAATATGTGCTTTATCTCATAGCCACGCTGGGTGCAAAACACATTTCTCTGAGGATTTTCACTCTCCACCAAAACGCTTTGAAAATGCAGAGATCTGTTTGTCCCATTATACACCCAGCTCCTCCCTCCCCCTCAGCACTGCAGTTTGAGCAAAATGCTGAGTACATCACCACATTCACCCGTCTGCCTGATGCCCAGCCCCTTGCTCTTCTCATCAAGCCAAGGTATTTACCTGCACAAGTTTGCATCAGAGGTTAGCAGAAAGAACTACCTCACGCTTAAGACATGGAAGCACATCCCACGTCTAAGAAGTCAACCTCTAATTTTACAAATTGCAAAATAACTCCAATTTTTTTCAGCATGGCCCACAAGAAAAGGAATGGGATTTGTCTCTGCTTCCTTGGGCAGCTGCATTTACATGAAGAGTAACCTTAAAAATCATGACCAACCAGTCAAATTCCTATAATCACTTCGAGGACAGCCTTCCTGCAAAGTTGGGGCTGTGACAGCAGGCTCAGCTACCCACCAGCAGCACTGCACTAAACACAGGAGGAATTAAGTCCTCTCTGCTGCCAGCAGGACCGGCTGGCTCCAGGACACCGGGATGATGGAAAACATCCAGGTCCTGCCTTTTTTGAGGCCTGAGGAACAAATTACCATTTCAAGGCATAGTGTCAAGAGATGGATAGCAAGTGCTTTGGCTGTTGGTGCTACTACAGCAATGACAACAAATTAAGTAGACACATGTTTAAAAATCAAGACCATATACATCAAGCAAGAAAGGAATCTGTATCCTTCCCAAGAGGAATGGATGTTATCATCACTGATTTTTTTAGCTAGGGGTCATCCTGCAATGCCACATTTCATGGAAACATTACCTTGGCATCCAATATAGGGCCTTTTCAAAAGGGCTTGGTAGTGTAAACTTTCTCACAAGTGGACACTTTTCCACCTTATGAAGTCACCAGGGCTTTTAGTTTCTGTCCCTATCCAAGACAGAGCACAGACTGAAATCTCTGCAGAGTGTGAGGAGGAGAGCTTGGCCCAGCTCTGAGGCTGGGAGAAACCCATACTCACACAGTGCCTGCCTGGAGAGGGCTCTTGGTTTCACCTCCCACAAGCACTGAAATTTATTCCAGGTTTTGTTTTCTTTCTTTTTGTTCTTTTTTTCCTCTAAGTAATCCTAAGTCTCTGATGGGACTCTGCATTTTGTTTATTCCAAACAGCAGCAACTCTAGAGGCTTTTGGACTGCAAACAGCAGAGTGAAAAAGCAGACAGTGGTGGGAGAGAGAGCACACAGACATCTCAGTGCCAGCACTGATGTCACGCTGAATGGACATTTGAAAGAATTTAGTGTCTCGGTATCATTTGCTCCCAGAAGCAGCAGCTATCCAAAGCACTCCAGCATGATTTGCATCCAGGAATTCTGATCTCTGTGTGCCCAACAAGCAGAACAAACTCTGGTTTGTGCCTCACGCTGCAGGATCAGGATGGTTAAAGTCCCCATGACTGCTGGTGTCCAGCTCTTTCATGGCAATGTGACAATCATCTTTACTGGTCCAAATGTGGCCACCTCTGTCCCCAGGAGATGACCTGGGTTGAGGGGCAGGACTTCACACGGTGACACTGAACAGGGCCCCTTGTGTCTCTGCAGAGGGCTGGGCTCACTCAGGCTCCCTCCTTCCTCGGGGACATGGTCTGCTGGCAGAGAGGTGCTGGCAAGTCTGAGCTCCCCAGCAAAGGGCAGGGATGTGCCACAGGCTCAGCGGAAAAGAAGAATATCAAAAGGCAGAAGTAAGTGGCACTAGGAGATGCTGTGCCTACCTCACCTTGATCTGTCAGACCCCACCCCAGCAGAATTAGGGATATGCTGCAGAGATCAGGACAGAGCCAGGCTTCCCTGGGGCAGCAGGGACCTGATGACATCTGTCCTGAGCCCCCTCCAGTGTCCTGCCCTGGCCCCTGCAGTGCCTGGAGCAGCTGGACAGGAGCCCCTCAGCACAGAGAGCCGCAGTGCTCTCGGGGAAGGCAGGGCTGGTTTCCAGCAGCAGGATCTCAGCAGGGTCGGGAGCATGGTCTGAGAGCTGTTCACACCGTGGGGGCACGCGGGCACCGCGCTGCCCCTGCTCGAGGCACTGCCAGCACTCTGGGGACAGCAGGGTGGCACACTGCAGAGCCTGGCACTGCTTTGCTCCACCACCAGAGCCAGCTTTAATTGATGGAGTGGCACCACTGACAGGGCTGGGAGTGCTGGGAGAAAGTATCCTGCAGGATAAGAGCACTCCTGCTCCTGCTATTCCACAGCTTTACCAGCGCATAATCCTTGTTATTCTCAGCAGGTAAAACTCAATCTGTGCTGACAGCAGGCAAAAGACATCCAAATCACATCCTGCAAATGTAGCAAATTAAACCTGGAACAAAGTGCTCTGTACCATTCTGCCTGTGACTTGTCCTGGGATATTCAACAGGCACACAGCTCACATCAGGTTTCCTAAAAGAATGTGCCTGTGGTCACCTGGTGTAGTGCCACAGACTGGGAATAGGGAAATTGCTAAAGTCATAATCTGAAAGGGGAGCAGGGCAATCCCGTGGCCAAAACCAAAATCATGAATGAGCCTGTACTGGAGAAACCTTTGGGAGGAAGACAGGGATCCATATTCTGTGGCTGCCCCAGCCAAACCCAGACATTTGCTCATTCCAAAGTAATTCCCTCCACGGGTTTAAAGGACTTGGAAAGCACACGCAGCAGCAGGTAAGGGATGAGCTGAGACACCACAGCTACAGCCTGAAGCGTCAGCAGAGCGGCAGCAAGATGCTGTGGTACCATATGGTTGTGCCAGCGCTTCCCATCCCACAGCCACCCTGAACACCTTACGCCAGCTTCAAACACAGGAGACAGAGATGCACACACCCTGCCAAGCTACAGGACACAAATACAACCAGGGGCACCTGTATTCTTTCGTCCTGTGTTTATTAATATTTATTTCTTAACCAGCTATTTATTTATTTATTAAAGATCAGCTTTTCCTCTGCTAGTCCCTGTTGAAACAGATCAAACAGTTTCACACAGATGAGTAAGTCTGGAGATGATCAAAACATAGAGAGAAATCAGCAGCTGTATTTCTCGCTATAATCTTAGCTGCCTGGCTGTAGGATTCACTTCCCTTGGATAGATGAAAGGAGTTGTACTTTGTGCTGAAGCACCACAGCCACAGGCACACTTTTCCCTCTCATGACCTTCTCTAAATCAGTTGTTCTGCACTATGGAACAGAACACAACTAACTCATTAAACTACCAGCAGAATGTATTTGCCCCACAACACTTTTTGCCCCTCAGTTAATGAGAATGGGGAAGGAAAAAAGGGCAAACATGGGAACAGTTTGCAGGCACCACGATGGATACAGCAATCACCTTCATGCTCTGGGCAACTGATGGATTAACAGTGTATTAGAAGTGACAGGTTCCCAGGATTCATGCAGTGGAGATGGTCCTCATTTGCCATAATAAAACAGCCCATGAAAGTACCTGTCATGATGCTATTAAGTGGCTCCTGAGCCCAGTTGTGCATCCTGTGACACGACTTCCTGGCATCCAGAAGAGATATTTTACACTCCTTCGATGCCCACAGAACTATAACCAGCAAGGGTAAGGTGGCCATAGCCATGTCTCAGAGTGAAGCAAAGACAATAGTCTCTTCTGTCTATCTTCCTCCTTCTCCTCTCATGATTTACAAAAAAACCAAAACCAAACCAAAACAAACAACAAGTTATCATTTACTCAGCTGGATTTGTTTTAGGAAGGTATTTCTACAGAGAACGCTCTGACTTTTGTCACTCAGTTTGGAGTGGACATCAGTATCAGATGAGATTTCAACCAGATGAAACAGACTCACAGACCTGGATTTATGAACAAAATTTTCATACTCACAAATTGACACATTTGCTTCCTGCAAATCACTCACAGTAACTTTCCCCAAAGGCATTCCTGACAGTATTTGGGGATTTGACCACAAACAAGGGCACAAAAAACAGCAGTAGCAAACGTAATATTTAATTTGACAAATATTTACCAAAAAAACCAGCACCCAGCCCTTGTGGCAACCATCCCACATAAATTATATTCCTTGCATGCCTGTCTAATTTAGAAAGCCTGAATGAAAGGAAATCATCAGTATTCTTTTGGGGAAACTAAATTTACCTTGAGTAAAACCTAGCTTATGCAACCAGCCACCAAAAGCCCTACCAAACTCCCAGGCAGGGTTTAAGGACAAATTTTGCCGGCTGTATGCTATGGAAGCCTATGTTTAATACATTTTGACCCATCAGTAAGTCCCTGGCAGCAGCTTGAAGAGAAAGCGTGGCAGGTTTTGAAAGGCACCAGGCTGAGGGAGCTCACAGATTTACTTGTCACAGGTGACACTGAGAAACCTCTCAAAGGGTAGTCTGAGGAAATTGGTTTATGTAATTACAGAGATTTATGTCTGTTACAGTTCCAGAAGTTTCACTGTTATCCTGGAGTCAAGAGTCAAGAGAAGAGAAATGTAACGTTGTCCTTGGATGGAGACTGTAGGATCAACACCCACGAGGTAAATAAAGGGTTTGGCTTGGATGGAACAAAACAATCCCTCCTTTGGAGGAGGCAGAGGTGGCAGAAGAGCCTCGCTGCAGCAACCACCCTGGTGAGCAGGAAAAGCCATCGGAGCTGGGAGCCAGCAGCCACATTTTGATTTATTTCCATAGGGCAGCGAGAAGCAGCTCATTATCGAAGGCTCTGAGTCTGCCAAGACTTCTCATTAGCGGTGCACAGTTGTGTGGTCAGCCTGAGATGATTTTCATGGCTGGAATGTAGCAAAGACAGGGTGTTGAGGTCTCATTTAGGGGTAGGGTGTCTAGAGTAAACACCTACAGCTCTAAACCACAAGAGTTCTTGCCACAGCCCTGAATTTCCCCAGTGTTGTATGACAGTAAATTCATCTCTTAAATAACACCCCAAGTGAGATTTCAATGAATCAAATGTATGGAAAATAAATGTCCAGGTCCACCTATGTTTTTCAGTGTACACACAAGGCAGAAATAATGACTCCGTAGAGATGGAAATCAAGAACTTTTAAAATCAGATTTGTCATTGCCCCATCAAGCCTAAAACAGGACATCATGCCACCAACCTCCCATAATTTTCTATTAAGTCTCAGATGTAAATTGATTTTTTCAAACACTCTGGTTCCTGAAATCCCTGGACTGTTTGGACACATTGGTTTACTTTAAAAATATATACACAGTTTCATTTCTAGCCCCTCAGATTAGCTCACAGGTGTGACAAAGAAGACCAAGAGAAACCCAGGTCCATTTTTCATACTATCCTGAGGTACCTAAGCCAGTCCCAGCCAGAACTGTGGCTCAGCTCAAGGCTAATTCTGCTGCTACCCAGCACCCATGGATTCACTGCTGGCCCTGACTTGACAGACACATCCTGAGAAAGTCTTGTGCCAAAGATGAGCACAGAATAAAGACAGTGAAGAAGAACAAACTAAAAAGGCTATTTGGGGTCTTTCTGATGCAGCATTTCCTCAGTCATACAGAATTTCTGGAGAAGAGACCACCACAAAGGACTCAAATCAAAACCTTACAGTGGAGGCTTGCAGGCTGCAAGCAATTTGTAAAGTTGGTTTTCGACTGCACTTATACATTGATTACAACATATTGGTAGATAACTATGAATGAATAACTCTTTGAATTTAATGCCTGAACCCCAGGCCAGGGCAGCAGCCCCTTCCCAGGACAGGAAGGCTTGCTCTGGCCACAGACCCTGCTCCCTAAGGCAGGGGACTGGAAAGGCTTCACATCAGCACAGTGCTGAGGTTTTCTCTGACTGGAAACGTTCCTTCTGTTTTTCTGAACAGTCTGTCCACACTTCACGGCACAAACTGCTTTAGAAATTACAGCCTGGAATGTAAACCCAGGCTGGGCTGGCTGTGTGCCCTGGCTGCTCCTCCAGGCCCTCTGCCAAAGGGTATCTGGTGTCGGCAGCAGAAAGAGGGACAGAAGCATGAAAAAGCAAACACCTGGCTCCAGCAGCCGTCCACCCTCCTAACCAGTACTGTTTGCTTTGTGCCACAAGAGAGGGGAGAATAGGACCCACATTTTGGACTGTCAACAGCCAAAACCAGCACATGGACAAAACACGTTCTCCAGCAATTACACTCCCCTCAGGTTTCCATCCACGTCTGGATTTTGCCCCAGCCCCTTAGGACAGAGCCTCTTGGAATGGCTTCTTCATCTGCCAGTGTTGGAGCGGAAAGCAAGCAAGGCTGTTTTGGGTGAGAATTTGGGTGAGAAACACTCAGAACTGCCACTCTGAGCAGTCTGGGGAAGGCTCCCCAGGAGCTGAGCGGGCCAGTGATGGAGCACGGCGTGCCTGCCCTGGCCTCGGCAGCAGGAACAAGCAGGATAAGTGTCAATCCATCCCAAACGCAGCCAGAGCATGGGAATGCAGCCAAGGGAAGCAGTCTAGCCCAAGGCCTGGCCTCCAGATGTTGCCACATAAGATAAACAGCTTTGCACCGCAGCGATCTGACTTTTCCTCCCCTCTATTAACTCCTAACTTATCAAGGGTTAAGAGGGCTAAAGTTCGTGCACATTAATGCGGTTCAAACACAGTGATCCACCCCATATTAAGGCAAAAAAATCCCAAAGAACAAACCCCAAAGCACAGCCCAACTAAATCATGCTAAAGGACTGCTTTCCTCGGCCCCTGCGATGGCCCCCATTTTATCAACATACCAGCCAGAAAAGGGTTTCTGCCCTCAGATATATATGCAATAATTATACTTTAACAGCAGTACTTGAAGGACACATCTCCTCTATTACTGCCCGTGTTTTTTAATGTTAAACTCTCTACCACCATATTTCAGACCAAAGAGGGTTTACAGGGCAAAAGCCAAATACGTTAAGAAGGTCTCATCACATAAAATTGCATCTTAAGCACCAAAAAGAACAAATGAGAAAAGGGTGAAGGCAGAAGCCAGAGTGATGAAGCTAATGCTGGAACTCTTTATCTCACAGAAAAATGACTGGGTAGCTGCTCATTTGATGTGCAGCAATTAAAGACTAATTTACACAGTGCCACTTAGTGACAAGTATAATTATGTCCTACTCAGGGTACATATCAGATAATAATTGCCTCCAGCTGAGCTGGAGGTTGTAACCCACTGAAAAGGACTTTAATGATATGACCAAACAAGGATTTCAGCTGGAAAGTTTATGACGGACCAGAAGAGCACAGGAGTTGCTCACAGCTTTTTTAGGAAGACCGCAATAGAAGCTTGATCTCCTCTACATAAATAATTGCACTGATCTATGCATAGATATATAACAAAGATAAGATACAAAAGAAATTAGTTTTCTAGGACAGATCATACAGGAATTTTTTTTATTTACAGGGTTCTGGTGCCAAAAGCTTTAATAAAAAGTACTCTGCAGTGTCTTATCTGGCTGTAGCCACTCCAAAAGACATCAACTACTACTCCCAAGATGCTGCTGGAATTATCTTTTAATATCCCTCATAGAAATAAAACCCCAAAGCACAGAAACAAGCCTGGCTTGTAACACTTGCATAAAAAATGAAGTACCATGTTAAGCTGTGGACAGACTCGAGCTCTTCAACAGAGCAGAAGTGCTGCACGCTATGGAAGAGGCCTTCGGAGTGGCCACAGCTCTGAATGTGTCCCCAGACCTCCTCGTGAGAAGGAGGAATTACAAAACACAATGGTGCTTTTGAGCACGTACTCAGTGTTTTTTCCCTCAGATCCATCGGTCTTGCCAGCCCCCAGCTGAGGATTGCAAAGGGAAAGGGCCTGGGATGAGGCTTTGGGAGCAGAGATGTGATTGTAGCAGCATCAGCAAACACCAAGGCTGCTGTTCAGTTTGGTTTCAGAAGGCTTTGGGTTGCTGTGGCTCCACATCCAGAATCCAGCTATACTTGTCATAAGCACATTGCTGTTAAATTCCTATGATTTGGGGTGTGCTTCTGTTAGCAGCTGAGTTGCCCTGAACAGCAAGGAGTGTGAAAATCAAACAGGACAACAGCACAGGTCATACAAACTGAGCTCAGTCATATTTTGTGCTGTAAGCTAAGCAACCTTAGGGCTTCTCGTAGATTTTATCAGCCTGTTAAGAGGAACAGCATTAGTAGTACAGGTAGTTTTGATTAACTGCCATAACATGACTCAAATGTGCAAGTGTAGAAATGCATCAAAGTGGGATGTCAGCCCAGTGGAGCAGTCAAAGTCACTTTGATGAAAGCTCAAGGCATTTTCTCACACGTTTTATCTTCCTCCTCCTCTGATGTGATGAGAGATGTGAGTCAAATGTTATCTCTACTGCTAGTTCTGGTTTCTAACTGGAAAAGGATTCTCGAACAAATTCATTAAACAGTTGACATGGCTTGAGAGTTTACCGCGAGTAGTTACACCCACTCTCAGCCTCATCGTGACTCCTCACCACGAACCACCTCACAGAGGAGACACAGCATGACCTGGGGCTGTAAGGGTCCCTGTCCAGGACAGCCTGGGACTCCCCCACTCCTCACCCTGCTGGGTGATGGCTCCTGACAGAAGGCAGTCTCTCTCTGCAGGCCAGCCCTGGTCCTCCCCAGCACCCAGACATCACAGTAGCCCTTGGGAAACTCCCTTAGGGTGCAGGGGGTGCCAAGACCTGGGCTTTTACCTGGCACTTAAACTTCTCTTGTCCTTGGAAGTAAAGGTCTGCTGAGGCTGGCCTGGGGTGAGGGACTCCTCTGAGGTGATCATCATGATTTTGGGAGGAGGCCAATGATGCTATCATTAGACCCAGACTGGCTTAGCAAGGCTGGATATAATGTTCTGGGGCCCTTTGTGCTCTGTTCCCATTGTAAAAATAACTTCCCGTGGGATCACACACCCAGGCAGGAGCACTGGTGACACACAGCTCACACAGTGCTGTCCCCAAGCTCAGCAGGGATGAACACCCTGTTCCTGCAGATCACCCTCCTCTCTTCTATCCCTGCCTGCCTCACCCACTGGATTCTCTTTCAGCTTCTGGGAGATAACCAGGCTTCCCAGGCCATCTCTGACCTTCCACACCGCCCCTGACACAGCCGCAACAGCCACCCCTCGGCCCTTGTGTCCCCAGCCGAACCCTTCAGCACACACCATCTCAGATTTTATGACAATTCTTGCCTGATTAGGGAATTAGCAGCACACAAGATGCCAGCATAGGCTCTGGGATGGGTGTTTGCTCATACGGACATATCCAGATAAAGCACCTTGTTAACTGTGCCCAAAAGGTGTTCTGGGCTCTCTCCACAGAGCTTTGGTAATTAATGCCTTGCACTTCCCAAGCTTCACAGAAAGCATTTATAATTAACCTCTTCTTCTTTCTGCTGTATGGTGAAAAAAACAACTGTTACTCTATCAAGAACTCAGGAGCATCTATTAAACCATCTCAGTCAAATCAGGGCAGAAGCAATTTAAAAGGCAATTACAGGCAGGAGATGTGAACTCCATTCTCCCCAACTCCAGACAGAGCACTGAAGAACAAAATGCCTCAGGTCCCAGACTCTATGCCAAGGGTAAGCAGCAGGTGAAAACCTCTCCAACCACAGAAGGCCTTGATTTGGAGAGGACAGAGCAAAACAACAAAAAACCCCAATTATCTAGGACTGATTGTTCTTATAATTACTTGTTTCCAGGTTTACAGCAAAAGCATCAAGTTCTTCATGCTTTAATCTTGGTAACTAAAATCTGAACTTGTTCTCCTGTGGGTCTCATCTCACATTTAGGAATACCTAATGGGTTGAGGCAGAATTGCTGAGTATGCTGAGCTCCATCTCAGGACAATGGGAAGCACAAGGATAATGGGAAGTGCTGCTGGAGGGCAGCACTCAGGGCACAGCAGGTCCTGCTGCTGGGGCTGGAAAAACACCAGTGCCAGCCTGAGAAAGGTCTGTCTGTCTGTAAAGCTTCTGGCACCCACCACAAGCTCTGTGTGTGACCTGCAGGATGCACACAAATCGCTTCTCTTGGAGGAAATGTGGCAATGAAGCTATTCCCACATCCAGCAGTGACTCCTGAGGGATCACAGGAGGATATGGCAGAGCAGAGATCTGCAGCAGGCAAGAAAACACACTGTGCCTCCAGATAAATCACAAGATGGGAACACACAGTGGCAGTGTTAGCAGCAGTGTCGATACTGGCTGAAAGTCATGCGGAGAAATCCCCCAAGCAAACCAATGCACTCAATCAGTAAATCACTAACATCTGAGATCAAAAATTACCAGCGTGCTCAGCAAACATCACACCAGCAGCTGCAGCTGTATCTCAACCCTTGTTCCAATTGTTCCCCCAAAAACGGATATTCTTTAGTAATTCTGCTTCTTCCAGTTTCTTCAAAATTGCATGTTTATTTTCAAAGCTGCCAGGCCAACACCCCACCCCAAACAAGGTAAAGTGTGATATTGCTTCAGATATTGCTGAGCTCTCTGCTGGCACTTGCTGATGCTTCCATGGTCTTAAGGAGTACAAAAAGCTCCAGCAGCTCCTTGAGTCACACATATTGTCTTCTTTTATGTCTTACAAAGGGGAAATGTTTTATTCAGAAGCAATTGAGGAGTTAAAGTAAATATTACTCTGGTATTGAAGCTGTTAATCACACAGTACATAGTGAAAGGTGCACTGAGAGAAACAGAAAATTGTCTGAAAAAGTGAGGCTGCCTTGGCTGTCTCAGGATGGGGTTTGTCATCCTGCACCACAGGTTTTCTTGGCTGTCTCTGGCTTGGTGCTCGTTCCTCAGAGCCCTCCTCCCGCTCTGAAAACAGGCCCTGCTTTGCATATTCCAGTCTACCAGAGGAAGAAAACAAATCCAAATACCTGAAAACAGGAGTGGTGGCACAAAGAACAATAAAACCACCGGAAATATTTTCCCAAATGAAGCTGCAGCAGCTCCCAACAGCACTCAGGACATCTCCACAGGCAGAGCACCTGGGAATAACCACATTACTGAGGTCTCTGTGTTGGAAAATGTACCAGTTTAAAAATATTGTATAATTTAGTCAAAGGCTTTGTTTGTCTTTACCTGGAGGAAAAGAATTTTAAGTTTCTTTCCAGGGCATTATTCTACCAGGTGAGGTCTGATGAACTCAACATATCAACAGACTGGAGCAGCCCAAAAGATAAAGGGCCATGAACAGAACATCACCTCCGAACCTCACCCCTGGCTGGTCAGAGACACTTGGTCTGGGAAAAGAGAGAAAAGAAAGAAGACCTAATTAACATCGGAGGTCAGGAGATTCAGATCCAATGGAAAACTGAACACCGGGGGTTGCTCAACTCTGGATCAATGAACTTTGAAATAATGCATCTCTATAGGTTTTGACTGTATAAAGTTTGGGGAAAATCCTGTAAAACTGTGCATCATGGAATGATTCTCTCTGCACACCCGGGCTATGTGTGGATGAGATGATTTCTGTGGTACACCCTGGCCAGAACAACATCCTGGCCAGATAATACAGTAATGCCTTGACTCTCTAACATTAAAAAAGTTGTTGGAGGGTTTTTGGTTTTTCCCCCAGTTTTGGTGTCATCTGCATGTGCTCCCAAAGCAAACCTTTGTTGTGCTTTCCTGCTGCCAAAGCAATCCTCTGCAGGGAGTGGCACAGACACAGGAAAGGGAAGGAACTTCTCCACACTCACTCCACAGGGCAGTGGCAAAGCTGAAATATGTCCAGACCCCTGAATCCCAGTCCAACACTGCAGGTACCGAGCCACATGTTCATCCAGGTGCCAGATGGCAGCGGGAACAGCCAGCACAGGACGTGGCCTCGCTGGGAGGGGAAGAGCATTGAGCAGGAAAAGCGTTTAATATTTCATTATCACATCATTCCCTGCCACTTCTAATGGTAAATTAATCCCTGTCTGTCCAGATCAGCTAAACTCAGCCTCGAGATAAATTAGGTCAGCAATAACCTGAATTTATTGAGAAAAAAAAAAGATTGAATGTTGGAAGTTCCTTCCATGGCTGATTTCTCTATGAATTATTCATCCCAGCAGCAGCTCTGCATTGCTCAACAGAAACATTCCTATAGTCAAAGAAAGCACTTCACCAGCAGAGCAGGGCAAAAAAACCCAAATTCCCCCAAAACACAGTGGCAGGGCACACCCTGGCCTGCTGTAAATCATCCTCCACAGAGGTGCATCCCTGCCCACCACCTTTGCCTTCCTTGTTCAGCAAGCACAAAAGCATTTGCTTTTGAAGATTTGGCCTCAGGGTCAAAAACAGCTAAGAAATTCCACTGGGGCATTATCCTTTTTCACCCTGCCAAGAGCAGATTGCTGCAACAGTCATTGATAGAGTGACTCAGAGCCTCTGTGAGCTACAGAAGAAAAATGGAACAGCAAAACCTTAGCTCTTCCAAAGCTGTTGCACAAATCCGTGTCAAATCATTTACTGGCTGTATCTACATGCATTTTAGTTGGTGATACAAGATTTTAAATGCCTCCTAGTGATGGCCCAAAATGACCTAGTGATGGTCCAGAATAACTTTTTACCTTACATAAATGAATTAAAAACTATTTCAGATGGATAGACAATTCCCTGCTCACAAATGAATGTGCTTCTATCACAGAGAAACCTGAAAATGTGCTCTAAAATTAAAAATTACCCCTTCTGAATAAAACAGATCAGGTGGCTTGAGAGTTGTGGAGCTTTTACTTTAAGTATTAGTCTATTCTCTGGGGCTTAAACCCCACAAGTTTTAAGATAAAAGATGTTCTCAAAGATATATTTAATTATTATTAGATGGAAGAATTTAAGATACTGGATGGGAGATAAGCCTGTACAGAGACAGAAGCTGTTTTCTAGTTCTAGGAGAGAATAAATCATGCTATTGGTCTGTCTCTGGGCTTGGCTGGTAATAGATCACAGACATTTTCATACCCAAGTTCAAATAACACACAGAAAAATAGTCACATTGCCAAAACACATCTTAACACACCAAAAAAATGGCCACAAACCAGTCAGGGTGCCAAAATGCATCAAATGTTAAGCAGCCTGTGGTCTTCAGGATGTCAGGGTGAGACAGGCTGTTTGATGATGGCTTTTCAAGAGAAATTTCAGGGGTTTGCAAGCCATTCCTGACAAAGTCATGCTACCGCAAAAGGAAAACAGCGCTGTGCAATTAGAGATCATGATTTGTGAAGCCATTTTATAAAACTCCTTCTGAGACAGCTGCCTTAGGAAGGGTGTAAGAGTTGGTAGCATCTCAAAGGTAAAGAGTGCAAACAAAAGGCTGCACACAGCAGAAGCTGGTTCCAGCTGCTGCCCGGACCCTCCTCAGGGGACAAGGGACATCAGGAGGAGACATGGTAAAACGGGAAGAAGGAGAAAATGGTGAAAATTGGTGAAAATCAGCATCTTGGGATTAAAAGTTCAGCATCTCTGGGCTGAGAGCCAGCTCGTCAGACAAGGAAGGCAGAAAAGGGAGGAGGTGCCATGGTCGGGATTCAGGGACATGTGGCCATGAGGAGCATGGTGGGGACTGAAACACTGGGTTTTCTTTCAGACACTTAACTGTAGAGATTTTAGATAAAAGTTTGTTCTGTTGAAATCAATTAGAATAGAAAAAGACGCAGAACTCAGCTAGAAAGAAATTAATGATTAAGTGCAGAGTAGCCTTTGATTATTTGATATTTACTCAGCTGCGCTTAGGATAGACAATTAATAATCTTAAGAAAAGAAGTTCAAAGGAGAGCCTAGACAGTTACAAATTTTGCCCCGATGCAACTTATTTAGAAGCAATAGAAGAGAGCATTGGGAGTTTTCCAGGATCAAATATATTGCCAAAAACCAGTGAGGTAAGAAGGTCACACTGAGGAAGACAAGTTTTACTTCCTCAAAAGCAGCCCTCAGAACCATTTCACGACCACCAACCCAATTCCATTGCAGGAACTGCGCATGCTTGATCACTTTTTGCTAATTTCCATACAAAGCGGGGAATGGGAGGTGCTTATGCTATGAATATGTATCTGTATTTTAAATATGCATTATTGGTATAGATAAATAAGTTCTGTGTTGCATTGTTACTCTGGAGCTGTACATTTGGGAGCTATCCCTGCAGCTCAAATAAACAAACACTTTCTAACCTTAACAAGTTAGAGAGTCTTTGTCCATCTCAGGTGGATATCGATATTAGATCTATATCCGCATTTTAATAATTCAGGACCTCCTCACACCTTGACTTACACACCAAAGGAGTGGCTTTGAGTTGGTCCCCAGGGCATCCTCACACCAAGCAAACCCTTTACCCTGAGTGTAAAACTGCTGTGGCACCCAGCAGGAAAGCCACCATCCAAGTGTGACACACAGCACACAGGCCATGTCCGTGTCACCCTCTGTGCCAGCATCACCCCAGCAGGGCACAGCATGCAACACTCGCTCATTCTGGAACCACAGAGGGGAAAGGAGCAGGAAAAGCTCTTGTCTGGGAGGTGATTCAAAGGAAAGCAGCAGGATCCAGCTTCAAAGGGCACCAGTGAGTCAAGCTTCCAGGAAGAGAGCCGGTGGCTCCGGGAGCTGCTGCACTGCTTCAGCCCCTGAGCCATCAGTGATGATTGCAGCGAGAGAAAGGCGGCTGGGCTGGCATCACAGTGCTGACCTTTGTGAAAATTGGGATGCAGACAGAGCTGAGGGAACACTCCGTGCCTTCAGCCGCTAATTCCAGCCCTTGTGCTGCTCCAGAGCAGGAACTTGGTACCCAGCCCATGAGCACATCAGAGGGCTCTGCTGTCACTCGGAAGGATTCATGTTACTGTAATCCTTCTGTGTTAGAAGAGATGGAAAATAAAGCTCCATTTTGCTGAAATGATCCTCACTCTCCACACTTGCATGGTATCCGTGGCATGTGGGCACCGCACCAGCTTCAGCGGATCCAGACACTGCCCTGGGGAGCCTTTCCCTCCTCCTGGTAAATCCATCCCAGCCTGACCCACCAGGAGCAGGCATCAGGCACAAACACACTGAGCACCGAGGGGTGGGGTTAGGGCACACAGGAGAGCAGACACAGACTGCTTCCCATGGCCCGGATGCGCCAGCAGACACCGGATACCATCCCATCGCTTCGCATTTTTACTTCTGTCATACCTGGAATTTCTCAACAAAGCGAGAGGGCGGAAAGCAGCAGCCCAGGGATCCCTCTGCTGGCCTCTGGTGCTTAGACCTGCCACGGTGTGCTCCTCTGCACATCCCTCGTGCACAAGTGAGCATCCCCTTTGGAAATTCAGGCTTCATTAAAAGCAGCAAGCAGTGTGCAATCATGTATCCTGTGTTAACGTGGATGCTCAGCAACAAATGTACTGTCATGTACTGTATTTCTGAGCTCTGTTTTAGGTCCTTATCTCTAAGTTTAGTACTCTCTGGTATTAGTAAAGTCTGAAAAATACCACTCCATGTAGTTCTGACTGAGGACTGGGGGTAGGACTAGCTGACTTCCCTCAGAAGGTGCCAAGCACCACGGAATCGACGTGTCAAGCGGCAGGGCAAAAGGAGAGGCTGAGACAGAGCTACAGAATAAGCACAACACTGAGCTGAGAGAGAAAAGGAGCAAGATTAAAATGGAGAAAACATGAGACAGTCAGAGAAGGAGGCCAAGGAAAATATTAAGAAGACAATGTGCTCAAAAGTAACCAGAAAATAGGGGTCCCTTACCCCATGACCAGCACTCAGAGGCAGCTGAAGCCTTGCCTAAAGGGATGCAGCAGGAATAGAGTTGGTCCTGTACATTTGCAGCAGCCTTTTACTTTATGTTTACAGCTATCTTTCTAATTCCGCTATTCCCAAGAGGGCTCTAAAGATCACAGCTATACTGTATATATATTGAGCTTCTGCTGCAGAGCTCTCCACAGGCACAGCTCTGAACTGCCAGGCTGAACTGAGAGAAGTCTCTGGGACATACTAATATTCACAGTAACAAAAACAAGAAAAAAAATCCAAACAAACAAACAAAACCTCAGGGTTAATCCCATCCTTTATTGGCTGCCTTGTGATTCATTCAGGTTATGGCTAAACACTCACGAACAAAAATGAATTGACAAAATTAAACTCTCAGCTTATCATTGTGACAAGAGCTGCGCCTAACCCAGGTCCTGGATGCAGCTGGCTGCAAGGGGGACAGCTGAACAGACTGCCTGGTTGGCATGTGGATGAAGAATTTAAGTGCTCCTGTACCCTCCTTGGGTTGAGAAGAAGGCTTGTTTATTCACTAATGAGAAAACAAGACACTTCTATGTTTAAATCTCTCCAACATAAAGCTTCAGCAAAATAAGAGTTGCTCCCTTGCCAGCATGGGCTCCAGCTCCAGGGGAAGCTCCTCACCTGCCTCCCTCCATACTCAGAGGACATCAAGCCCTTTTTCCCCTCAGTCTCCAGAGCTGCTGCAAAAGCACACACTCGCTCGAGTCACAGGCTGGTTTTATGAAACACCACATAACTGAGAAACCTTCACCTCAAACCTTGGTGCTCTCCCCATGGAAGAGCAGCCGCTCACAAGGACCCACCCCAGGTAGCGCTGCAGTAACACCTGTGACACCTTGGTGACTCTCAGTCAGTAAAAGAAAAGTGCAAATCTTCTCAAACGGCCAGGAATCCTGCTCTGAGCTACAGCTGAGGGTTCAGACTGAGCTCAGCTCTGAGACTCTGCTTCCCCAAGCGTTGGCCTTTGCTGCTGGCCGTGCTGACACAGGGCTTGTGCTGGCCCTTCCTGCACTATTCCTTAGCCAGCAACCACTCCTTTTCTAGCCCAGGTTCTCCAAAGTAGCAAGGTTTGATATTTATTCATGTAGTCAAATCATATTTCCCAGTGTGGAGCAAGTGTTCCCATGGAAACGATTCAGACACGTTTATATGAATGGGCAATTTTACAAACTGCATGAAAATCCTTGACATTGTCAGAGTCAGGGGGAGACTCAGGGACTAAACAAAATTCTTAAACCTCAGTAACAGCTGTGTGGGCATAAATAGCCATGCAGCAGTGGCAGGCAGATACAACAGAATTGGAATTTCCACTAATGCTGACTTTGAGCAGTGGGACACAGGAAGCACGAATAACACAAGCAGAGAGTGCCTGAAGAATTTCTTTACCAATAGTTTCTTCTACAGCTGATACCAGGTTTTGGACTAGTATAAATTGTAGTCAAATTTCCCTCAAGAAAGACCTATACTCCCCCAAGAAAATATTCTCCATCACTATGAACACTTGCACCAGGGAACAGGGGACTTTAAAGCTGGTTTCCATTATGGACTTGCAGAACCCTCATAAGGAACCAAATAGGAGAGTAAACCCCACAGGCCAGCAGGGTCTCACAGTGCTCAGGTCTGCTTCAGTAGAACCACTGCTGTGCACAAGGAAGCTTTTGGCTGAACCCCTGGCACTGCCCTTCACCTGGGGGCTCTGGTCTGTAGGGAAATTGGGACTGAAAGGAGCCAGTGCATTGCTGGGTCACTCTGAGAGTGTTTACTGGGGACAGCAGGAACAGGGGACAGTGGCCTCAGTGCTGGCTGGTGGCTTCCAGGAGTGTTAGCTCTCAGGCAGTGACCACCTTTGTCAAGTATTATTTCCAGTAATTTTTCAGCCACCTTAAACGGAGTGCAGTCTGCAGTGGTCCCCCAGGGTAAGGTGAGTGACCCAGCCCTGAGTTAGGTGAGCAGAGAACGGAGGCAGCCTCTCTTCACAGCTGTCCTAGTGCCCATGGGGCTTTCCAGGGCTGGGTTAGATGGGTGAATCTCCCCTCAGCTCTCAGCAGAGCAGATAGTGCTGATAGCCTGCAGCTGGGAAGGACACGAGGGCCAGAGACACCTGCTCAGAGACACCCACAGCACGACAGTCCTGCTTTGCAGTGCTCTTGAAGGACCCAGTGCAGGAGAAGAGGCAGCAGAGGCCATTCTTAGCTGAGGCTGCTGAATAAACAGACTCTGCTGTGCTCTGGTCCTACAGCTCCAGCTGTATCTCACTGCAGCTTTCGTGGCTGCCACCACCACACGTGTGGCCCTGCCAGATGGGACACAGTTGCCACGAAAGAGCTCACCAGGCACATCCAAAGATCATGTTCCCAGTTCCCACTAACCCCATTCAAAATTCCTCCGACTGTGGAAAGCTACTTTGCAGGCCAGGAGGATGGGCTGAAGTAATCAGACTTCAACTCGATCTGCCAGCTGTTTTCCTCCTCTCATTGAGATGTTTTATTGGGCAGCAGAATGATGAGACTGTTACTTCCTTCAGCTGGGATTTCAACAGCAACTCTGCAAATGCCATCTTTACAAAACAGAGAATCTCAAAGCAACACACTGCCAAGGTTATCAGATTTGGGCAACACTTGCCAAGAAACACAGGCAGGGCTTGGAGATGTGATTGTTCTAAGTGGCAAAACAAGTTTCAGTTCCTTTGCAGGAAGGAAAAGTCTTTTCTCTGAGAGATAATTTCTTTATTTGCATATCAACTAATGATCCTTTGACATTCACTTCAAAGCTGCTCTAGAAAACTCTTTCTGCTGTAAAAAGTTTGAACTGGTCACACTCCAAACTGCACAAAGAGCAGGCTGTGTCTGCGATGCCAGCACTAATCAGCAGGGATTCAAGCTCAGCTTTTCCATATGTGCTCCTGGTCTGGTTGCTCCAGCTTACAAACCAGAAGTTACTTTGTGAACTCCTTTAAATTATATGCAAGTGTCAGAACTACTTTAAATTATATAGAAGTGTAATCAAATTTTAAACTGCTCATGGATAATTCACTGCAACAGGGAGAAACTCATCATATAAGTTTTTGTCCAAAGTAATTGCTCCCATGGCTTAGCAAACATACCGTAAATCAAGAAATTTACCAAATAGGGGCAAATTTGCACTCTGGATTAGTTCCAGCCTCACCCATAGTATTGGCTGTGACTAAGCAGTGGGAACCTCTTATACAGACATGGAAGGCAATGAATTCCCAAATACTTCTGCCCAGAGAACTATCCTCAGCAGTCACAGATCAAGCACCAGACAGGTCTGCAGCCCCCTTTCCAGGATGTCCAAAACCACTTGGGGTCAACAGCCTCGAAACTACTTGTTTGTGTCCGAAAAGCTTTTCCTCCTTGAAACCAGGGTGAGATGAGCTGTTGGTGTCTTGCAGTGGTTGCTGGTGAGGTTTGGTGCTCACTCCCAGTGCAGGTTATCAAGGGCTGCTGCATTTCCTCTCTCCCTGGGGCTCCCCACCAGGGTGCTTTGCTTAGCATCCCCCCTTTGTCCCCAACATTCTGTACAGCTGTGATTTGCCACCAGACCATTCTTTAATGCAGCTGCTCCTAATCTGGGGGGAGGAAAATGGGAATTAACCAACGGCTGTAATATAAGATGATAATCATTATCAAAATGCAATAGCTGATAAACAGCCCTCCCATGATGGGTTTGATCTGTGACTCCCAAAGTGTTTGCCAGCTTAGATTTCTGAATTTGCACTGATTGCTCTCTGCATGCACCCAGAGACTCCTTCAACCTCACAGCTGCAGACACATAACAATTCCCCATCTGCAACCCTCCCAAGGCTGTAGAGCTTTAAGGAAGCAGGGCTTGCAGGGTTTTTACAGCTAAGATCCTGTCACCTATTGAGGAAGGGTGATGGAAGGAATCCCTGCAGCCACACCAGCTCACAGTAAGGGCAAGGAGTCATGATTTATATTTACTTGAAGGAAAAGGGACAAAGACATCACTCAGCTCAACCAGAGCAAAAGGAGAGCATTTATTTATGTCGGCAATAACTCCAGTTTATCCATACAATCTCTTAAATTCCTCATCAGGCTTCGGGATAGATTTCTTTAGCTCATGCCCACCAGGTGCAGAGAGTAGAGACTCCAGGCCCAGAGAGAGGTCTGGGACCCTTCTCTCCACTCCTTTGGGACACTAACTCAGAGGCTGTTTGCAGTGGCTGTTCCCTGAGATCTTGAGCACTAAACCATCTTTAAAGGCACGGCCAGGTTTTATTTCACAGGCTCTGAGCACTCTGCTGCCAGCAGCACAGCCCCTGAACAGCACACAAATGTTTCTACAGCTACAAGGAGTGTCAAAAAATCTTTTTACTTAATAGCATCACACCCAAGGATTTTGAAGGATTCATTAAGCAGATTTAAGCATCCTCTTCCTCCAACTATTTTATTCCTGCAGTGGAAGATACAGTAATTATTGCACAACCAAGCCAGCCTGGTTATCTGCGTACTCAATACATGATCTCAGCGACCAGTGATCCACAGTTTATCTGTCCCAAGCAGATTATAGGAATCCATAAAGTGCATAAAACCATTTATCATGGACATTTGTGTAACAATAAGTCGTGAGGCATCACTGTGTTCAGGCACTGCTCAATCAGACTGAGATGGGGACTGTGGCTGCCCTAAAAGAATTCCTAATTGGAGAGGAGGAGAAAGGAAAGAGGGCAGAGCCGCCGCTTGCAATGACAAAGGACTTTGTGGCAGGGCAAGAGGGGAAGTTCTCCCACTGTCCCTTGTCAGGACTAACCAAGATCCCATCCCTGCCAGCGCTCAAGGCCAGGCTGGATGGAGCTTTGAGTAGTTCCTGCACTTGGTGCAGAGGTTGGAACTGGATGATCTTTGAGAGCCCTTCCAAACCAAACCATTCTGTGATTCTGTGAAGATACTCCCCCAGCCCAGAGATCCTCCACTACTGAACGTGACACATTCACACATGCCAATGAAAAGCCAAATGCAGTGTGGCATATTTTTTTCCATATGCCACTTCAGAGGGTTTTTTCAATATTTGCTAAAAAGCATGCAAGCAGCCCCTTGCTGTGCCTGAGCTCCATTAATTCCCCTCAGAGCTCGCAGACCAAGCCTTTGTCTAAAACAAACAGAGGGTGGGGCAGGATAACCCTGGAGCAGGCTGGAAACAGTCACACTGCCCCACTGATCCCTCCTCACCAACACCACAGCAAACACGAGCTAAACAGCATCCCTGGTCCTAAATAGCCAAACCCACATGGGGCACCAGAAATTCATGGTCTTGTTTTTGTCTGTCACAAGTTTTCGGTGCTGACTCTGTGGGAGTGCACAGGGACCTGAGAGCTCTCTGATCTGTGTGCGAGGCCACTCAGATCTCAGGCATCGCAGTCCCCGGGAAATCACTTTTTGTAAATCAGTCTCATAAACAACTTGGTAAAGGAAAAATATCTGATGAAAAGCAAATGAAACAAAGAATACAAATGATGAAGCAACTGACATGACACAAACCCCCAAACCACCATGAGCTCTCACACAGGAGGAATGCAGAGATTAAAAGCTTTCCCCTGAAGACTTAGAGCAGGGGTGGTTCCCTTCCAGACTGGGTCACTACTCCCATTTTTCAGACTACTACTTTGGATCTGTTCCACCTGATAGGCCAATTCTTCCACTCACTCGCATCCCTCAGGGAAGTCATGGCCTTCTGTCTGCACTTTCCCTGTTTGCTTCCCTGGGAACAATATCAGCTACAAATCCAGATTTATGACTTGGCCAAGAGAGGAGAGCTGAGGAAAGCAGAGAAGGAACAACTCAGTCAAACAAGATACGGCTGTGATCTGTAGCAGAAGCGCCAAGGGAAACACTGGAGGAGGGGAGAGAGGTTTGAACTGGCCCTGCTCAAAGATGTGCTGAGGTGCAATGCTTTGGGAGCACTGGAGAAACAAAGACACATCCACATCCATCACAAAGTGAACTTCCATCCTGCTCCAGCCCAATGGCCCCAAAGGCCAGGAGGAAACACAACAGCTTAGGGCCTGGGAGCCACATCCAGTCCTGCAGCACAAAACAGTGCTTTAGACTTGGGAAATTTCATTGCTTTTGGTGTTTTCCCAAAGCTATTCTGGCTGCTCATCCCTTGGTGGGGCTTCCTGCGTTACAGTCTCCTCCTTCCTAGCTATCCCAAAAAGCAGTGATGGCAAAACCAGTCTCCCCCTGCACTGAATAAACACACCAAGGTCTCTGCAGCCATTGCTCAGTAGAACTTGTCTAAAAAGTAAAGTATATATAAATATATATATTTCAGGGAACAATGTTCCTCCATGACCTCTGTAGCTGAGTCAGCAAATTGCATTTATATTTGTTTCCCACTCACATCTTTTCTCCTCACCTCCCTGTAAAAGCCAAGAGCATTCCCTGCCTGCTTGAGTGCTTTGACACTTTTCTGTAACATCCTCTTGAACACCCTCTGCAACATCCTCTTTTCCTCTTGAATTTCTGTCTGAAAGCACATGATATCTCAGACTAAGGGTCCTTTTGGTTAATACACCTCAGTTCTGGTTCCTGCCTGTGTGCTGAGCAGCACAGGCAGCTCTGCCTTCACTCTGCCCAGCTCTGACATCCAAGCCACAGCACTGAACTCTGGATCACAGTCACTGGGGCTCACCTCAAGAAATTCCATCCTGCTCGGGGATAAATTAAATCTTAGGGTGATGTGACCTCTGCAAGTGCTCGTCTCTCCCTTCCTTGACTAGACACCAAGCAAGAGTTTCAGATGCTGAAACTACATGGAGTAAGTCCAGGCTGCCATGGGCATTTGGACCAAAATGGGTCCAGCACCTTCTAGTTGGTGACTTTGGCTGCCACACTTCGCGAAGTTAAGGCAAAAATTCCCCAGCCTTTCAACGTTTTCACACAGAGATGGTGCAGGAGGCCACAGGAACATTTCATCTTGTTTAGCAGCACGATTCAAACCTCATCTCTGGCTTATGCAAAATGGTTGGAAATTTATCCTGACCCCAGTTGACTTCTCTTGATTAACACCCTCTGTCACTTTTATTTTGGTTACTCTGAACACAGTTGCTATTCTGTGCCCTGATGTAACACCACCAAGATCCAAGGAATCAAACCAGCCTGGGAAGTGGTGAAAAAACAAAAAATAAAGAAAAAAACAACCAAGAAACCAGTTTAAGACTAGCCAGATGAAAAATAGAAGAGGCTGAAAAACAATTTGGTGGCACTTTGAAGAGTGGGGATGTACATTGTCATTACTCATGACACAACCGAAACTCCAGACAGGACAGAATTAGCTCCTTGCAATCTCAAATTGAGCCTCCTCCCTCACAAATCCTGATGTGGCACAGGCAGGAGGTGCCAGGGAAGCAGCAGCCTGTGCCCACCAGACCCTCAGCACTGGCAGCCACAGCCTCTTCTGCCTCAGAATAGCTCCCAGAGGGAGCATTCCCAGAAAACAAAGAGATAGAGTGCAAAGATAAAATGGGACATTGGACCAGAACCCAGGTATCTTCTTAGCTCTGTGATTGCAGTGTAAACCCCACAGAATATTTATCACGCTGGGAAACGAATCGCAGCTGAAATTAATAATGGGTTTTCCCCACGGAATAAAAGCCTTGTCCTGTCTGTACCACACAAGCACTCATAAACAGCACAGAGCCAGAGCTCTCCATCTCAGACTATTGCTCTGCAGACACCTTGTGTGGATGTGGAGTTGTTGCCATCTGCGG
Organism: Origma solitaria; assembly: GCA_013397895.1. Taxonomy (NCBI): domain Eukaryota; kingdom Metazoa; phylum Chordata; class Aves; order Passeriformes; family Acanthizidae; genus Origma; species Origma solitaria. The sequence goes on from VZRL01000066.1 coordinate 72,233, forward strand.
TATTTGGGTCAGTTGTTTCAGACAGTCAGGACAGAGACGAGAGATCTCTGGAGTTTGGTCTCAGAGCATGAGGTTTATTGTGAAAGGTGTGGGTGTAGGGGAGCTGCTGGGAGCTGCCAGACACAGCTCAGAGCAGGGCAGAGAGGGGAGAGAGAGAAGAAAAAAGAGGAATACAGGATACAGAATAGAATAGAATACCATGGTTGCCGTTTACAATACAATAAATCATCTTCTGTGCTGAATATTCTAATTTTCACTAACCAATCTAGAACAAGCTACAAATCCTACAACATTTACATAAAGCCTATGAGAGTAATTACATTACCATACGGCGTTATATTTTAAACTCTAAAAACTGCTTTTGGGACCCTCTGCCAAGTTGGTAGGGTCTGCTCTGACCCTTGGAGCTGTCTGCAAGCAGAGGGGATTGTTTAATCAAAGAAGAGAGTTGTTTAATCAAAAAGGGTGGATTACCTTCAGTGTCCATACCATTGTTTTCCAGTTATTCAGTAACTGGGGTTTGGTATCTCAAAGCTTGTCTTCATTTCAATCTCACTTATAGTTTCCATATTCTGAGCATCTTTTGCCAGGTAATCATATTTATAAGGCTTTCCTGTTTCATCTTCCCCAACAGAGTTACATGGGCTAAACCCATGGAAATAGTGCAGCCACTGCCCAAAGCTGCACTGGAGGAGCCTGGGCAGAGCCAGAGCTTCTCCCCCATGGGACACTCCACGGCCACAGCAGCAGGACACGAGCACAGCAGGTTTGGGTGACACGTGCCACCCCAGACTGAGATGGGCACAGCAGCATGGGTGTCAACCAGGGCTGCAAATAATGCAGGAAATGAAAACAGAGTGGGATACATTGACCCAGAACATTTCAGGTGGAGAGGGGAGCTCGAGCCAAGCCAAACCATATTTGCATTCCTGCACAACAGCTTAGATCAGGGCACTGAGGCCAAAAACAACCAATCAAAGATAATTATTCCGGAGACTGGCTGAAATATAACCACCTGTGCCCAAGCCCTGATTAAGCACAGTCTTCCAAACTAATCTCCAATGGAGTGCTAGTGGTTTGGGCTCGGACTCAGCCTCTTCTGGCCAAGTTCTGATGAATCAGAGACAACTCATGGCCAACTCCCAAAACCCTTCTGACATGTTACCAGAGCAGGAGGGGAGCAGACTGACTGCAGCAACATGGTTTGGGGATTTCAGGTGGATTATTTCCAATTGTTTAATTACAAGAGGAACTTATGGAGAGGGAATTTCATTTTCACTGCAGCATTTTCAGTGAGGAAGCCAAGTGAAGATCCCTTACAGGGACAGAGCCTGACAAGGAACATTTCTTGGGCATTTTGATTCAATCTTCTGCCTGTCTGTTGCTTTTCACCTTTTCTGCTTTCTACTTCTTGCCTTGCTCTTCTTTGTCTTCAAGTGACTCATCGTGAGCCTCTTTGGCTCCAATTTGTGGCTCAGATTTAATGAGGCTGTTCCTGCTCTACAGTAGCTTCAATGCCATGCAGACAGAAGAGCCCTGACCACAGAGATGCTGCTACTGAATTCTTCTCAGCGTGAAAGCTGAGAGCTTGTGCCCATTCCTCACCTACCCTGGAGACACCTTTCATCTTTGTACACCTCTGACCTTTCAAACCATGTCACAGAGGGATGCTCTCAGAGCAGCACAACCTTTTGATGCTCATCCACCTTGGAGCTGCATTTGGCCCACCCAGCCCAGATGAGGGACCACAGCCTGTCCCCAGCAGCCACTCCACACCCACAGACCCTCTCCTCCTTCCCTTTCCCACTCAGGGTTCAACCCCTTCTTTACAACAACACAATCAGCACTCCCACCCCTCCCAAGGAGAGCAGCGAGGGCTTTGGCAGGAGCTCTCCCCTTTCCTCATGCCTCTCCCCCAGGCAGCTGGCAGGCACAGCCCAGCCTCAGCTCGTTTGCTTTGGAGTCCAGGCTTATTTTTGCAAAGTCCTTGCCCCAGGAGTGGATTTCTAGCAGACCATTTAGGAGCCTGGCATTTTCCCTGCCCAGATGACCTGCTGTCTGTTGGTTCAGCTCCAAAAGCCCAGCTTGGGACTCCTCCTCACACATTCCACTCAGTTTAGTACTTGGTGGAGGTTATGGTCAGCACCTTGGCCTGACCCATCACAGCTCGCAGCTCTCCATCACTCCTTCCTGCACAAGTGGCATGAGCCAGCTATGCAGGAGAGTATTTAACCAAGTAACTGAGCCTTGTCCTCAGCAGGGGCAGCCCGGCTGAGAAAAGAGTGTTTTCCTTGGTAGCAAACACCTGGCAGGCAAATCAGTTGCCATTTTACAGCTCTGTCTTGCCTCACTCTGTCAGAAACATCTGCTTCATGCAAAATTATCTGAACACAACCCTGCGCATTTCCCATTCCTGACCTTTTTGCCCCATTTACATCAATAAGACTCACATGGTATATAGATTTATGATTTCTGCAATATTTGATGTCTGACCACTCATCCTTTGCATCAATAGCAGGCTGCACCATCTGAAGTACATAATCCCTTTCTTGGTAAATCTGCACTGCAAATACAGTGCCGAGCAGATTTTTTGTCTATTCCTGTCTGGTACCTTTTGCCCATAGATGCCAAGCTCTTTAGAAGGCAGCAATACGTAGCACATACATATTAATAAAATACATAATATAATAAATAATATACATATTAATTTTATTAATATATATAAATACTATTAATATGTAAGTGTGTATTTTATTAATATACATATTAAAATACTAAAATACATATTTTTATGGGGCTTAAATAAAACAAAAACAGAGGCTAAGTGACTTGCAGATTTTCAGGGCCTGCGTTCTGAGGGCTGCAGAAGAGGTTTATTATGAAATGCTACATTAACTAGAGTCTCAAGCAAAGCACTGCAATCTGCCACCACAGGAACACAGCTGGAGTCCCCTTCTGTCCTCGGCTGTGTGCAGTGGGGCTTCCCCTGGTGACTCCCCAGTGTCCTGGTGCTGGAGATCCCCCAGAAATCCATAGATTGTACAGCTCAGGTCCCATGCAATTCCTGAAATCTGGGTGGCTAATGAACACTCTAGCACTACATCAGCATTTGAAAGTCTATTCTCTCTCTCCTCCTGTTTTGTGTCTCCCCCAACACCTCCTCAGCCAAAACCCCTGTGACCATCTTCTCTTGATTTGCTGGACCTGGTCTGCTTTGGAGCAAATTTCAGCCTCTTGCACTCATGAGCACTCACTGCTTACACATCCCCTCCACAGCCTGCCATTATTAATGCCTTTGCTTTTTTGGGTGTCTGCAAGTTTCTCCATTCCTCATTATTTCTGGGCTTTTTCCATTTCACTTCCCTGGAGGTTGATATATTTCTGCCTCTCCTCCTTGAAGATCCTGTTGCAATTCACAGGGCTAGTGATTGAAAAAGTCAAAACACACCCTTTTTCTTACAGTACTAGGGATGATTCCCAGGATTTATGAGCATTTTTTCCTCCAGGGAGATCCACAAATACAGAAAACCTAAACACACTGAGCTCTGCAAGGGAGGAAATCCATCAGGGTTCAGAAAATGTTCAAATCTATTTCTCCACAGAACAGTTATCCATGTTCTAATTGGACTTCATGTTTATAATCACTCGGTTCTTGTTGAAGAGCCCTGCTAGCTCACCAGAGAATAATTATGCCAAGTCACCATCATATTTCTCATTTAACTCATTCCAGGAGATAACCAAAGAAATTAGGGAAAAGATTATTACGAAGGACAATAAGTAAGCTGGAGACAGACAACTGAGCTGGTGCAGGCAGGGACTGCAGAGATAGATCTCCTCCTGCTCAGGGAGGATTGGGAAAGGTCTGGGAGCAGGGCTGAAGTGTCACCTCACACTGCCAAGGAGGACAGGACAGCTGTGTCCACTCAAACTGGGACACACAGCCTGCTCTGCCTGGGGACATCTCCATGAAGTGTTTGTGCAGATGTGAGGTGATGTCAGCCTGGCCAAACTGGCCCAGCTCTCTGCACACAGGGTTTTATGCCAGCTCCTCTTAGGACAGTTTACTGAGTTTTGATGTAACCAATTATGAATGGGGACAAGTCCATAGAAGAAGTGAAGAAAGACGGCAGAAGTGAGTTATTAAACTTGTCAATGACCAGCAACTTCAAGCGTCCAAATGAAATGCCTGATGGCAAAGGACTTTTCTGGAAATAGACCCAATCCAAAACTCAAAGATCTCTTGTTCTTCCCTGGTTTCTGTTTGGGTGGTTCATGGCTCTAACACACAGGAGGCTGTGCAGAAGAGAAGGCTCTGCTGGGGATAATGCCTAGCTCAGGAAAGGGTTTCTGTCTTATTGTTCATGATGCCCAACTTAAAATTATCTTAAAAAATAAGGGGGAAGAAAACTACCCAAAAAACCCCAAAACACAACACAGCACATAAAACCTTGACATTATAACATATATTTGACATTATTACATAACTCCCTTGTGCTGCTGTGTGCTGCAGGCTCTAATAACCACATGAAACACTTCCCTGCTTTTCCCTGCAGGCAGCTCTTCAGCAGCACTGACTTGCTGCTCAAGTCCAAGGTCTCTTTACGTGATTTATTTTTTTCCCCATCTCTACATTTAACAGCACCACACCAGAAGTGAGATAGTGACACACGTCCTGACAAGAATGCACTGAATTGCTGCACGTGTAAAGGAGGATGATAAGTGAAAACAACTTAAAGAATGAAAGGCTTAAAGTACCATGAGAGGGACATTCACACCTCGTGTGTGTACAAATACAGAAGGACACCAACTCAGCCACAACAAGTCCTGAGTGGAGCATTTCACAAGCTCCAACTTCTGCAACACATCCCACTGCCACAGGAACCAGAACGTTGCAGGGGTTTGCTTCTTCCCCTCATTATCTGAACTCCCTGGCAGCACAGAGAGGGAGGAGGAGTGGGCAGCATCCCAAACACATCGAGGTCAGAGGGTGTCTCATGAGGTTACCCCACATACCTGCCAAGCTCAGGTTCACCCCACCAGTTGTTCATGATTTCTTAAATGCGATTGAGGTGCAATAATGTTGTTTTGCCTGCCCAGCTAAGGCCTCTCTGGTATCTGGCACCTTGGAGGTATTTTTCAACCTTAATGATTCTGTGATCCCGTATCTGAACAGTAATGCTTGTTTGGGTAGCTAAGAATACACTGCCCAGAAGAGGCAGTGATGTCTCATAATACGGGAAAACTATCATCCAGGAAAAAAAACAGAGAGAAAAGAAATAAAAAACTCTCATCTTACCATTTCAGATTCTATATTTTGATAAATTTGAAATAGGGTCAGAATTTCTGCTGCTATCATTATTCCAATGATAATTCTTTTAGAAGCTCCTATGGTTTTCTCCTCTTCCAATTATCTGGACTCATTCTTAACAAACAACTCCTTCCATGAGGAATAAATTTCTAGCAGCATCATGCAGAGTAACTGCAGTTTTTCCACACAGGGAAACAGTCTTGTAGCACAACTGCCACTTCCTATATCAGACCCAATTTCAACAGTGCATAAATGTTGACATCAGCATTATCCAAAGCATTTTAAATCCCATGGCTTTTACAAGGAATAGGAAGGATTTGAGTGACTAAAAACAAACAGCAACTATCCTGCCTATTATGTAGTATCAGAATGTAGTCCACAAATTCCTCTATTTATTTTTAATACTGGCCTTATACACTCCTTCAAACCAAGAAGCCGCATTTTCTCTAAGCAGTGAGTTTCTCATGGAAAGCAAAGAGCCACTAAATGCCACTGATTTCCCTCCTTATCTGCAGATGCATCCCAAGCTCTTCTCCACCAAGGCAAACCCTTCACAAGGTGCCATGCTGGGACAAAGCAGATCCTCCCCAGCCCTCCCTGCTGGCTCACAGGCTCTGGAGCTCACATCAGCTTTCTCAGGAGATTTCTTATTTGTCCAGTCAAAACTGCTGTTATCTGGCCTTTGATTTCTTCCCTCTCAATATTAAACCGTATTTTGTCTGCATTGTAAAACCATCCATTATGATAGACTCATTAATGCACTCCCTGGCTTTTTGTGAATTAAATCACTGATAAATTCTATTCTTTAATTTCGCCTTGGTGGGGTTGATGGATGAGCACCACAAATGACTAAGGAGGAAATCAGCTGCCGCAGCTCAGCATTAACAACTATTATCAGACACAATGGCCCTCCTCTGCTGGGATAGAAAGGGCAGCGAATGACCTCAACGCCTCTGCCTTGCCTGGGTAACCAATCAGCAGAACAGGAGTTTGGGACAGTTCACTTACAGGGGAAAGAAAACATAAAACTCCAGCCTCAGCACCAGCCCAGCTCAGTCGGATGTGCCACCCTCCACAATATTCTGGGGTCAGATACGTTCAAGACACATTCACCAAATACAATCAACAGACGGAATTCTTTGCCAAAGTTTAGGAGTGACTCAAACTCAGGTGAAAGTAAACCAAACCTACTTGCTTCTTACCACCGATGGTACCACAAACTCTCATCTGGACCGTTCTGCAGTTCAGAAAACCACGCTGCAAAAGCCATTTAACAACTCAATATTTGTGTGTCCAGCTGGTGGGAGGAACGCTGTACAAATCTCTGGTTTTCCATCCAGAGGCACCTGCTGTTTGTCAGCACATGATCAGAGCCAGTGCATCGAGGAACCATATGGCATGGGAAAGGCACTGCTGGAATGATTCCCACTGCACTAATGAAGGAGCTGGGCATCCACAAAGGCTTGGTCACAGAAGCTGTTGAACGCAAGAAAATGGGATATTTCTTTTAAAGCTGTGCAACACTTACTCTAACTGATTGTCAGTAATCATCAATTTTTACATTAAGGAATGAATCCTGAGCATTTAACGAAATTAAGATATCACCAAGTTGCCTGTAGGGATTTGATTCTCAAGCAGAGGATGGACTTCCAAATAACCAGAATTAAAAATGGAGCCAGAGGCTATTGCTGCATTTCAGAAAGATAAGTCAAGAAACATGACTTGGGCCCAGTCCAGTGTCTTCCAGAGTCAGTGGCTATCCACAACTGGACTTTTGCTTTTCATTGCAGAATGAGGTCAGATGTGAGGTCCAGTTTCAAACCTCCCATTGGCTGTGCTATTCTGACCTGAGCCTTTCCTGCACTCCCACTCTCTTCTTCTGGAGGAGCACTTTGGGACTGGAAGGGGACACGGTGTTTCTGGTATGTTTTATCACATGTATTTTAAACTGGGAGTGGGACCAGACTGTAGTGAAGTTAGTGAATCGCCCCGGAAGCACATCAGTTTAGCCAAGTGAAGTGTGTGTTTTCAAGGAATGTTTTAAAAAGCATCAGGCAATATCTACTGTTCATTCCATCCTCAGAGCCCAGTCTCCAGAAGGGAATGTACAAACCTTCACATTAGGTGGTGACAGTGAACATCCAACACCAACCCAGAGCTGACCCTGGAAAAAGCTTCTTGGTTCATTAAGAGACCACTGACAGACATTCAGGTTTAAGTAATGGGTTTAAACCAGCTGGCACCGTGTGCCCTTCATGGCTCTTTGTCACGGAATGTCACCTCCAACACTTCATTGTTCCCAGAAAGAAAAAACTCTAGACTGTTCACAACATTTGATTAAACACGCTTCAGGTTTTGATGCTTTGGTTTTTTTTTTCCTGAATGACCATGAGCCACCTAAAAGGCTCTAGTTTGAAAGCCACACTTAGGAAGCAGTAGAAAGCTATGGCATAAATTAGAGGGTTTACATATAAGGTTCAAACTCTCTACTTCTCCTCTGGAGCTGTGCCATCCATCCTTTCCCAATTCCATTCCACTCATTTCAAGAGTCCATAAAACCAGAGTAGAACACAGCCATAAACAAGCAAGTCTAAAGACACAGCCATTTCTGAGAGCACAAAAAACCCCGAAACCTATAGCTGATTTTCCCCAGATCTCACCAACGGTGCCCGGACACCAGCATGGAGACCCTCTCTGCAGTACCTTCTCCGAGCCTGGATTTCACTGAAGGTGGTGGCATGTGGGCAGAGCAAGGACAGTGTCACACCTGGAGCTCTTGCAAGGGCCCCTGAGCAGGCAGAAGAAACCTCCTGCCCCATTTCAAGCACAACCACACCAGACATGGCTCAGGTCAGCACATAAGGTGCTCCTCATAACCTTCCTCACGAAGCCAGTGCTGCCCCTCCAGAAGGGACAAGGAGCTGCCCAAAGTCCCCATGGGGTCTGTCCCCACCTCACACCCCCAGGCTGCCACCAACAGCAGAATGAGACAGGGATGACAAAAGCTGAACGTGGGTGAGAGGCCATGGTGGGAGCAGACAAGCCCCTGGCCACAGAGAAAGCCAACCACGAGAATTTACAGCTGGGATCCTCAGGCAGGGCTGGTCCCTGCTCAGGCACTTGCCGGCTGATTTTAGCTGGGCTATTTGCTCAGCTTTAAATGCCTTGGAGCATCTTGTGCTCGGCTGGTAATGTCACACAGAGAGACAGCACAGAAGCGTGCGGCCTTGGGAAGCAAATAAAGAGTTTATAGAGCTGAGCTGTGCAGGGAGAGGGACAAAACACAACACTCACAAACAGATAATCTGAGCAAAGCCCTTTTGCATGCAGAATCCACAAGTCCCTCCAGGGATTCATTAGAGAAGGAAAGGAAATTTGCTTCTGTTGGTTTGGAACGCGTATTTAATAATGGCTGTGAAAAAATTAGCACTTGCCAGCATTTCTCCAGATAATTTCTTGCAGACCAAGTCTAGTTTAAAGGGCAAAGAGCACTTCACAGTTCAAAGACAGAGAAGGATGAGCCAAGATTCAGGCTGGTGGTAATTCTGTTTTGAAAGGCACCATAGGCCACGGCAAGACATTACCACCACTATTACAGGGAGCTTGCATCATCTGCAATTTGTTTTTCAACCAAAATATGTTTAAACTGTGACTCCTGGAGTGCAGTCTTGTTCTGTATGTGAATTTCCAAAGATCCTGAATGGCTCTAAATTCCCCTAAGAGAGGAACATTTAAGCCAATACCCACTTTCCCACATACTGAGAGAGATTAGATTTGATCCACAGCGTGGGGCTCAAGTCCTCCTGCATGCTTGGGACAACTGTGTCCTTTCCCTGCAACTGTTTTTACAGATTGTCATTACAGTTGCTTGTTTCTAGGGCAAGAGGAGCAGGATTCTCAGCCTTTGATCTCTGGCACTTTCCCCAGGTCTGAATGTGTTTTGTCTCCCAGGGCAGCACTGAACTGGTCCCTTCTCCTGCCAGGGCTGTCACTCAGCCCTAGCTGAGATAAAGTGATGCTCTGAAAGTGTTTCAGGGTGGGAGAAGATGCAGCAATTGAAGGCACTACAACAGACTGTTTTCAGGAAGGACAGGTAGCAGCTCCCTGGGAACACAAGCTCTCTTCCCTCCCTTCAAGTGGCACCTTTTAATGATAGTCAAGAGAGACAAATTAAATCACCCTGCCAGAAGGAGGCATGACCAGCATGGACACCACAGCAGAGCTCCCACTCTCTTCCCGGGAGAATAGCAGCTCAGGAATTAGCAGTGAATTCACAGCTGGCCCCAGACCCATCCTCATCCAGCATGGGTTAGTGAGAGAGCTCCTCACTGCCTGCTGCAGGGCACAGAGGCAAGCAGTGCACTCCGTTGTCCCAAATCCATTCCTCCATTGTTTCTCTGCAAGATTCCATTCTTTCTGACCCAGCCAACAAGAAGGAAACTCTCCCACATGTGCTCTCCTCTCCTCACTGAAGAGCCTCAAGTCAGCTTGGTGCCTCAGCAAGCCCTTGCATTTCCCATGATCAGCTACCCAAAAAACTATAAAACTTCCCTTCTCCAATAAACCTGACTGTCTCTAGGACACCAAAACTGTTAATCAAAACAAGCATCCTGCTTTTACTTTTTTATGCTTGTAATGGTGTCCTAGGATTTTAGCTTCTCTATTTTTCATGTATCTGTAATCCTGTAATTCTTCAGCTCTGGACTCCATATAGGGTGCTGAGCTGCTGTTCTCTCATTTTTAGACAAAACAATTCCTCTCTAAGCCCTAACCTCAAGGATACCTCAGTGTCTAAGACCCTAAGATATGCAAACAACAGTGAATTGGGGGAGCAAACTTGGAGTACTTGGCCTCATTACCTGGAGCTGTAATTGGAGGATTAACTCTGATATGCAAATGGACCAAATTTATAAAGTGAAAAACCCATGACCCGTGATCTTTTTTGTGTGTAGCCCCTGGGTGGGCTGTGACTGCCCTAAATGCACCTGAAGGTCCTTCAAAAAATATAACTGCTTTTTGTTCTCTTAACTTTGTCTAGCCTCTGTTTTAGGTAGGCCCATTAGGCGTCAGTAATATTAAAGATTTTCATGTAAATCCTTCCCACAAGTATGACAGCAAGAGTCCCAGGGGTTGTGCTCCGTGTACGACATCAGCTGTGATGTCAACATGGGAGCTCTGGTGCTCACAGAAAGGAGTGGACAAATAATAACTTAACCCATAGTTATTTTCCTCAAAGGAGGCCCAGGCGAAGACTTATTCCATGTTCTTTGACCATTTGGAAAACATAAATGGGCTATTTAATAAGAAATGCTTTCTTTCCACTGTCTCATCAGTATCAAATGTCTCATTGTCATTAGATCAGCTTGACTAATGGGATCTTAAATTCTAATTAGGGACTCTAAATGTGAATTTCTCACAATATAATTATAAAAAAATGCTAGTCAAAAAGACATGAAAGTGCATTTCATTGGAAAGCACGATTCTTTCCAAAATCACATCAGAAAGTTTTCAGAAGGAAATGGTGTCCTAGTTCCTCAAAGCCTTAAAAACGCCTGTATTTTTCTTTCTGAACCAGAAGCTCTGCTGCTGTTATTTCTGTGTTGGTACAGCCCAGGTAGCTCAATGGCATCCTATTTAAAATCCCAAAGAACTTGGCTGGGTGTGTGTGGCAGTGTAACGCTGTGACTGTGCTTGCCAGGGACAACCTTCAGCTGTTCAAGGCACTCATCAAATTATTGAGGACCCCACGTTCCAGGGCAGGAACCTTACAGCGATCCAAGGAGAGCCAGCAGAGGGATGAACCTCACATCCCTGGAACACCTGCAGGAGGACTCTCTAAATGGGGACAGATCTCTGCTCACAACAGGGCCAGGCAGCTTCTGCCAAAGGGCACTATTTCCTATTTCAAGATGTGCATCCAATCTGTTTTTCTCTGGACCCATAGCTGCCTCCATTACTGCAGCTACAGGACACTGTGTCAATAGATGAGTATTTTTGGAGCTTGCATGAATTACTCTACTTACCAATGTGTGCAGAGTTAACGCTCCACTGCTTTTGTCTGGCGCTAATAAATCTTACAAATAATTTTGTTCCTGATCAGAGGAGTTTCCAGCAGTACAATTACCTATGAGAAGCCAATAAAGGCCATAGCTACAGTGCAATAATGAATTTATAAATTAAAGTTTGCTCTGCCCTTGAGTCAGAGCAATTAGCATCACACAACCCCTTTTGCAGAGCAGTGATGTGAGACTTCTCAGATGCTGCTTATTGTTGCAGCAGTCAATAGCTTACTCTGGGGAGTGCATTGTGCACCACAAACAACAGTTCAGACCAACCCCAGCACAGCCAGGCTGAGTAAAAGATGCCTCAGCTTACCCCGGCTGCCAGCTCTGACAGAAGCATCAGTTTAAGAGCCTCAAAGATCAGGAGCAAGGGCAGGATGGGAAGGGCTGTAGGGCAGAGCTGTGAGCAAGGACAGTCAGCAGGGCAGGGCAGAGCAGCCCAAATCCTCACCTGCTGCTCCTGCACCCTCCAGCCTCTTCTTCCCACATTTATCTCAGCGAAAGTGGCCCGAGTGCTGCTGTCACCTCGAGCTCGGAATGTGCCCATACTTCACCATTAGCACGCGAAGTGACAAGGCAAGTTATATTCAGGCATCCTAATTCACGGATTTATGGAGAGATCTGACAGCATCCTCCTCTATGCTCATCAACACCTGACAATAAAGGCGCCCTAATCGACTCCCATCCAATATTCTTCCCTTCATTTCTTTCACAGTCTATATTTTTTTTTCTGTCACAAACCAGGACCTTGTTCTGGGACATTTATTGTGCTGCTACGCATCCAGTTTTCCTGGGCAAATGGCAAACTGAGGACAAACACAGCACAGGCAGATTCTCTTAAAGCAAAGAGGACTTATTGCTCCAACAAAAAATACTGAAAACAGAAAAGAATGTATATTTAAATGTGTATTGCACCTGAATACCTTCCAGAACAGGATCACTACTGTCATTGGAGACAGCCAAGTCGACATGAGGATCATTTGAGAGCACTGCTTGCATGACCCCAGCCAGAAAACAAGACTAGCCAAAAAGAGCCCTGCTGCCACCACCATTATGCCGCCAATTGAAATGCCCTCCAACAAGGCATGGCAAAGAAATTGAATCCATGTGAGGTTCCTGCACAGCTGTAGATAGCACTGATCCTCAAGCTCATGCCTGAGGCCACAGATCTGGGAAGGGAGATAAAGCCTGACAGATCAAATTAGGACTGCAAATGCTCCTGTGCTTAGAAAGGAGAATCCCAGAAGAAACTTGGATAGAGACTGGAATAGTAGCAACACTGAAACTGTCCAAGTGGCGGAATCTGAAGCTCAGAAATTTTAAAGAAATCAGTAAATAAATAAATTGCAGTGGTGGAATCAATTAGACCTCAACAATGTTATTAAAGCATGCAGATCAGAACAGAACGTACAAAAGAGAAATTAATTTGATTCCTGCTGGATTGCAGCTCTCTTGGGTGGTAAGAGGAGAGCAGATGACCTCTTCTTAAAGGTCTTTTCTTAAAAAAAAAAACATACCAAGATTATTGCACAGGAAGATGTAATGAAATCAATTGCTTTAAGACTAGAAAGACTAGAAATACAATTCCTCCTTATTTTTTCTTTGCTGATAAACTTCATTACATTGTTTTGACACATTGTTTGGCAAGACCACCACCCTATAAAACAGGAAAAACAGATTCCTTGTGTCATATTTGATGTGAATAAAGCCCCAAAAGTCAAATCCTTCCCATTGCAACATGATCCAGAACACACCTCCAACATCCAGCATCATTTCCCAGGCTCAGCATGACAAAAACAATCAATGTAATGGCTCCACTGATGCTCACAAGCTTCACCCATTTATTTCAAAGTGAAAAAGGACTGTAGTGAAAACAGCTTACCTCTAAAAGTCAGCAGGATGCATGAAAAGGGATTTTTCCTGAAAGACTATAATGTGGGGACACACAAGCTTCAAGGTCTTGCTGGAGTCTGGCCTACACCAAGGTGAAAATTGTACAGTCCTGAAAATGAGTAAACTCTGGGAGATGAACAAAGAAGGAACAAAGGAGAAGAAAGTACAACTTCTGGAGAAGACTGGAGTGGAGGGTCATTGGAGCACTGAAGCTTTAATTAATGGTCTTTTCCTGGCAGAACTGCAGAGAGAAAAAAGTAGCTGTAGCACAGCAGAAGCACAGTCGTTTGCAAGTCTGCACTTCTGATTGCCATGCAATAGCCAAAAATAATTACAGAGTTCCCACGTTTATTATAACCTTGGTATACACTCACCTTGCTGTGCTGCTTTAAAGCACACTGCTCAAAGCACTCTTCTCTGTCAGCATTGCCAGCAGGACTTAAAAGCCAATTTTATCTTTCAAGTTTGACCTTCTTGTTCATGATTAGATATGATTTTACGTCATGGTAAGAGTCAAGAGCTGTCCCCCAAAATTCTGGAAAAATCAGCACTGTTGGAGAATCCTTAACTGGCAAGGACAAAGCACATCTTTCGATGTGGGGGATTTTCTCTTGAATGGACAATGCACACAGCACATGTACATACTCAGCAAGCAGCATGAGGGGGAATAATGCTCTCAGAGCCATTTCCAGACCTTCTATTGGACAAGTGGTGTGTGATTGAAGTTGATGCAGAGTAGGACTCACCAACCTTTCAAGCCTCAGCATGAAATAGTCACCAAGAAATGTATTTATAACGACACCCAGCAACTGCCATCTATGTCCAAAAGGGTCCTTATCTCCCTTTGAATTGGAAATTACAAAAATGAGTACTATGGTATCACAGTAATTGGTTCAGAGTTTTTTCTACTGGTTCTCCCTCATCTCACACCCAAATTATTGTAATGACTCCTCAGGATGTCCCCAAAGGCTACCAGATCAAGTGCTGGACACTGACAGTTGAAATAGAAGTCACCTGGGCAAGAGCCCTAAGGGTGAAAGAATAAGGCTAAACCAAAAAGAGAGAGATGAATTAAATACAAAATTCTCCCTCAGCTTGCATCAGCCCTAGTCTACCTAAGACCAGGACACAGAATAGATATGAAAATATTTAATAAATCGCCTCATGATCTCTGCAGGTTAAGGAAATGTTTCTACCTAATCAGAACCTCGAATACATTTTCAAAATATTTTCTTCTTTTCATTTTTCTTTTCATTTCCATCCTTTCCAAGCAATAAGTACAACTCAGGATTCATGAATAATTAATGCATCTCTCCCATTTGATCCTTTGGAGCAAAGCATTTCCTGAAATTTACCTGTCAAAAATGTTGCCCATCTGATATGTTTTCTAACACCAGAAAGCAGAAAAACAGAAATGTTTTGGCTGTGTTGCTTTGACTTTTGAAATAAGGCCATTAGCTTAGTTTTCAAAATGTCCATGTCTGGCTTCACAATAGCTTTGTAAGCAGTGTTCTTTTGTGTCTCCACGGCAATAGCTCTTTTTCAACCTCTTCTAGTCAAAAGCATAAAATCCAGCTTTCATCCATTTTTTTATGCTTTTAATTGTTGATAAATGAGGGCTACAACATTTAGAGATTATTTCAGTCTGTGTTACAAAAACAGAACACTCAAAGAGTCTATCAAACACGCTCAGCAAAAGAAAAAAAACAACCCACAAAAATAAACTCTGAGCAAGTATTCCCACTGGGATAGTTTCCAACCTCCTGAAACAAAAATGAAATGCTCTCTTTTTAGCAAGGGATTCTTTTGAGCAGGTGACTTGTGAGAACTTCCCTACAACAGAGACAACAGGAACCCCAGGGAGCTGGAACTCCACTTTTAGGGTGAGATTAACAGCCCATGAGCCTTGAATTATTTTAATTCTGATGAAGTCAGACGAGAAGGAAGAAGGAAGGTACATTTAAAGAAAATTACTAAGGTCACTCGAGGTTTGTTGTCAGTGCAATTATGTTTATTCACCAAGCATCCAAGAAAACTTCCAAAACTAATGAAGACAGGTCTGTGTAAGGACATTCACAGAGTGAGGCTGTTTGTGCTCTCCAAACCAGCTCCATTTCAGCTGGGCTTTTCAAGACAGCCAAAGGAACCTCTGAGCCTAAATCCCACAGGGCCAACCTTATTAACATGGGCCCTTAGAAATAGTCTGTTTTTCTTACAAGAGCATATATGCATTCTAGGCTCATGTGTTCTCAAGGAAAATTCAATCTTTTTGTCCCCATTCAGAAAGATTCTTAAAATGCTAAACAGGGAGATCAGTTCTGCTTTTTTCAGAATAAAACCAAACACCAAACCAGGCTCTGTCTGGCCTGAGTGTGCATGGCAGGAGGAGGGTGTGCAGTGAGGACCTCGTGATGTTCAGTGCTCAAAGCAGATTGCCCTCTCTAATAAAGCCCAAGTTTAACAAAAACTGTGTGTGTATATATATATATATATATATATATGTATGTGTGTGTAGATATATATATACGTATGCATGCATATATATATATATGTATGTATCTCTCTCTCTCTCTATATATATATATATACACAAGTATTTAGATAGTAGGGGCTTTTTCCCCCACCACTTTTCAGCCACACAAGGATCCCCACATAAGCAATGTAATTGCTGCCCAAAATGGCAACACATGCTCTGCAATTATCATTAGAGTTAATTAAAGCCTCTAAGCAGTAGGCAGCTTGAATTGCTGTTTACTCTCAAGTCTCTGAACATGCTGCAGGTAATTGAAAGAGAATCATCAACCCAATATTGTTGATTTTCTTATTGGTGAGACTTTGATAATTTGCTTTTGGTCATCCCATAGTTCTAAAAATAAAAGATTAATTTTCTCTGAAGGCCTGAATCTCCCCTTCATCACACTCCACTAAGGTATTTTCACATTTCTGAGGCCTTTTCTGTATTGAATCTTTGATGTTCTAAGAGAACCATGTCAAAAAGGAGATTATATTTTTTAAAATATCTCCTGTATATAGGAGGGAAAAGTCTTTTCTGCATTTCAGAGCACTGGCAGCAGGTACCTAGGGCAGGTGTATGTGCCCCAAGATGTCAGCTAGAATGGGAGGGAGGCACAGGATTTGACAAGTCACTTTGGATAATCAACTGGAAGAAATCAATTTTGGCCAGACCTGAATATCCTCAGTTTCCAATTGAGCAGAGCAAGAAGTGCTCAACAACTCCATCTATCAGGACAAAATATTTACAAAATGGACACTCAGAGAAATGAGATTTGCCTAAAAGCAGAATCTTCATCCCACAACAAGGACTGAAGGCTGTGGTTTCTGATCTAGCCCTGAAACCAGCTCCACATCTCCATTCTGCTTCCCAGGCCACTGCTCCATGCTCAGGACTCTGCTCCATGAAAATTGGTGGTCTGGAGCACAGAGTGACCCAGGCTGGAGCAGGAAGACCCAAGTAATTTAATTTCTGCTCTGCATGGAGACTGATCCCTGCTGTGCCTTGATTCTCCCGCCCCACAAGCTGAGGAGCATAGCCAACGCTGCTGCAAAAACACCTCCCCACCCTAAATGCCCTCACCATCATTCTTGGTGAGAAGTACAGACAGAGCTGAAGCACAGTACTGAGTTTGACTCACAACTTCGTAACCTGTTCTAGGGACATAGAGGGGAAAAAACACTCGCCAAGCATCGCTTGAGCACTCAGAGGTGTCTGAGCCCCCAGAGAAGTCTTGCCTCACTTTCTATCTTCAGCTCCTTTGCTCCCATTATCCCCAAAGAACACACACCAGAGCTCGGCTGTCTCTGAATGAATCCTTCCTCCAAGTCATGCTGATAACTCTATACAGATGCCATGCTACCCAGATTGCACATTTGGTGCCTCCCTTTTTTCACAGAAATGCCATTCTCTTTCTTGTTTCCTGGTAAAGCAGCAAAAAGGTTAAATTACACCAATATTTTGCTACCAGCACTGGAAACCTGAGCACGTTCTACAAAAACACCTGAGGTCAGCTGCTGGCAATGAACCTCTGCTGGCTCCTCTGCATTTTTAAAACGCTTTGAAGGCTGCTGATGCCAACGTGATGCTGAGCACAGAGCTATTTTTGGGCTGAAAGGGGCCCTGCCAAAGGACAGCAGTGGTCACTTAGCAAACACAGGCTCCTCCAACTCCATCAAAATCATATCTTCCAGACTTCCTTCCTGCCCTAACCTCTTCAAACTTCAAGCAAAGTACACAAGGAAGCCACATCATGGTGTACACTACTCCCCTGGAGGGGGGAATTGCTGATGGCAGCCTCACTGCTGTCACCCAAACCAAACACTTCAAAGGCAGCTCGAAGTAAACCTAGAGAAGATGTGGCTTTAGAGCTGTAATGCTGGAACCACCACCTTAAAATGAGGTTAAAAGCAGTAACAAAGAGGGGTCTTGGCACAGGCTTACAATACCTTCTCACCTTATCCTGGAGGTTTCTGTGTCAGAGCACCACAAACACAGAGCTCTGGAGGAACTGAGCGCTGCTGTGATCAGCTGCAGGCAGAGGCAGGTTGGGGTTCCAGTGTGGGAAACCATCAGGCAGAGCTTCACCAGTACAAAAACAGGAGGTCAAAACACAGAGCATCCCGGCTGGGAGGGTCTAGACAAGTCAGCCTGGGCAGTCTGAGCTCCTCTGAGAACTTTGAGGCTCTCCCTGCAGAGACCTGACCCTTTAGAAATGTACAGCTCAGGAGTAAACACAGAAAATTCACCCAACTTTTTCAACTTGAGACAGAAGGGGGAAAACTCTGCCTTAACTCTGCCTTAGCCATTAAAAAAAATGTTCTCCCTGTCTCTATTAATTTCCTCCTCAACCACAAAGCTGATTTTCCAACAAAAAGCTGCAGGGAGTGACTTAAAAATAAATTAGTTTGTAGAAATCCAAGATGAAACATTACCTGGACACAGGAAAGCACTGCTCCAGGAAGATCAAACCCCAAATGCTGCTGAAAACAAAATGGGTTTTAATGACTGGCAGATCTTAGGTCAGTAATAGACAGAGAGATTAGTGGAAACCTGATTAGATCAAAGTCTCTGAACATGGCTTAGAGACCACCACATCTGGGCATGGTCACTGAAACCTGAAGGCTGAAGTCTGTGTTAAGAAGAATCTTTTTTTGTGTGTGCCTTTAATCAGAGGAGAAAGAAAAGCTGTTTGAAAAGTGCTTTGACAGGTGTGAGGAAGATAAGCTGGAAGCAGATCATAAAGACAACAGTGTTTGATAAAGAGGAGGCTGGGGATTATCACCACACATATACATCAGCTCCATTCTGTACAGCAAAGCATGTCATTATTAATAATACTACTTATCCCTCTTAAAGCATTTTAAGCTTTCAAGTGCTGTACAAATACTAATCACTAAGCAAAGGTGCCAAAGAATCCTTTCCATATCCTGCTGATTGCACAGACAGAAAGCACAATAAGCACAATGGGTACTTATTGTACAGATGAACACAGCCTGAACAATCACCACAGTTCACAATATTGCCAAAAAGATTGTGCTCCAAAGGGAGAGATATTAGTGTGCATCCATTAGGAAACTGCTCTTGCCTGGTTCTGGGGAGCAGCAGACTTGGAGGGAGCAGCTGATGCTGCTGGGAGGGAGGTGGAGCAGAGAGGGGAAATGGAAACTTTTCATCTACAACATAGGATTTGAGGACAAAAGCCTCCTCAAAGGAGGAAACCTGGGGAAACTTTGCAGATGTTGTACTAGAGAGCAAAAAGTGAAGCTGGGACAAAGATTCCAGAGCAAAAGTGATGTCATTAAAGCAGCCAAGGAGGAAGGTGCTGGATCTTAGCAGCTCCACTTTATCAGAAAGGGGAGGAAAATCAAATAAAGGATGGGCAATTGGAAGGGCTGGTCAGGACACGGGCTCCTTCCTCGGCAATGGGAATGAGGAACAAAATATATTAATTTTAGGTAATAATGGGAAACTGTTGCCAAATTCGGTGAACACTGGTTAGAAAGCTCACAAGAATGAATCCTTTCCAGTCCTTGAGTGCTCAGGCTGCCCAGCAGTGTTTTCTGCAGGAGTGCTCAAACAGAATGCACAAAAAGCCAAATCCTCATCACACAGAATCATCTTTCTCACAGCAACACAGAGAATAACCAGAATTCCTACTGCTCAGATGTTAATCTCTGCAGCTGCTGACCCTCCCAGGAAGGGTTGCAGGGTCCCCCCAGCCTGTTCAGGGGCACAGTGTGGTTTTTGGTACAAGTGCTCTGCATCGAGGTGAGCTCTGTCCTAAGCACCCATCTGCCACCAGCACTGGTAAAAATGCTTCCTCATCTTAAGCCATCTTTCCTGCTCTGAGGGTACCGTAAACCTGAGCATTCTGGCCTCAGCTTTTAGTCAAACATGAACTGAAAACTCCATTATTGACAAACATGTCCGTATTTCTAATGTGGGAAGGAGAGAGAGAGCCCCTGCACTGATCCCAAACCAGAAGCTGTTTGAGCTGCTGGAAAGGTGCAGAGCAAACTCAAGTGCACTTTTCAGGCAAATCCCATTCAAATCCCTCCAGAAAAGGGCTGGGTTTTCTCCAAGGAAACAGGGAGGCAGACCTCAGCCCTGGATTAAATGAGATTATCTCATTAACATTTGTTTCCTTATCTTGTGCTTCAGTTAATACAGAAGAAGCTACAGATACCACAAAAAGACTCTTCCATGCAGAATGGGGAAACACAAGCAGTGAAGAGATCCCAGCCTTTTTTTTCCCTGAAGCTCTGGCAAAGCATCTTGGCCTTCAAGGAGGAAAAATTATAGCTTTCTGCATTAAAGATGATTAGGCACAAGTCATGATAAGGCATCAAGTTTTTATACCTGTTTAGCAATTCCCAGTGCTTTTTAGTTGAAAATACTCATGTGGTTGATTTAATTAGTTTGACTTGTAAAAACTTCCTGAGGTTAAGGGCCTTCAGTTATCTCAGGGACATCCCAATGAGTAAAGCTTAATGAGATATGTATCCATGGCTCCCTCTGAAAGTTTCGACTCTTTTCCCCCCATTTTTCTGAACAAACTAAGCAGGATGTTAGTGAGAGGGAGAAGAAAAGAACTGATGGATGACAGAGAAATAATTCTTTGGAGATGCTGAAGTGTCATCCCTTGTTACCTGCCTGCTGTCAGGAATTCAGCCCCACCCCTGAATGCACACGGTTAAAACACCAATATCTCCAAGACACCACATTGGAGTTCGGGTTGTCAAAAATCAGGTTTCATTTACTGAATGTCCAACCAACAATTTTCTCATTGACTTTGCTATTTGGACGTCAGAGATTTGCTCAGGGCTCCGAGTCCAACAGGCATCAGTGTCACTGGGAACAGTTGTGTGATCACCTGCAGGGTCTGATCATACTTCAGCTCCTGTCCCTCATCACACTTGAAATGGCCAGAGCATGGCAGGACCAGCTTGTGCAGTGAGGGAAAGTCAAAGCAAACACCACAAGCAGCTGCCACTCATTCACTGTGTAGGAAACTTGGTCAAAGGCTGCCACATTTTACCCAAGAGTATTTCTTATTTTTCTGTTCTATCTCCTTTGCTCAAGTGGTTGATCCTAATTGCTGTTTCTGGTAATTCACTGCTTGTAGTTTTCATTCTTAAATCTGGTATTTCCCAAATCCGTGCTCATCAGAGAGCTGCCATCTACACTTTGTGCTATGTCTTCCCTGGGATTGCAGAAATCCTTTCCCCTTCCAAGAAAGCTCAACACTTCTAAGCCACAGACAGCAATACCACCAAATTCCTCCAGTGCCCTTGGATGTGTTTTGGATGTTTAAAATTCAAGGGAACAGCTGTCAAGTGAGATGATAATTGTGCTGTCAGCTTACCGAAGGAGAATTAGTGAAATTACCCTCCAAAGAATGTATGCTGCATAATCTTGTAAGTAAAAAAAAATAGGTTTCCTTATCACACAGAAAGGGAGAGGTCTGAAATAGGAAACACTCATCTGAAATCAATGCTATCTGAAAGATGAAGTGAACCACATGCCTTGCTGGAAGCTATGATAAAAGAGACACAGGAGAGGCCAGCTGAGGCCACCAGGGGCCATGGCAGCACAGTGGCATCACTGCCAGACTCAGAACTTTGGAGAAAGACTCCAGGCAGTAACTGCACTGTTGTGACCCTCCAAAGAGGCACTGAAAATCCCTGCATGTTCCATTAACGCCCCTTACTTCAGTGTGACATTGCAGAGACATCTAAAGAACCTCCACCTCTGTTAAGCTGAGAACTGGGTGCTGTGAGACTCTCATTCCCTTATTTTCTGATTTGGTACCAAAGTCATCTTGGCCCAGAAGAGGTGAAAGCAAGCTCTGGTGACACCATAACACAAAAGGAATCCAAACACCTCTGTAGCCACTGAAAGTTGCAGGACTGATATCTCCAGCAAAATCTCAAAGTAGATTTCCACTTTTAGGAAAATCCCAAAGAGCTGTAGCACAGATGAGCAGGGAATTCCTAAATTCCTGACTACAAGGTGGTTATGGCACTGAGCCAGGTGGATTGAAATAAAATAAGGATCACAGCAACTCATTAAAAGACAAACTGCTCAAATAGGCAAACATTTTTCAACACAGTCCAGCTTCAAATATGTGATTTACCTTCTCCAACTGGAAAAAATCAACACTAACTTTCATATTTTGTAGAAAACCTTATTCAGGCAGAAATGAGAAAAAGATGAAAATTGGGAAATGACTTGCGAAACATCTGCATTTGTCCTGTGGATTTTCCAGCATCATTTGTACAGAGCTGAATGCTCCCATTGCCCCCCCAGGATCAAAGACTCCAGGGCAGCTTTCACACTGAAATATTCCTCGTTATTTCTCATAATGCAAAGGTAGAAATCAAGCCCTCCTTTTCAGTTATTAAACAATCATTAATTGTGATTTCTGCTGCATTTCTGTTGCTTCCACCCCCATTCAAATCACTGACCTGAAGAAAGGTTTTTTCTCTCCATCACAACCCCTCAGTAATGGGACAAGATCCAACCAGAGGCTTCACAAGCTCAAAGGTTTGCACACTTTCCCAAGATTCACAAGGACTCTGGAAAGAAAATAAAGAGGTCTCATGCATGCTAGACATAGGGACTTGAAAGTGAAGAGAAACACTGCTTTTCATGGCTGGGCACGGACTGGCCTTTGGGACAGGGGACACATTGAAAATTAGGAACTGGAGCAAGGATGAGAAGTAGCAGAACTAGACAGAAGTGTTCATTCTGGTTAAAGGTAACTATAAACAAAACACACCTAAAACAGTGTTACAGTGAGAGGCAGGAAGTGTCTTCATTTTAGGGGGCAAAAAAGGAATTCTTCGTCTGAAGGATTTTGACAGATGACAGCCAATGTCAGAGCAAGACTTTGGAAAGCAGAGTCAGAACGAGAAGCTTTACAGAGCCCACATGTCACTGTCCTTACTTAATCAAAATTTACATCACATTCAGAGATTTTTGTTCAGAATTAGATATCAGGCTTAGGTCAATATTACAGCCTCAATTTCTCACAATGAAAATAAGGCTACCCCATTTTTTAGCAAAACTACCTTCTCTGAGGAAGTTGACTTGAATCTGCTCCATTTTTTTCTCCCCACAAAAATGCCTGCACTTGGTTGAAAAACCTGTGGTTTCTCCTTGTGTTTTTTGGAAGAAGTCAATATTTTATGCTGGAAAAAGGGTGAGGAGGGAGGAAAAGAATGAAAGAAATTATCACTTTCCAACCAGCAGTTCCTGGTTAGGTCAGAGTCTGCATTCAATGGGCACAGGAAAAAAGGGGCAGATACCAGAGAACCATCCCCAAAAGCAGCTCTACCCAAAGTCTCTCCAGCTGATTCTCTGCTTCATTCTCCAGCTCCTCTTTGGAGAGATTACTTATTCCCCCTCAAACCCCTTGCACACAGTGTGATGCTACACCATCCATGACTGAGTTCTCGTATCAGCTCAGTTGTCTGTTCCCAGTATCTTCTGCTGCCTTATGAATTTTTTTCCAACAGGGTTCTTCTTTCAGTAGAAATTTGTTTCAAAGAGTTTCACAATAATACTTTGCACTTTCAGATTTTGAAGAATGGAAATTATTTCACCTTCGCAAGACCGATCCCTTACCAAAAGCACCTTGTGGACAAAAGGCAGGAAACAGACAGAGAGATGAATGAAATACAAAGCACAAGGAAAGTGCATCTGTGGGTGTAGTTTATGCTGAAGTAAAAAATCCTTTAGAACTCAGCCAGGTTAATTTTCCATTGTATTCATCAATGAATTTCCATTCATTTTTACAGGCTTCCTGTAGAAGACAGCTATTATAAAAACCTGTGGAAAGATAACCCACAGTTTTAAGCTGCCCCTTTTATTGCCATTTCCATGGAATAAGAGAAAGGAGGATGGAGAGGTCAGGCACAGACCACAAGAATGCTGAGGTAAAGCAGCTGCTCAAAGCCATCCCAGGAAGCCAAATAACCAAATGAACTGATATATTCAGACAAATGGGAGCTACAAGATTTGTTGAAGTCTCTACACAGACAGAAACCCCAAAGATACGTTTCCTCCTTTGGAGGTTCTGTCTCCATCAGACCCAGATATTAGGGGAAAGGCTGCAGAGCAGCATGGGGCATGATCCAGACCCTCAGCAGAAAAAGAAATAAAACCAAATCAGCGTCCAAATGTGTTTGGAGCAGCAGCTGCTGATGGGCACACACCAGCAAGGGGAAAACAGTCTCCAGGTCAGGATTCTTTCCTAATCAGAGCTTTTGAAGATTATACTGCTAAAAGGAACATGTTGCTCTATTTATCTGACTCTGCAGAAAGATTGGGCTGGGTTTTCTTAAAATCATCATTCCACTCCAATTTTCCTCTTCCTTATTGATGCTCACTCTTCCCAGCAAGTGGCATTACAGATCAAGCTTGCAGCCTCTCGTCTACACAACTTCCTGGCCTGGGAAAAGCAATCTTAGAAGGATTTATTATTCCTGTCCTTTATCAGTGGAAAGCAGGTGCAAGAGAAGCATCCATAATCACAGAGGGACTTTCCATTTGGAAAACCTCCCCTGCTCTCACAGAATAAAGAATAACCTTTTTGTCTTAGATTTGGTTCCTGAAACTCCTCAAATATATTTATGGTGCTTCAGCCACATAAAAGCAGAAAATGTAAATGTGTGTGTCCATATGCACATCTGTGGGTGGTCATATATGATATATGCATTTCCTCTGGAAATTTCTAGGCTGAGAATTAGATCTGTACATATAATTGAGGATTTCATTTGTTGTAACTAGCCCATAATATTAAGAAATGTATTTATGACTGTCTGAAGTACATGTGGAAGATTAACAGCCCTGCAAGAGTTGTTGGAGCTGTTGAACCACTTTTACCAGGAGCCCTGGAAAAGTCTCCGCTTAAAGCCATCAGAGACCTCCTGCCCTAAAAGTCGCTGAGAACAGGCAGGATGAAGTATCAAAGGGAGATAAGAAAGCTCACAGGGACCTTTTCCCAGCACCTGATGAGACACAGAAACACTTCAGACGGCCCTGGACTTTTAACAAGATGCTGCCATAGGGTTTCCCCAAGCTCAAAGCCACGCACATTTTCATCCCAACATCTTTTTTTAAATTGTTCCCATTTCTAATTGTTCTTTTCCATCTCATCCAGTAGGAAATATTGACTGCAAAAAGTCCCCCCCTTATGCAGGAGAAGCTGATAATATTAAAAACGACATGGCACAGTCTTAAATCTTCACAAGCCCTCACTGTCAGATGGATCTTGCTTTCCTACTAATAAATCCAAAGTAGTGTCTTGTCAAATCAATCTTTTTCCTCACTTCCCGTCCTCCCCTATGCACATTTGGAGAGGAAACGCCAGGCTGCAGCTGGCACCTGTCCTTAGCAAGGAAAAGAGACACTTCTGTAAAGTAAACAAATCACTACCAACATCTTTCTCCAATGTATCTGGAAGGTCCTCGCTGTCAGACATCCTCAAATGCACACCCGGTCCTGTTCCACAGAAGTTGGGGTCACAATTTATTTGAACACAGCCCCGCAATGAGATTAGTCTTTCATCACCATCTTGTGCCCAATTTCTTTTCCGTGTGATTTGCATTTCCTCTGATTTGCCCCATTATTTTTATATTGCCCCATTATTATTATATTTTATCATGGAGCACAGAGAGCAGTGTTTGAGCAGCCTAAGCCAGACAAAAACCTTGTTCACTGCAGCCAGAGAAGATGGGTTACACTTCAGCACCAGGAATTGCATAACCACGATATGATTATATTTAAATACCCATTGTGTAATTTCAAATGTCCTTTGATTGGGCAGCAGAGGTTCTCCAGCTCTGTTTGGGAGCACAGGGAGCTGCACATCCCAGGCAGGAGCAGAGGAACCAGCTGGATCCTAAATCTGCTACTGCAGAGCTGCAGAAGAAATTGGGGAACAAGCACCAGGCAGTTTGATTGGTATTGCCTGGAAGCCATGCAATAATCCTGTTCTTTAAAGAGCAGACAATTCAACCTCGGGAAAGCACAATCTAACACTTCAAACAGCTTCTTCTTGTTCTCCCAGTGGGGAGTCGCCAGGGATTGCGCATTAAAGTCTTATTTGAAGATAAAGAGGGAAAATTATGCAGTGAAATATTGCAGGAGATACAGAAAATAGAAGGAAGAGAGACTGAAGACCTAACCTGACAGGAAAACAAACAAAAATACATAGCAGAGATAAGGAAGAGGTTTGAAAAGGAAAGTGAAGTGTTTGGATGGTAGAGGCGCTTAAGAAAATAAATGTTCCTTTTGGGAAGGTGAGCTTTAGCCCAATAGATAACACATCTTCTCCACAGCTCCACTAAAAGCAGAACTGAGCCTTAGAGGAATAAAGAAAATCAAAATATTTAACAAGAAACCAACAAAGCAACAAACTACAAGAAAACTCTATTTGTTTTTCAGTCCCTGCAGACTTTCTTTCCAGAACACCTCCAGGGGAAACTCCTCATCCCAGACGATTTCAATACACATCACAAGGCCCTCAGGGCACTCAGCTTTGGGGAGCCAGGCAATCTCCAAGATAAAGGCCCTAGCCACGTTGGTATATCTGTAAACTGCTGTCATCAGGGAATTAAGGACATTTGGGTCTGGGAGCAAACAGGATCAGTTTTGCAGTGATGAACCCCAGCTGGAAGAATGTGGTAAATGGTTATTTTTTCTAATGAAGTATGCAGAAGAGAGTCACTCTACAGAATATTATCACAGGAATGAAAAATAAAAACAAAACATGTTGTCCACACCCTAGTGTTAATTTAATGGTGAAAGGTTTAGGAAAATATTACAATATAGATGGAAAAAAGGACTCTAAAAGCATCAGTACACAAGAAGAAATACACTGACAATGCCAGAAACCCCGATATTAACCAGCTTTCTAAAAGCTCTTCCAGGATTAATGAGCTATTCCATTCTTAGAAGATCCCAAATTCAAAGCAGTTTGAAGACTACATGAATCCAACCAGCACAAAAGTCACATGAAGTCACCCCCAGAGCTCCTTTTTAATATGTTCAGATGGCTGCCATCACATTCCAATATCTGGTGGTACGAGAATAGTTCTGTGCTACCAGAAATACATACACATTTATTAAACAAACTTAGGATGTCTGTCGTGAGAGTGACTTAATCAACATCATATTATAAATCACATAAGAAATATCTCCCAAATTCCACATATTTACCATTTTCTTTGCAGAATATTGAGAAAGAGGAACTTCAAAGCATATCTTGAATACTAACAAACTTGAGCTACTATGGACCACAGGCAAAGGCCCAACTAACAGCCCCCGTTCTCTTCATCCTTCACAGCATATTTTGTTGCCCAAGGAGTGAAACCACAGAGAATCACAGACTCAGGAGGAACAGTGCTTGGGAATGGCTTCCAGAGGACCTGAAGGGTCAGTGAAGGGAGCAGCAGAGCCCTGGGATAAGTAACAGCTGTATCAATTGAGCTGAGCTTCCCTTTTTCATCCTCCCCCCTAAAAATCAGCTCAGTGAGGGATTCAGACACAGCCCACGTATGGGGCAGGGAGTGGTGCTGCTTGCTGACAAAAGTAACAACTCTATTTTTATTCCAGATCCTCTTACCAATTGAGAGCTGTGTGTTCATCCTGATAGTCTCTCCATCGTGCTGTTCAGGTTATTTAGTGCACAAAATTGCTCACAAGATTTGGGCTTCGTTTCCCTGTTCATTTTTGCTTGGGCTCCTCGGGAACACCAGGCTGCTGGCAGCACTTTGTTTTGTTGTTAAGAGAAAGAACCACATCATTTATTCTGGAAGAACAAAACATTGTCACAGAGACATTTTTTTTTTGGCCACAATAGCTGCCCCGAAAGCTGTCAGAAGCAACCTTTTGTCTCCTAGTTAATCTGCGCCAGGAAATGATGAAGTGATGAACTTGCTGCTAATAAATAGATGAGCATCTGCCTCTCTGCAGCTGAAAAATCCTTCCCACCAACATGTGCAGCCCAGGGCAGCGTGCTGGGCCTGATTAACCCCATCCCAGGGCTGCAGGTTGGGATTAATCAGGCATTCACAGGTTGCACTGTGGTGCACACTGGAGAAGGCATTAGCTGAAATCAGCTGTGATGCTCTCAGTTGGGTCTCTGTCTCCTACCAGAGCCTCTTCTCTTCTTAGCAGCCCAGTCTTTAGGAATCAGAAGATGCAGTCATTGTTTAGGGTCCAATCAGCAGGCAATTTCATTAGCTGTATAGATGCAGCCTGTGCTTTTTACAGAGGCAGGAGGGGGAAAAAATCTCCAGGTTTATTTAAGGAATATCTAAATGTTCCTCAGACACCTCTTGAGTGGCCTTTCTAACCGTGCTCTGTGATTCACAGACATTAAGATCATTAATTCCTTCCCATAAAGGCCTCCCATAAATAGCACAGGAACTTGGGGCCATTAATTAAAGGTTTTTCCTGAGAAGCTGCAAGAGGAGCCTTTGGGCACCTGATTGCTTCTGCAGAGGAGCAGGACAGAGGAAAAGAAGGGTTTTAGATGATGAATGCCATGAGCCTGTTTGCAAGTGAGCAGAGATGCAGCCAGAAAACCTTGGGTCCTGTAGCTCCCAGGACTTTGGGTACAGAGCCCACAGTTGAGGGTCTCCGTGCCTCAGTTTCCTTCATTTCTAAAACAGACCTAAATATAATTTTCTGCATTCAGAAATTTTGCTGATACCCCTAAGAGAAGAGGTCTTAAACTTAAGGGGATGCATCTCTTCTAAAGCTTTTGTCTCATATTTTTTGTAGAGTATTTGGAAGCATTTCCATCTCTGACAAAAACTGGCTCTCTGTAACTAGGCAAGACACTCTCTAACAAGTCAAACTCTTCTGCTCTGCCACATCTCTTGTTTTTCTATGCATTAAAATAAGATTTTCTGCGTTTCATTTGTCTAATCCTGTTCTCTGTGCAAGAAACAGAACTTCAGTAATCCTTTTGAATTTATTAGTTTCATTTAACTCTCCTACTCTGCTTAAGGGCCAGTGGGGGCACGTGGAGCTTTTAACCTCTCCTTCCTTGTGCCAGTCTGGCATTCCTAAAGTTGCCTTTTCTTCTTCTCCCCTACCACATGCCTCAGACTTACACAGCAGCTCCATCAACATGCTTCTATTGCAGTTATAAGTGAGAGGCCCACAATTTTATTTGGTCTGTGCCCCGAAGCTGCTGCTGGATCCATTTTTCCATGGAGATGTTCAGTGTGGTGTGAGACCCCCCATGGAAGCTCCTGCTCCTTTCTCCAGCTACTTTAAAGCTGCACAACACAACCCTGCTGGGCAGGGAGCAGCTCAAATTTGGAAGACATCTTCTTGTCCTTTACCATTCTGACTGCTTGTCACAGGTAGGCTCATTAACAGAATTTTGCAAAGCTTTTCAAAAGTACTTCAAGGCACTTTATGAGGAGATATGTCATTTTGGACTCTTAAGCTTTGTATTACCTATAAGCTGCTGAAGTAATAAAGTCACACTAGTACCTTAAAGCAGTTTAAATCATGAAAATTTAACAAGAAAAGAAAGCAAGACATTTTGAATTATTAGAATTATTTTTCCCTTTTGCTTTGCTGTTCACAGACCAGTTGGAGGCCCCAGCATGTGAAGTCATGCTCAGACTGACTTCAGGTCTGGAATTCAGCACAACTAACCAACTAGACTGTCTGGAGACATCCAGACCTGGGGAGTGGATTGTATTTTTTAAAAAAATTTAAAAAACAACTTAAAATAGTAAAAAATTAAGTATAGCAAGGCAAATTCTCTGATAGAATAGCTCATTTGAAGGCAAAGCCAATTTACAGGAGACAAAAATATGTCTTGTGTTCTCCAATTCATCCTTTTCTCTCCCCAGACTTAGACTAATTATCCTCTCCAACAGGTTGTCAAAACCCTTCCTATTTCCTGCAGCAATCACTGCTGGATGCTTTAATAACTCTTACTGTTGTCTATTTTGATAATTCTGAGCAAATTGGAGGCCCCAAGCTGTTCGTGCCCTGACACTTTGCAAGCTCCTCATGGGAACATGATGCATTTTTCTGCGGCACAGAACAAAGTTCTTAGCAAGAAATGCCCTCCAATCCAAGGAAAGTGCTCCAGGCACCCCATCCCTAATGGCCATTACAAGCAGAGACCATAAGTTTGCAGCAGTGTGAAAAGATGAAGATGGTCACTGACCTCTTACTCACAGTTAAGATCTAACAGCAAAATTTGGGATTGTCTGATCGTGTCCCTCAATTTGTGTTGCAAAGCAATCACAAATATCTGCTAGGGAATGAATTTAACTCTTCTCTGATGGCACAGAGCCAGGTGGGACAAGGTCCCTGCTCCCAGCCTGATTTCATGTCTGTGCATGTGTCATTAACATCCATCAGCAACTCAGCTCCTCAGGACAGGTTAAACCAACAAGATGAATGCCTTCCCACACCAACAGTTTTCCAGCAAACACTGGATTTGGGCCATGCAAAAATTGCCACACCAATCCCTGTGGGCTTTACAGTTCTGCATTGGAGAAGTTCTGACTGAGGAAGGAGACTGGTGAGCAGAATTCCCGTTTTCAGCAGGTTATTGAGTTACTCAGGCATACAGCATTATTGCAGCACGCTGGAATTTTTAGCTCTCCTGCTAGGTTCAGCCCTGGCTGGGTTTTGTGTTACTCTTGAGTTCAAGAGCAGAATCTTGCTCAGAGAAATGGTCTGATTTACTCAAAAACTCCCCAGCTGATCAGAGGGAAAGGGGAAGAGCACACAACAGCTCAAAATCACGATGGTGAAAACCCTTCCACGGAAAAGAGAAATAATCAGCCAATTACACACAAAAAAACCCCCCAACAAATACCACCACACCAGAGTTTTCTTCAACGTTTCTTAATTTTTGCGCATTAAAGAAATACTACTGCTTTGGAGTGTCATACTATAATAATCAAACACTGTTCTGTCCCTGGCCAAGGCAAATGGCCCCGAGTGAGGAAAGTGTGGCCTTTGAGACAGCAAACAGCTTGCAGGTGGCACAGCCTGATTGTTTCAGTCTCTCACGCACTTCTCCAGGTCACACACTTGCTGAGGAGTGTTCTCATCCTCCCCCTGATGTTGGGGAATGTGTTAAACTGTGCCACTCACCGGGGACCTGTCTGCAGCCCTGGGGATGGAGAGCTCTGGGTCCTTCCCAGGGGATGCTGTGTAAGCAAATAAATAACTCTCTCTGCCAGGGAACAACCGAAGCTCAGCACAGTTCCTCCTGTGGCTGAGCCAGAGGGACAGGAGCAGCTGTCCCTGTCCCCAGCCTGGCTGCAATCTGCTGTCCATGGGATATCCCACACAAGCCCTTCAATGAACTGCCTGCTTCCCTGGCAGCGCAGCTCACAAATGAGGATCTTTGAGTCAAAATGAAGAGCGCTTGAGCTCTGCATTAGAACAAAGATGCCTTTATCTCACAAAAAATAAATTATTGGACTGCAGTATAAACACGGATGACAGGGGTGGGATCTGCCAGCACAGACCAATATATTTTTCCCCAAGTTGTTTCACCTGCTTCAAAATCAAAACAGAAAAGCATTCGATGGACCTGGTGTGTCCATTCCCTTCCCTGTCATTCGCACAGTAGCTGTGGCTCACTCTCTGCATTATTTGTTTGTTTGTTGTGGCTCTGTGGACTGCAGCCCCAGCCAGTGCAGGGGGTGTTGGTGTAAGGCTGATGGGCAGAACATCTCTGGAGCCAAGGAATAAGCAAGGGAGAGCACTCTGCACCTTCCAAAAACACCTCAGCACTGAGACCTCCTGGAGGTTCCAGTGGGACAAAGGGAGCTGCAGCCTTCAGGCCTGTCCTGATAAATAAAACAGGGTCAGGAACCAAACCCTAACACCAAATTAGTACTTACTGCCTCAAGCGCCTCCTGCCTGGAGCTGTCCCCTCCCAGGGGAGATTTGTTTGGGAGAGACTCACATCAGGTACCCAAAGAGGTAGCTGGATGTGTAAAAACTGATCTGCAGCGAGATGTTTGTGTAAAAATAAATGGATGGAAGAGAGCATGAGGACACCCGTGGCTGCTGAAGATGGGTGATGCTCCAGGGCAAAACACAAGCCAGGAACACAGATGTGGCTTTGGGAATGCAGATGTGGCTTTGGGAACACAGATGTGGCTTTGGGAACACAGATGTGGCTTTGGTACCTGGAACAGCAGCAACACCTGCTCAGGCTTTGGCCAAGTCACTTCACCACTTTGCTCTCCAAAGGTAAAATGGAGAAAATAAAACACTTCCTTCTCCCACAGGGAAGCCATCGGGAAAAATATAACTGTTATTGGGAGGCTGAATACTACTGAGTTTGAAAGCATGTAATTATTTTAAAGACTTATTTTTTGAGGCTGAAATGGGATTTCAGAAATATCAGTGTGTAAAGGAAAGAGCCCCTGTATGCCATTATTTTTGCCCTCTTCCCAGCTTGGGGTGATGCCAGCTGGGCCTCCCAAAAGCAGTGCCCTGGCACACAGCAGTTCCCTGTCACTGCAAGGCTCTGCAGCACTCGGGCAGGTCACGCTCATCAGCTGCTGCTCGTTGCAGACATCCACACAAATTGCAGTTTTGGCTTGCCAAAAGTCCAGCGAAAGATGGAAATAAATGCAAATACACCACATTGCCATGTAAATCTTCATGGAAATGTGAGCCCCCCAGGCTTTTAGAAACCAGCAGAGAAAAGCCAGGAGGTTCAGCCCAAGGGAACGCCCTGCACTCAGGTGGTCACTCACAGACCACAAATAAATCAGTACAGTCCAAGGAGAGCAGGCTCGAAAAGCAGCTTCTCCACAGGTCTCTGGCAGAATTCTGGGGCAAAAGTTGTCAGAACAGATCCTTGCCTTGCCAGGCCTTAGTCACTGCTCTGAGCCTCCTTCGTCCTCATGAACACAACGGTCACCCAAACAATACTTCATAAAGAAACAGCGAAATGCCAAGTCCTAAACTGTGACACATTTCATTTCATTAGGTGGAATGTATTTACTTTTGGGTGGTTTTGTGGGTTTTCTTGTGAATCATTACAGAAATTAATCCAAATAAAAAATGGACAAAACACAACAAGCCCTGCTTTAAAGTTAATTTACTGATGTGTTCACCTCAAAATGTTATACATCAGGCTAAAAGGGGACTTTCTTATAGAGTGAGTCATTTTAATTAAGGATATTATTTCCAGTATTCTTATTTAATGACTTTTTTCCTTTTTACCACTAAGAAATTCACTTCTGTTTAGAAGTAACAGCTGGGTGACAGCCTTTGTCCAACCTTTCCCATCCAGGACATTGTGACTATGCATTGGAGACAAACTTGGAGCAGCAGCTGCTCAGGAGGCCATGGGGAGGTGACAAATTCAGTCTTACCCACCATAAGTCACCTTTCACACCTGAGCCACAGACACCTTTTCTAGAGTCAAGCATGGCTGATTTCAATGACTGCAAAAATAATCTCTGATTTTTGTTGTTTCTGTTTTGTGTCTGGTCCTGCCCATACACATCTGGCAAGGGATGGAAGATCTCATGAAAAACCTCCCTGATCATTCCTGGGGCAGGGACTAAAGCAGTGGACCAAGCAGTTGTCCCTGAAAATTAGATAAACCAATATGAGGGCATTTGAAATATTTGGGGAGGAGAATGAGAAAAGGTAAAGATTAGTGACAGGTAACAAGCAGAAATGATCAACAGGTAACCTCTCCTCATCCCAAGGCACACCTTTCAACCTTCTTTTAAGGCTTCTCTAATGCAAAAAAGAATTTCACTGAGCAACCAGCAGTTCGTTTCAATGTCAACTAACTCATCAAATGGTCCAAATGTCTTATGTCAGATGCATTTTTGGGACGCTGCATTTTTGCATGTTGAAACCAACTCTGTTTAAAGAACTCCAAGCTAACCATCAGTCAGGAAACAAACTGAATGAGAAGCAGAGCAGTGTGCAAGAAACCCCTCATCTTCCAGGAGTTTCCAGCCCCAGGAGGGCACATGGGGAAGAAGCTGATGCTGCTGCAGAGGTAAATCCAGGAGAGCACCAGCTGCAGATGGTGTCCCACAAGCACTCGAGTTGTATCTCTGGGAGCTGAGAGGCTGAGGAAAGGCTCAAACACACCTCGATCACACCTCCCTGGGTGAGGACTGCGAGCATAAAGTCTCTCTCCCCTGCTCATATCATTTTGAACAAATAGTAGACACAGCATAGAGCCTCATTCTTACTCAAGGACAGCTACTCCATTTGACACCTGCATTATACCAAAGTAACAGTGAATGACAGGGAAGCCTTTTAAAAGTAAATAAAACCACCATCCTCATCACCTCCAAAATTCACGGAAAACACAAAGGACAAAAGAATATTTGATTCCTTGAAAGCACTCCATCATACAGCTGCTTTAGGGAAAGGATTCTTTTTTTTCAAACCAGAAATTTCTAGGAAAGATGAACATTTAATGATGTTTTAGAATCGTTTTCGTAGAAAACAAGATACTCAGACTTCGAAGTGATGCTGATTTGGGGTCAGATGATGTAATTTCATGTCACCTAAGTGTGGTCTTTCCAAATAGCTCTATTTGATTTATTTTTATTTTTTTCTGGGTGCAAGCAGCCAGCTCACAGGTCAGCAGACACGAGCAGTGTGGCATCAAGAGCTGGTGTTGATAGGGAGAGAGGGAGCACTTCAGGACCGCAATTTGTTACGAATAAAAATAAAAACAATAGTTTATGAGAAAACACATGACTTTTATATTTTTTCAGCGCTGTCTTCCTTTCCTGTGCTGATGTCCATGGCACTCGGCCTCCACGTGTGCTGTCCCAGGCTCTGTGCCATCCTGGAACGATGCTAATGCTGCCCCTTGGCTGGAGCAGATAAAGGTCTCTCTGCAGCTTGTATTGATCAAATCTGCACGAGGGACACTGGAGATAAGCACTTCTGAACACAGTGGGCACGGGCTGTTCCACGAGTGGAGCAATAACGTGCCTGAATTCCCAGAGGGCTCTGAATAATCACAAATCAAAGCAAGGCTGAATTACATCTTCAGCCACAGCAGAGAAGTGACTTTGAGCAAAAGCAAAACAAATAAACAAAGCCCCCACATTTATAGCAAAGCCATTTGGGCAGCAAAGACTTTCAGCTGCTCCTCTAGCACTTGAGAGCACTTAAAATTCTGCCCAAATGCACCAGAGAACCCAGAAGTCATAAAAGCCCCACAGGATGGGAATGGGACCAACATCCTCAAACCCAAGGCAGGAGGATCTCCCACTCCTCCATCCAGGACCTGCCAGAAGGAGAGGGATTGAATGCAAATGGGAGAGAACCACCGCAGCTCCAGGGCTGGGAGCAGCTCAACCACAGCTCTGGGGCTGCAGGAGGAGGAAGTTTGTGGCTGAGCACAAGCCTCTCACTCCCTGCCGGAGCCTCCACTCTCCCAGACACAGGCAGATGTGGAATTCCTCCCGGTGCCCTGCTCCAGCCTGAGCTGCTCAGTTTGAGTAGGTTTGAAGGCCAAAAAGGTGCTGTTTTCATGGCAACATAACTCCTAAGCAATTGCAGTCTTGCTGTTAAACCCTAGTGAAGTGAAGGCAGCCAGAGAAGGTTTTCTCTCCTGCTTTGTCAGTAAAACACCAGTATCTTATTTCAAATAATACGGGGTTTAAGACAGGTTTTGCCATTCTGCAAAGGAGAGATCGTGGTTTTATCAGTGTTGAAGGCAAACCTGCAGAGCAACTGCTTCTTGAGGTGTAGCACAAAGATGTAAAAACAAGATGATTTTAAGAAGAATTAAAGTAACACTACTGACTTAGCAATTCCAGAATCAAACACCTTCCTATTGTGAGTTTCCTTCTCCCAACCCCATGCCCATTCCTCCCAGCCACGTCCTTTGCTTTTACTAGCATTGAAGTCAATATTATTAACATGAAGCCTAATGCAGGATGCACTTTAAGCCTAAACTCCCAAAAACAGTCCCTGTCTTAATTCCAGCATTGACAATAATGATAAAGGTGAGTTTACCCTGCATAGCAAATAGTCCAATGGGCGTTAGAATTTCAAGGCTTTCAAGAAATGTATGACATTAGAATTTCAAGCCTACAACACTCTGAACAATATACGAAAAGCATTCATTTGTAAGTTAACATATGAGGAAATTGCACCCTGCTCACATAACAGGCGTGGCCACAAAGAACAGTGGCAATGCTTACAGGTAATAAAACTCACTATTTGAAAACTGCTGCACAAAGCACTATTTGAACTATTTCTCTCAAAGTATTTTTCCTTCTATGGAAATAATTTTGCCTCAGATGGCAATGGCTTCTACCAGACGATTGCATTTCAAGGTTTTGTGAGCTGAAAGAGGCACCAGCCCTTCTCCCTCACCCCCTGCACCAACCAGGGCCCTGCACGGGCACTGAGACCAGGCTGGAAAAGTGCTGGGTTTCACCCACAGGACAGAGGAGACTTCAGTGGGCACAAGCCCCAAGCAGTGGCGCCAGAAGTGGCATCAGTTTTGGGGAGAACTCAGAGGGCTGTGTCCTGGTTTGGGTGGGAGATGAGCAGAGATAACACGGAGCAGCCTTGGACACGCAGCTGAGAGGGTCCCAGAAATTCACATATTAATCTCAAAACAGCCAAGGTATCCCAGCTCCCACCGAAGCATGGCAGCATATTCTGCAAGTTTGTTCCCAGCCTCCAGTATGCTCGTGAACACACAGCATTTTTGAGGGAAATTCACCTTGACATTCACCAAACCACTTCAGTGACAGCAATGCCCTCCCAGGCTCCCCACACAGATCCATTTCCCCAAATAAAAATTTTTCTCATCACCCCATTTCTCCTGAGTTAACAATGACACTCAGTGGTCAGGAGGATTCCCTGCAGTCTACACTCATGCTCCAGCACCCAACAATTAATATTCATTATGTATTTCACACAGCAAATGTCTTCCGTGAGTTTCAGGATCCTAAGGCAGGGTTCAAGTGATACAGAAAGATCATGGAAGGAAAGGCTTAAGAAAAAGGTGAAACGAAACTGTAATCTCTTTTCCAATTTCTGCAGTGACCTGGGAAAAATTTTCCATCAATCCACATCCAGGCTATAAAAAAAGCAGACCTGAGGAGGCAAAGGCAGCTCTAGATCAAATTATTAAACAGAGAACATGTAGTCAGAGCGAGTCACTGCTACCATAGAGATCCAAACCACAAGTGAAGGGTTAGTTCTGCTAATGTGAAACTTCTGTTTTGTCCTCCTCTTCCACCCCCAAGGATGGATGCACAACAACGGCACAGCTCCAAACCCTCCTCTGGAGCTTGGTTCTGCTGCTTTGCTGACACAACAGAACTTCTACAGTTGCACCAGAGCCAGGAAGTTACAGTGTGATGCAGAATCAGACAAGGATCAAAAGAAAACGCTGCTCCTTGCGGGCAAATAGGTGGTGAATAATTCGAATCCATTTCCAAGCAGCATTTAATCAGCAGGTTTGAGGGATTCCTCCATGTCTCCAGCAGTACAAATCACACTGGGATGATGCCTTTCTGTTCTGACCTAGACACGACACAGCTTTGCAATTAATTAAGCATTTGATTTACAGTGTTCCTGTAAGGAAAGCTGAAAGGAAAACAAGCAATTATATATCACACTTCAGTACTGTAAATTATGTATATCCTAGATTCCGTTTCTCAAAATAATTCTCCTCCTCCCTAAAATGTTGTGCTCATTATTTTTCAAGTAAACATCTTGACACCTTTTTTTTTCCCATATATCTGGGATATATCTTAGGCAAATTCACAAAGAGCAGGAATTATTCTTTCAAATTATTTTGCAATGTAAAGCACACACAATTTTAAGTATATTCATACACTGACAGAATCTTAAACCACGTATTTTACTCCTTTAACAACAATAATTCTGTTCATTCAGGATTGCTTGTTTCTCTTTGGACTAGAATAGTGACACACCAGAAAGGAAAAAAGTTTTCCACCCTGCTTTTTTGCAAAGAGAATTCATTTCAGTCTTACCTAGGGTTCTGTTTTTTCTCTGACCATTGTGGCATAACTGGGTTTTCCATCAATCCAGTGAGAGCATGGCTATATTAATACCTTATTATCAAACATTATTACAGCTGCCAAGTCGAGCACTCAGAAGACAGGAAATGCAAGAATTCACGTTTGGCTCCCAGCATGTTTACATGCACGATGATATTAACTTTATAATAAGATCTGCCCCCAAGTTTTTGATTTTTTATGCTCAGAACTGCAAAGTTTAGGCTCTCTAAAGGCACCCCTGGGCCATGCCCAGACCTCTCCAGTGCCCACAGGCAGGTTCAGGGTCTCACCTGGCTGCACTGAGTGTTTGGGTATGCCCACCGCAGACCACAGCTGCAGGAACAGCAGCAAATAAGAGACCAGAATAACAAACAGAGAGAGTACTTAAGGAGCTGGAAACCATTTGGGCAAGCCATCATTTAAGTGACTTTCCCAGCATCAGCTCAGAAGTCAATATAATTTGGAGGGGACCTGGACTGGCACTGGGGCTCCCTGTAGTGAAGCACCCTTGGGTCACTGTGCAGGGACAGCCCCTGTGACATCTGGTGAGAGCTCCAGGACACTCAAATACACTCAAGGACGGAATTTTAGAGGCATTCATGGCTGAGGTTGAAGAAATCTCGTGTGGGTTGCACATACCCAGAACAAACGAGCACAGCTCAGCACTGATGAGCAAACTGCACTGGGCCTTTCTAGTGCTAAAAGGCATTTCATAATTAGCTCCATCTCTTTAAGATGAATAGCAGCCTAGAAAAGAGCATCCTTAAGCCATGCCCTTCTTCCCTGCTTATCATTCCAGTGATGGAAGGGTAAATTAAAATGCTCCAGCATAAAGAAGCATGAGAGAAATTGAAGATTCTACCTCCCATAAAATTTTAATCAGATTCACTGACCAAAAAAAAAAGAGGTTATTTAACAGATATTTAAATTACAACTCAGAAGGACTCTAGCTGCCAAAATAAGAGAATTCAGTTTTGCAAACATTAACATAAATCCCTGCCTGACTGATCAGCTCAAAAAAACAGCAAAGTGACCCAAAATGTGACGTTTGCCCATAGAGTCAGCTCCCCTTGTAAGAGTCCTGCAGGACTGACACCAGTCAGGAATTAAGCTTAGAAAGGAGCTCAGCTTGTAACAGAGATTCAGGGATGGAATGCTCCTGCCCCAGTGACACACAGCCCAGGAAGGTCACTTTATTTACAGCACAAGTGCTGAGCAGTAAATCACACAGCAAGACCATCCTGAGCAGGTAATTACAGGCTGCCTGCCAACTCATTATTTCTTCCTTTGCCCATCCTCAAGCCTGCAGCTGCTCTATAACAGCGATCACACTCTGACTTCATTCAAACCTTCAATAAACACACAGCTATCCCAGAAGTCTATTTAATAAATAATAGCTGTTATTAATATTAATGGCGACTACATTTGCATATTGCTGGGAAAATTATTTACTTACTAAGGCCTGGAGGGTCTGCTGGAAAGCAAATGAAGGTCAGTCAGAAAATAAACTTGCTCCAGGCCTCGCTTAGCTCAAGTAACCCAGCAAATACCTGGGTCCAGAGCAGCTATTCCATGATGAACCTACCCCTTGGCTAGGTGATTACAAACAAGTTAATTACAAGGTGATTACAATTTCGGAACAAGAGAGGCAGGAATTCTCCTAGATCTCTTCCCCCACCAGTCCTGATTCACAACAGAGAATTGATCCAAAGCCCAGGCACCCCCTGGAGTCATAAACCAGGATGTGAGGGAAAATTCTCACCTTTCCAACACCATCTTTCAAAGGCCACATTTATACCCTGAAAATGTACTAATTTAATCCCCTCCTTTCTGAATTCTTTTTGAAAACTGCACCTTGGGATCTTGCACAACATCTGAGTGAAAATAAAGGAGAAGTTTAAAAGAGAAAATAAAGAGATCATCAAAATAGGATCTCCAGGTGCTGCAGAGGTAAGAAAGGCATACTGTGTAACAGGACAATAAAAAGAATTTATTTCTCGCTTTTTAACTGTAGAAAACAAAGCATTTCACAACAGTGATTAACATTATAATTTGTTTACAGCAGAGAGACTGAGGCACAGCAAAGAATTTATTCAAAATCCCACAAACAAGTAACAGCATCAAGAATTGCACCAACCTCCCAGCAGCTCCACACCCAACCCGGGATCATCCAAGGACATCAAATAGCTGACAGGTGATTGGGGAAATTGAAACACTGGGAACGAAGAGGTGCAAAAGGGAGGTTTGTATTGTTCAGTTACCCTGTATGACTTTCAGTTCTACCAAATTTAAATAACTGCAGAACACATGTCTTCATCAGACCTATTCAGAACAGCATTAATCAAGTCCAAGAAGTGCCATTTTTCCTGCCCTCATTTTCAGTGTGAGTTACCTGAGCACTCCCACTGACACTGCAAGTGGTGGAACTCCACTGGCAGAGTTTGGTGCCAAAGCTCTGTGTTTTACCCTATGCAGTAATTGTACCAAGACATTGACTACACCTCTCAAAGTCACCATTTTGAGACACGGAACTGGGCAAGTGTTTGCCCAAACTTTAACTCTTTGATCCAACAAGTATTCTTTTCATGTGAAAAATTTCGTCCCTATAGAAGGAAAAAAAATCTCATTTTTCTGGTTTCTATCAAACAAGGTCACTTTTTGGGGAAAAAAAAAAGCATTGAAAACAGACACTTTTCAGCCAAACCTTACAAAAGTTCACTGTTGGCCAAGAGCAGCCTGCTCTTGGTTCTCTGGGAACTTAGAAGAGTTTGGGGATGTGGATTGCTTTCAAAAATGACAACATCAGCAGCCCAGATTGAGGTGAGTCAGTGCAATGTACTGAGAAGGAAAGAGGCACAAAGATGGGCTGAAGGTGGCCCTCGCTGCAGGTCACCACATCTAGGCAGGACATCAGATGTCTGAGGTCCAGACAATGTCCTTGGCTGCAAAGAAACGTCACCATCTTTCTTCTTCTCCATAGACAACAATCTGCCCTTCAGTCTCTCTTTGCAGTGCAGCAACAGGGATATTATATATATATATATTTATACACACACACACACATATATATATATATATTTATACAAACAAGAATTAAAATCTCTTTGCTTTGCCGTGCAAACACAGTTCTGTAGAGCACTGCAAGATTCCACCTCCCCACAATTGCAGTCACCCAAAGCACCCCGGGGCAGGCTGGGGGTGTCCTGCCAGTGTCACCGAGCAGTGTCACCGAGCAGGCAGGAACAATGACAGCCCCACAAACAAGTGACTTATCTCCTGGGCATCACTGACCTTCAGTGGCTCCAACATCAGCAGCACAGACTGTGCCAGAATATGTGAACTGGCTTGATACAACGATGATTTCAAGGCATGTCTCAACTGCCCAAGGCTGCTTTCATGCCTAGAAACACAGAGGGAGCTCCACAAAGGATCACTTTACTTTTTCCTTGGGATCACGTTGATTAAGTGGTTTAAGCCCACCGAAGGAAAATGCTGTTCACACACATGGCTGCAGCTGTAGCAAGTGCCTGGGTGATTATTCCACTGGGGCAGTGAGGCCATTGGGATGCTGAAGGAGTGCTCCAGGCTGACCCAAATTCAGCCAGCTGCCACAAACCTCTCCCAGCTCATCTTCCTTGAGACGCTGGCAGCATCCCCTCGATTTAGCCAGGTCCATGTCTGGGCTCAGCATTCCTGGACACCCTTCCCCTGTCACACAAACTTTATGCCAGGGATGGTTTTTTTACAATTTGTAGAAAAAACCTTAGTGGAATTGCAGGAATTTGAGGCTACAAATATAATTTGAGTGAAAGCTCAGGGAGAAGCAAACCTGGATGCAATTTTATGACCGAAACAGCAACTTTTGCTATGGAGAGACCACTGAGCCCAGAAAGAGTTAAATACAGTTAAGCTTCCTCACTGCTCCAAACCTGTAAGGTAAATAAATAACAGATTTTCTAGGCTGAGGCATCTCCTGTTATCAGCCTGGAGGGATTTTGTATCCATGAGTTAAGCCATAAGAAGACATGCTTATGTAACAGAACAGTTTACAGGGCACCAGAGAGCTCCAGGCACTGCTTTAATGCTTCATAAACTTCCAGGCTTTGGGGCATTAGTATTTGCACTCCCTTTTTCATTACCTCCAAGATTTCCTGGGATTTTAGCATAGGACCATTGCATTTTCTTTCAAAAAAATCAAAATCTAATTTCCTGCCATGTTGGCGTGTGACTCCATTGCTCTGTCCAAATTAAGAAGAAATAAAGTGTCATGTTCCTGTTCACTGCTTTTGTCATCTACGTGGAGATCCTTTTGTTAAATAAGGGCTGAGAACAACAGCAACCCCGCACGTGCTGCAGGGCCAACCCCAGGATGTGCCTCACCACCCTGGGATGTTCTGTCATTTCATGGATTCAGACAAGCAGAAAGCACTAGGCAGAGCTGGTGCAGCACCTCAGGCTGGCAGAACCTGCAGCTCCTGCTGGGCAAACTGCTCCTGGCTGGGGTACATCTGGGCTGGCTCCCAGGGCGTCTCCCAAAACATCTCACAAAGTCTTTTTGTTCTTAGGATGGACTGGATTTGGAAACAATGTGATTTCAAATGATGTTTTGCTTATGAAACGTACCCTAGTGGAACTGAATTATATAATTATGGCTTCTGTAGCTGCAAAACTGGCCAAGAACCATGGTTTTAAAAGGTTGAACCTTTAGGGTATTTCGTCTCTGCAATGGCTCAGCCTTTGACCTCTCTCCACCCACTTTTCTCTCTACATCCCACAGCTCTCATGCTCTAGAGACCAAAATATACCAAAATAACAGAGATCTGGAGCCCTTGTCCTGACCATCCTCCAGCCAGGGATGAGCAAGGGGCACCTGCTCTGCCCCACACGTCCCCTGCCCTTGGCTGGCCAAGGACCAGGCTCAGCAGTGTCCCCATGGCACCAAGCCCAGGCCAGCTCTGTGTTTGCAAACCCACATCAGTCACTCGGGGAAGGATCTCCAGGGCTGAATGTCACAATGAGAAATTATTTGGTATTCATCCAAAACCAAAACAGATCAGTCTCGCTCAAGCCAGGACACCTCACCCTTGAATTCCCTGCAGGCAAGATCAGCAGCAGATATCACAGTGTCAGGCTTTATGAATGTCACAGAACAGGGCCAGGACTGCTTCTGCCTTCACTGATTAGAAGGGAGGAGAGGCTCTTGTGCTCATCTGCCAGGGAGCTCACCAGGAGTCACCCCAGGTGGAAACTCAGGAATCAATCCTCTGTGACTCCAAAAAGCACATTTTTCCAAGCTGCTTTCCTTCGGAAAAGATTGTTTTATACCAGTTAAGCATTCTTCTTTGCATCCCTCTGGAGAGTTTCAAAATCCAGCATTTAATGCTGATGGGAGAGGGGAGAAAGAGTCAGGATTTTCAATCATGTCTTGGCTAAAGAGCATAACAAAATGAGCTACTGAAACACTTGGGGCTTTGGGATATTCCCTGCAGCTGGAGGTTAAAGGACTGTAATTGGAATGGTACAGCTGATACGGAAACCTGCAGTGTGCCTGGGAAAGCTGGAACAGATCAGGAACAAGTCAGGGTGAGCCTCCGTGATGAGATGGGACAATCCACTGCCAGCCAACGGAGAACAACCCAGGGGAAAAAACCAAACAAGGATACAAACAAACAGAAAATACCAAACCCCAATCAGGTACCTCTTAGGAACAGGCAGGAGCTGATGCCCATGAAGTTCCACCTGAATATGAGGAAGAGCTTCTTCCCTGTGCATTGTTCAGAGAGGCTGTGGGGAGGTTGAAGCAGATGATCTCAGTGGTTCCTTCCAGTCCTACCCATCCTGTGAAATCCTTTCTGCTGCTCTTCAGGTTTTCTCTGCTGACCCACAAGCCCTCTCCAGTCTTCTCTTGCTGGCACTAGCATCAAACTAGTAGGAGTGGGGGTTGATTAAGGTTCCCCTTCCCTGGAAGCTGTAGATTAAAGCAGTCTTGTTATGTTAAAAAAAGTGGTTTTTTAAATGAAAACCGCGATGAAATTGCACAGGGTATTTTTTTAGAGTCAGAAACAAATCAAAATTACCTTTTTTATAAATGAACATGACTCATCCATGAGTCTTTGTTGAAGCGGTGGATTTATTTCCAGT
Organism: Origma solitaria; assembly: GCA_013397895.1. NCBI lineage: Eukaryota > Metazoa > Chordata > Aves > Passeriformes > Acanthizidae > Origma > Origma solitaria. Next base: position 116,210 of record VZRL01000066.1, read on the forward strand.
AATTTAATAGCTGAAAGAGTTTATCATGAAGAAAAAACAAACCACCATCATTGATATTCACACAGAGAAACCGGAGAGGTTTTACAAAATCTACTTGCATTTGACATTTCTCCCAGCTCCAAACAGCGAGTACGCATTCCATGGGACTGTTTGTTCCTGGAAAATGCAGCCCCAGCTCAACTCCATATATCAGTCTGTCTAGAACAAACATTTTGTACTTACAAACACCGTCTTAATTGACTAAATGAAAAAAGCAGAACATTCGCTCCACATAACTAATGGGGATGTGTTTCCTTTGTCTCCTGCTGCATTGCCAAGCATATACATTAGGATAAGAAAAAATACTTGAGCATATCAATAAATGCCATGTGCCAAAACCCTGCAAAGTAGTTGCAGTTTTCATTTCTGGATCTCTACGCAGGTCCCGATGAAAGCTGACATTTTTCTGGTGTGAAGAAGAGAATCTGTGTCCAGACGGACACAAGCTGTGAACGAGAACTCTCGTGGTTGGGACTCTCCAAACCGAGTGATGATTTAATGCATATCTTTGACTTCCTGCATACTCCGTAACCCCTTAACATTTTTGTCATGCAAACCACAGCATGAAGCATATTTCTGTATTAATTCTCCAAATCTCTTTAATGCCCTAGGTGAGTTAGAGTTTAAAAAAATTTAATTTTCTTTAATTCAAAATTTTTCAGAGACTGTGAATGAGTTTTCAGTGATGAGGGAGAAATCATTGCTTCTCTCACCATACCAGAATCTATAAGTAGCTCCTACTTACTCACATATCCCAGCAGAAGTCAAGAATGTTTGAATTAGGTTTTCTGAGAAATTAACAGAAGATACAAAGCATAATTATTAAGCAGAAAAATTAATTAAAGTTCAACATCCTAGAAATTAATTTTAGATTTCCCATATAAAAATGTTAATTCCCAAAGATTCCTCAGTCCTGGCCTGTCTTCTTTACACCGAAATGATCAAGGGTTGGAAGGATTTACATTGTGCACTTTAAAAGTGAAAATTAGTGCTGAAGACAAGTCCCAAGCAGTCAGGAACATGAACCAAATGTCCCTGCTCAGAACAGGGTCTGACAATGGGAGACACCTCATCCTGCAGGGCAATCACAGCTGAGACCCAAAGTTAGTAACAACTCATGCATTGACAGGTCCCTCAATTTCAGTTTGAAAGTATTCAGTGCAAAAAGAAAGAGCTTTCCCACAGTGCAAGTCACACAGCTACTTTGCTTTCAAACAAAAAACTACACTAAAATTGGGCTCCCCTGCATGGATGTGCTTTCTGTCCCTTGCCTGGCGTTTCCAGCAGCCCCTGCCAGGCTCTGTCAGACTGGGACTGGTCAAGAAATGCTCCTGAGCAGAGCCATGCAGCTTTTCTGCATCCCCTCCTGCCCTTTGCCTCTCCCTGACCTACACAAGGCACCCCTGAGACACAGAGATATTCCCAAGCATCCCAATCCCAGGGCAGCACTGCCCGGGGGCAAACAGCACCACTGAGGGAAGAGTCCTTGGGGCAGCCTGTGACAGCGGCTGGAGATGGTTTGACAGAGCCAGGCAGGGACCAGGCTGTACAGGACCTTCTGTCTTCTTCCTGGCCCCTTGCACATTGATTTTGTCTCTGCCACACCCTGTAGGATTGCTGTCTGTGGTGTTTGGGTCGGTTGTTTCAGATGGTCAGGACGGAGACGAGAGATCTCTGGAGTTTGGTCTTAGAGCATGAGGTTTATTGTGAAAGGTGTGGGTGTAGGGGAGCTGCTGGGAGCTGCCAGACACAGCTCAGAGCAGGGCAGAGAGGTGAGAGAGAGTGAGAGAGAGAGAAGTACAGAATAGAATGAATGGAATACCGTGGTTGTCATTTACAATACAATNAAAAACTGCTTTCTGGACCCTATGCCAAGCTGGTAGGGTCTGCTCTGACCCTTGGAGCTGTCTGCAAGCAGAGGGGATTGTTTAATCAAAAGGGGATTCCCTTCAGTGGCCATACCATTGTTTTCCAGTTGTTCAGTACCTGGGGTTTGGTATCTCAAAGCTTGTCTTCATTTCAATCTCGCTTATAGTTTCCATATTCTCAGCATCTTTTGCCAGGTAATCATATTTATAAGCCTTTCCTATTTCATCCTCCCCAACAACACCCCCAGCTCTGGATTAATTATGTGAGACTGACACAGAACCCTCATTTTCCTGACACGCTCATCTCACTTTTTTTATACACACATATGAAGCACTCTCCAGCCACTTTCTTCCCCTCTCTGCTGTGTCAAACGTTCACATAATTTATTAATCCATTCAAAGTACACCCTCGAAGAGCCTATTCTTGTGTTTATGTTGAAGCACCAAAGCTGCCAAATCCACAGAGGACCACAGTGTCCAAACCAGCAGTGATTTTGGCAGTGTGTAGAGCTCCATGTGATGTATCCAGCACCACAGAAAAAGCTCCAGCAGCTTTTTCTGATCTTTTTGGAATGGAACAGGAGGTATTTTTCTTAAGTGCAAAGCATTTAATACTGCAGCAGCCGCTAAACTCATTAAAAGGCAGCCCAGACAATGATCACATCATTACCATAATTCCATTTAAAACACTTGCCTCTTTTAAGAGGACCCACACAGCACAATCATTATAACGTTTTTCTGGCAGTTAGCATCCTTGTTTGTTGAGAGAGTGAGAAGGGAATTGAAACATCCTCATTTTTCTCTGATTAAGAGCTCAATTAGGAAATAAAAGATTTATTGATGTCACCACAATATTTCAGTGTCCCGATTTTTCCACTGAAGACCACAGAAACATTACTGGGCTTCAAAAGATGAACAAATTGAGCTTCTTGCTTGTGAGCCAGCACCACTATGAACTTTACTAATCACTCCTGTCCTGTTTAGAGTAAAACTCATGTTTCTTATGAGCTGTGGGTGTTTTGCAAACGCAGTAAGAGAATACTCAAATGGTTTTTATAGAGTGCAAATGCAGCAGCTGAGAGTTCCTCACCACATCTCACCAACCTGCACGCCTGCGGGAAGGTGCAATATCCCTAAAGAGCAGCATGGGGAGGAAATGCATTGTGAAAATCCCATTATAGAGCCCTGAGTAGAAGTGCCAGGAAGCCACCCCCGCGTGCTGCTGCCCACCCAGCACCTGCAGGGCAGAAATTGCTGTGCAGGTGATGAGAGACAGAGCTTTTGTGACAGGCAGAGCCACCCAGATGTGAAAATGCCTCTCAGAGAACAGGCTGCTGGTCTGACATCCAGCATCAGCTGGAATGAACCTCACATTCGTTTCTGAGATAAAAAGACACTAAATAATACTTTTTCCAGGAAGGACTGTGCTCTCACATTGCGAAGCTTCCAGGTGAAGGATATAGATGGGTAACTCCATGGCGATGGGAAAAGTGGTTTTCCATAAAACCCTGCCTCGCCTGGGCACTCACTGTTTCCTGCAATTCATCAAGCGAAACCACAAGGCTGCAGGTTTTAAACAAAGAATGTGGAAATGCTTTCTAGCCACACCTGTGGAATTAAAGTGGGGAAGGGTCTGCCCTGGTGTGAGGCAGCCAAAAGCCAGGGAGGAGCCAACACTGCCCGTGGCCACATCTGCCCCTCTCTGATAGTCACTGCTTCAGTGATTCTTTCTTTCTCTTGATGGATACAAGAAGAGCAGTATCAGCTTGCCATGATTTCCTCAGCATCCTACAGCAGCAAATCCAGAAACAGCATGAACTTTATGAATAAAAGATCTCCCAATTTTCAATCTTCTTGATTTGCCTGACACCAGTGATTTTCTTTCCTCTCACACAAGAGTCAGAGAAAGAATTTAAGGCTACAGCCAGAGAGGACATGGCTCAAATCAGCTCTCAGCAGTGACAGAGAAAAAGCTGACACTGTCCTGTGCATCTCTGTAGTGCACATCCCTTGCACTGCAGGAAAGAACGTGGGTAAACAGTTTGGAGTGTCATCAGGAGCAGCTCTTCATCACACGTACATGGTTATATTTCTCTGATTTCAGATTGCTAGAGCAGGCTGACACAGGAGATCGAAAAAATAGCATGGGAAGAAATGCAATTAGTGAGCTGGACAGGCACTGGGAGCAGCATGAGTGAAGGGCTAAGGAAAAAATGCAATGTCCTAAAATTGGGAGAAAAAAACTAAGCAAAAAGAAATTATCTATAATGTTAGAGCAAACAAGTATTTCAAATGTTGTCAAAAGTTATAAATCACAGAATGGTTTGGGTTAGAAGGGAATCCAAAGGCAAATGAGTCCCAACTTTTTGAGTCTTCTGTTGCAGCCAGCTCTTCCTGAGGTTTTCCCACAGCTGGGGGAATTCCTAACACCTCCAGCCTTTGTAGACACCTGCAAGACTACTGAAATCCTGGACTCACACCTTTTTCCTCTCCACAGATCCTATAACTGGGTTTTCCTCAACTGCTGTTTATATTTACAAACCTTGCATTTCTGAAACTTTCTTTGTTTTAGCTGAATTTGGCTAAGGCACTCAAAATTAACCTCAGGAACTGTCAGAAAGGCTGATATGTGCAGAGCAAATGATCACAAGGGGTTAATTTTCTTATGAAAAAAGGCTAAAATACACAATTTTATTGGCCATTGTGAGAATATATTATTTCAAGGAGGAGATTCACAATTAATGGTCAGAACACTTTAATACTGTACATTCTGGTTCTTTTCTTTCTGAGCTGCAAGTCTGAATAGCTTCAGACAGAGAAAGTGAAAATTGTGGTAACAAGTCATCTGTCCTGGGTGTGCTGCTTCCCTCCCGTTCCAGCAGCTGGGAGCATCTGCTGCCAGAGGAAATTCTTTTATAATTTCTTATTTATTTATTTTAAATTCTTTTATTAATCCAAATCTCTTAGCTCCTTCCAGAACACACAAACTTCTATTTTGCAACACTTCTCACTGGAAAGCCTTTCCCCCCTCGCTCCATTCCAGCTGCAAATTTCAGTTTTTATTTAGTCGTAGTGGGACTGTCAGCAGCAGTGAAATACAGGCAGTGCTGGATCATCTGCAAACTTAAAAGAACAACAACAAAAAATAAATCGTTGATACCTCACCATACCGTCTAGCAAGATATTTTTATACTAAAACATCGTAAGAACAAAAATTACACTGAAAGCAGCTCAGGCACCAGGGAAACGTGGGAGTTTGCTGCCTTATTATGATTAAACGAACATTTGTACAGCAACCACGATATGCATCAGTAGCAACAGGGGGAGTTAAGGGGAATCACGACTTGCTGCAAAAAAATTGATGTTGTCTTGGATGAGGAATTTGCAAAGGGAGCTCAGGGCACTTTGCAGGTGCATTCCCACACCTCAGTGCTCCTCCTTGGCTCTGTCCTACCCTAAACCAAGCTCCTTGGTCTGCACCCAGAGCCTGAACTGAAGATTTCCAGGGGAAAAGCACTGTGGAGAATCTGGGGTTTCTTCACAAGGGGATGGAGCAGTTTCCCTCCAGTTCTGGTGTGAACTTTAATGCACGCGTGAAGTGCTGAGCCAGGTAACTCCTGCTGGCTTCCCTGCAAGATCCTTCCAGAAGAGATTAATTTTTAAAAGATGTTTCGCTCCCCGAACAGCTTCCAACACCAGAGAAGGAGAGCAAAGCAGCTGAATTTAAAGGAAAAGAAGCTGCTCTCTGCAGGAACGAAAGGAGGAGGGAGCAGACAAAGGCCAGCCCTGTGTCCTCAGGGTGAAAGCAAATTCCATGGGCACCGTGCACAGGTCTCAAAGCACTCGGAAAAGCAGACTTTCAGCAAAATATGTGCTTATTGCCTTTAGTATTTATAACTCTTTTCTCTGGCCAGACAGAGGCTCTTGTCTTAGTGGTATCCCATCAAACACAGCACAGGCACTCACTGATATTTAAGTGACAATCTAATGATGAGGCAAAGGCAAAGTGCTGGCTCTCACCATTAGGTATTGCTGACAATCCTCACGATGTGCCTGCAATTTCTGACGATTAATCTGAAATGCCTGTTTTAACAAGGAAATTTTAAATGTCAGTGCTGCCCATTTTTCTGATTAAGTTTGCCCTTTAAATTTGGACTAGCAAAAAATGCAGACTTTCAGACTTAGCTTCTGCTGGTTCTCCTGAATGGGCAGCAGATTGAAATATTGTTTTTTAAAAAAAAAAACTTTTCCTAAGGAAGGTTTTCTTTTGAAATTTTGGTCTCAGTATCATTATTTATTGATAGTGATAAAGAAGTTTCATTAGATGAAAATTATATTGCCCCAACTAATTCTTCAGAAAAATTCCCATGGAAAGCTCAGTTAGAAATCTGTGTTCCTGGAAAAATACTTTTATCTTTCTGAGGAAACACTTCCTCACAGAAAACAGACTCTTTGGTGAATTTTCAAAACAATTTTCAAAAGCTTTCAAATTTGCCATCTAGAAACAAAAATGCAAAAATGTCAGGACAGTTTCGGTTTTTTTACTTTTGGGCATTGACACACACAGACAAGAAATGGCATATACCAGACTTCCTTCCCTTATTGATCCTGTCACTGTGTGAAAAGCTGCTACACAGCAAAAAGGCTAATCCAGGCAAGTCTGAAGTGTGAATTGAAAATAAACTAAATAAGATTTGTCATGAGAACCAAACTGCTCCTCCACTTAATAAAAATCAGATTAAAAATAATGTTGTTGCAGTATAATTTCTGCCATCATTCACACTTTAACTGATCAGGACAGAGACAATTTAACCCATTTCACGGGAATTTCGACGGCACACGAACACAAGAAGTTATTTTGACTCTTTCAGCTTTTAAAAAAGAACATGTTCATAAAAAATAGTCCATTAGGTCAGAGAGAGAATAGGATTTAAGAGATTATCAGTGTATTGGTGTATTATGCGTGTTATGCTTGTAGTAGTCCCAAAATTAAGAAATTAAGGAAATCTTTGTTGTTTTCACCATTTCCTGTGATACTACAGGGGAAGGATTAAAAATACGAATTCCTTTTCAATCACAACACAGCTTCCCTCCCTGCAAAAAATCCCCACTTTGGTGATCATGTCATATTTCTTGACCGTGATGTCTAAGAACATAACACCAAACATCCACTTCCAAAATATCTGTTTAAGTTCCAAGCTCAGCAAACAAGCAGTTGCACACAGACGGAGAGGACAGGGAATAAAAACAAAAAAAACCTGACAAACACAAAATATTAATTTTAAGCTAATTTAAGATCAGGACACTCTCAGCTGCATCAGTGTTGGAGACCAGGTAGGGTACCAGCTCATCTGTCTGTGTGCAACAATAGTGGAAAGCTCTCTGCAGACCTTCAAAATAATTAATATGCGTTTTTATCCACAAAAATTTGCATTGTGTTTCTCTAAAAAAAATCCTAAGAACCTATAACCTAACATGGATTACATTTCTCAGCAACTGTCACACTTTTTTGCTGACAGGGAAAAATGTAATCAGTGTTAATATTTTGTTTTGAAACACAGCTTCAATTGTCATCACAGTTTGAGTGACCAGCACAGTGTATCAGGCTGTAGTTGGAAATTTTAATTTCCTCCTGGTACAAACACATGGCCCTGTTCCAAGCCCACAACTTGTCTACCAGCATGTGAAGCAGCATAAACTTCCATTTCAATTAAATAAATTGTTCAGATTCTCTGCTTTCAAGAGCATTGCGATAACCCTGAGTGAAGCTCCTTGTTTCATCACACTGGAAGGTAAAGCCAAATCCCAAAGGGGGATGTTACAAATTGCATTTTACTGCTTCTTTTTTACTATACATGACAGATAGAAAAAACATTCAGAAATTCGGGCTGCTTGCTGAACACATTTATTCACATGCTGCTGCCACTGCGGCAACAATACTGCAGGTCCTCTATTTTAATTGCAACAGAAAAAGTGCCTAAATTCACCAGCCTGGTAGAACTAACTTGGAGAAATGGCTGCCAGGAGCTTTTCCCTGCACAAATCAGGAAACAACACCATTTCTGCGTAAGAGAAGCTCACAGTGCTAAGGGTTAATTTATAAACAATTGGTGAAATGAGCAGAAATTATCACCACCAATGCAAAGGCCTGGCAGCTCCAAGCCTTGTCTAATCCACACAGAGAGCAGGAGGAAGGCTGGGGTGGGCAAAATCCTGGTGAACAGAAAGGAGGGACCAAGTTTCTGCAGCAGTGACATGCTCAGGTTGTTTTTCTATTTCCAGATATTATCTGGTGCTTTTCCCATGGCACTCAGGTGCCTCTGAAAGGAGAGCCGTCAGGAGCAGCTTTCACTCACTAGCGGGTGCTGCTGGTTTGTGGATGCATTTTTCTAAGATTTCTCTCTTCTTTCTCATGAATCGTATGGGGAACAAAGATAAGCTGAATTCTTCCTGCTCTTTCTAATCTTTGTTTTGGAACTGGGTGCTGTAAGGGTTCAGCCAATCCCCCCAGGGGGTGGATGGCTAAGAACCAATCACCGCTAGACTCTTAATATCTATATAAGAAAAGAATTTTTAATGAACGCCCTCTTGCTACTTCCGTCGGTGCTCTACCTGTTTCGATTTACCTGCGAGCTCTCAGCAACACTGGTTGGGCTGTGTCACACTGGGAATCACAGGAGGGTTCAGGTTGGAAAGGACATTAAAGCTCATCCCATCCCACCTCTGCCATGGGCAGGGACACCTTCTACCATCCCAGGCTGCTCCAAGCCCTGTCCAGCCTGGCCTTGGACACTGCCAGGGATCCAGGGGCAGCCACAGCTGCTCTGGGCACCTGTGCCAGGGAGGAATTTCTGCCACTGTCCTGTCCAGCCCTGCCCATTCCCCCTTGTCCCATCCCTGCACCCTTCCTCTGCTCTCCTGTCTCCAGCACCACCAGCACAGTGCCAGCCAGCAGGGCAACACCTGCCTTCAGATCTGCCTGAAGTTTTGGCACAATCCTCACAGGCTGCCACTACAAATGGGTTTGCATGAAGCTTTTTGCTCCACCCAGAAGATGGAAGTGTGTAGCCAGCCCCCCAGGAAAGACTTCTGCTCTGCTAAAGCAGATTTTTCCCTCTTGGCGCTGCTAGGAGGCTTTTTCTTGCTTCTGCATTTCAGGATGGAAACAAAATGTGTACAAAAGGGCTCTCAGGTTCTGGTTTTATACATCACACAACACTTGGCAGTGCTCCACTGTGGTGACAAGGTCTCCAAAGAGCACCATGGGGCAGGGACAGAAGGGTAAAGACAGGCTCTAGTTGGGCCTTTGGTGACATGGCTCTGGAGAAAACCTTCTGCTTTCTCTTATTATTGCTTTCTGCAAAATAAAGAACGTCACTGCAGAAGAAGAAATACTTGTGCTCATATATCGAAGGGCAGCACATTGAGATGAGGCACTCCTCACACTGCCATGAAACCCCCAACTCCTCTGTGCCTACAGCTGCTTGGCAACATCTGCATCTTGTGCTCCAGCAACCCAGAAAGCATTAAAAAAGCACCAGTTAATGTTCTTCCTAATGATCTGCACAAATCTGGAAAGATCTGGAAGGCTGAGTTTAATCAGGATATACTCTGGACAGCTGGGAGCAAAGGAGGTAGGATAGGATTACCCCTTCAAACACCAAGAAAATGAAAGATGTTCTTCCCCATTCTTCTGTCCCCTGGAGGAGTCTCCTTAAGAGTTTGAGCAGTTAAAGAGGTAAATATTTTGTCCTCATAGGAAATTAAAGTGATATTTAATCAGTAAAAGACTTTACTGTAGATTCTACCGATTGATTTTCAAAAGTTAAAATCCATTTCACAGAGGACCTGTCTGTAGACTGATTAAAACCACTTTCTCCCTCAGTTAAAGCTCCCAGAGACTAACAACCATGCCTGAGGAGCATTGAACAATGCAGTTATTCCATAATCAGCTGCGCTGTGTTGGTTTATTCATCCATTCTGCTGTTTGAAAATGCAACAGACACAGCACTCAAGGGTCATTTCATGTGCTGCCACCAAATCAGCTTCAGAATCCTTTCCCATCTTCTGGAAGGTCCCACAGGGCAGGGCAGCCCTGCACTGCTGCAGGAACACCCTGGGAGCTGTTCCTCCAGCCCTGCATCACATAAATACATCATTTCTGCTCAGCAAGGGCTGGGAGGGGACAAAGGAAGGAGGAAAAGAAGAAGCAGGTACCCCTTTGTATTCACAGCAGTGCCATAAGGAGACAGAGATGTGCGAGATCAAGGGACTCCTGAATTTGAGAGGTTTGTGCTCTGGAATGGGTGACAGTGGTTGCAGGGAGGATAGGAAAGCACAGCTGTGGAGGTAGCAAGGTGTACCCAAGAGAGGAAGTGTCTCCTTAACACTAATGGCCAGCGTTTCTTTTGCTTTCTAATCCTTCTCTCACAACAATATTTTGGCTTTTACTGGGCTGTCTGACTCTTGCCAATTTTTGTTTTTCTAAATTGTGTAAAAAAGCCCTTTAACAGACCCCCTAAGGCCTCATTGGAGAGACCTGTGGGAGTTAAGAGCCTGATTTAATACCTGGGAGGCAATTGCCAAGTGCTCTTCCAGGACAGGGAGGTTAAAGACTGACAGCCTTGTGCTAAAATAACACCTGCTATCAGCTCAGATTGGATTTGGTCTTCAGGATGGACTCCAGGAGAGGTGAGACCTGCATCCCTTCATAACACACCTCCCTCTCTTCTTTTCCACACAAAACAATCAAAAGCAATTTCAAAACAGTCTTTTTATCATTATCATTATTTTCTTCCAAAACGAAATACTTTCTCAGAGATTTTGAGTGTCAAAGACCATCACAGCCTGGCAGGCTGGTTCCAGAGCTTTTCCTGTGGGCTTTTCGTACCCATTTGCTCTGGAAACCTCAGGGATGGAGTGATCGGTTCCCGAGACCTGAGGTCTAAAATTCTCCAACTCAGAGCACTTCAGAGCTGTACTGTCTAAGAACAAGCAATTACAAACCACAGCTTTGCTGTTTAGGGCCAGTTTGTCATGAAACCTTTGCAAGGTTTTACCTAACTTCTACTGTTCTTTTACTGTATTAATAAAAAAAATTAAAGTGTGAGTATTTTGAGGTTTAAACACTAACATTTCTAGGACTCAAAAGGCCACAGTGAGGGTCTAGTGCATGAAGATTTCATACCTTGGCTGAAATAATCTTATAATTAACTAACTTTAGTTAAAATTATGAATTCAAATTGTTATCTCGGATTGCTTTGCTCCATAAAATCATGATTGCACCATAGAAATACTTATCTACTGAAACTACTAGACAGTGGTTGACTTTTTTAATGCCCAGACATTTTTCCATCAGAAAGATGTGGTTTTAGTAAAACAAATATTTTTATATGGAACATACCAATTGAAAGGATACTAAAATTATATTTTTAATAAATTAAACTTCATGGAAAACTGAATGGACTTCTGTTTTTAATCTGAGAACATAAGCACTCCCTTGGGGAAAAGAGAAGAAACCCAAAAGGTGAAAGGAAACAAAATCCAGAGAAGGAAACCGGGAAACTCGAGACTTGCATTGCCAAAGTGGCACTGGAAATTCACAGCAAGAATGCTTTTGTTTAGGAGCAGCTCTGGGAAGCGCAGAAGGGGAGGGTTGGTTTCCAAGTTCTCACAATGTGTTGGAGGAGCAAACCCTGGGAAGGTTCTCCTCCCCTGGCAAGAGCCCCCAGGAGGAGCTGGGCTGAGGACAGCGAAGGTCTGAACCAAAAGGGGTTTGTGTTAGTGCAGGACAGCTCCACATCAAAACTTGTAACCCCAGAGTGTCCCCCTGGAATCACACACCACTCTAGGATTGCCATCTGTGGGATTTGGTTGGTTTGCATCAGACGGTCAGGACAGAAACGAGAGATCTCTGGAGTTTGGTCTTAGAGCATGAGGTTTATTGTGAAAGGTGTGGGTGTAGGGGAGCTGCTGGGAGCTGCCAGACACAGCTCAGAGCAGGGAGAGAGGGGAGAGAGAGAGAGAGAAGTACAGAATAGAATACAGAATACAGAAAAGAATAGAATGAAGAATAGAATAGAAAACCATGGTTGCCATTTACAATACAGTAAATCATCTTCTGTGCTGAATATTCTAATTTTCATTAACCAATCTAGAACAAGCTACAAATCCTACAACATTTACACACAGCCTATGAGAGTCATTGCATTACCATACGGCGTTATATTTTAAACTCTAAAAACTGCTTTTTGGACCCTCTGCCAAGCTGGCAGGGTCTGCTCTGACCCTTGGAGCTGTCTGCAAGCAGAGGGGATTGTTTAATCAAAAGGGATTACCTTCAGTGGCCATACCATTGTTTTCCAGTTGTTCAGTACCTGGGGTTTGGTATCTCAAAGCTTGTCTTCATTTCAATCTCGCTTACAGTTTCCATATTCTCAGCATCTTTTGCCAGGTAATCATATTTATAAGGCTTTCCTGTTTCATCTTCCCCAACACACCACCCCCAGCTATGAGCACACTTTTCATTGTGCAGGATGGGGGAATGATTTCACAGTGGTTTCAAACCCCAACGTGAAAAGTGAGGGGACTGAGTGCACTAATGTCCACATGGACTCCTTAATGCTCACAGGCAGCAATACAGACAATATTCAGACCTGGACTGCAGTTTCTCCTTCCTCCGTTCTCTGAGGGCTCATTTCTGCTGGATATCATCACTGCCTCGGTTAATGAGGAGCCAAGGCTTTGGCTCCACACTGCGCTGCTGAGATTGAAGGGAACACTCTGCGTCCAAGAATGAGGTAAGCACCAGAGCACAAAACATCTCCACGAGCTGCTGCTGCTCATTGCCTCCCACAGGCTCCAGGATGTGCTGGCTCAGTCAGCCAGAGGGTGTGACAAACAACAACCTTTCCCTTTCAGCTCTGACACCTTTGTGGCACCTGCAGCTCAAGCTCAGCCCTCCCTCGTTCCTAGAATGAGACTGTAAGAGGGATAAGACAGATGTACTCTTAAATACATCTTAAAAACAACTTAACTAATATTAAAATTCAGCCTTGTGGGGCCAAAATTATTCCCAGTGAGAGTAAATCAGCCAGGTTTCCTTAATTTGCCAGCCAGGCAATTAGACACAATTCTCATTTGTACCCAGCAAATCAGTATATCCAGTTGAGCACAACTGTTGAGCTATGACCACTCTTTCCAAGGCTAAACCACACCAATTTCTACATGGTGATGATTCTGCCATTCATGGGAGCTCACTCATCCCATCTGGCACTGCTGAGAGTAGCTGTAACTCTTGATACCTCTCCCAGAAATGACTACATTCACAAAACTGCATGCTGAAGGGAAAGGATTTTATATTTTTCTTTTTTTTTCTCAGGATTGCTGTCTGGTTTATCCCTTCCAGGACCAAGTTTCAACAAATCCAAGAATTTCTGACAATGCAAGAGCTCATTTTCTAACCCTGCCCTCAGGTTCTTGATGAAGGTTTCATTACAAGCTCTGTCCTCCTGATCTTCTCAAGTTTAAAATTTTGAATGGATATTTTTGAATGCACGGATTCTGGAAGGGAGTGAAGGGGGGAAAAAGAAAACAAAGAGCTATCTGGTCTACCATTTAATTTCATTCAGAGATTCTTTGCAACAGATAATAAATTTTGAGTATCAGTAAGATTGCATAATCCAGCCACCCACCATCAGGCTGCTCAGCACAAATTTGGCTATATTTTCTCCCCTTGCCAGACTGTTCCTGCAGCAGGCCCCTTAATTGGCAGGAAAGCTGCTGCTCCTCTGGCTGTAGAGCACATTTCAGGGGAACGCTTCGTTCCACTGTGTCGAATTCATTCTCAGCAAACTCTTCTTCCCTTCTCGGGAAAAAGCCACCAGAGCAGCCCCAGCCTTGTTCCTGCCCATCCATCATCCATCATCCATCATCCAGCCCCACAGCTCCACAGCTCCACCACACCACGTTTTGTTGGGAGCCTTGAACAAGCACCAGAGCCCTGCTGATGGAATCAGCTGTCCTGAAATATCCCAATGTATCTCAAAATCTCATGAAACATGCTCAGCACAGGGCTTGTGTCACATGGAGTGACAGGAGTCACATTTGGAGACACATCTCCAGCTCACACTTGGGTTTATTTACAGCTGGGACACTCGTGTCTTTCTTCTGCCTAACTTCCCTCAATACGAACTGCACATGATAAAAATCCCTACGAAAGAGGCTGCTGGACAGAATTAACGCAGAGTTTTCTCTAATTGTTTCCATCCTCTCAGCCCATCAGGCCTGCAGGCTGTTGTAACACCCTACTCTTTTCCTTGCCACAGAATCACAAAATGGTTTGCCTTGGAAGGGACCTTAAAGCCCACCCAGTGCCACCCCCTGCCATCTACCCCAGGCTGCTCCCAGCCCTGTCCAGCCTGGCCTTGGACAATTCCAAGGCTGGGGCAGCCACAGCTTCTCCGGGCAACCTGTGCCAAGGAAGAATTTCTTCCTAATATCCGATACTAGGAGTAGGTTTACTTCTTGTCCGAGTTATTATCATCTATATTAATAACTTGTCCGAGTTATTATCATCTCCATTGAGACAGAGCGACTAAAAAAGCAGTGGGAGGTGTTTCAAACCCAGCCTTCTCCAAAGGGCAGAATCAGAATTGTTTGGGGTTTTTTTAATGTGCGAGAAGTACCCATTAATTCCAGTGATGCTCATTATTTGTTAAAGCTGGAAGGCAAAACCCTAAATGCCTCAGTCCTAGTACCAGGCTGCAGACCTTTGAAATGCCCAGTATTAAAGTCAAGTACCCTGCTCCCAGACTCAGAGCTCTTCCACGAGGCCAAAACTTGCATTGAAATGAAAGAAACAGATGTGCATTGCCACAGAAAAATGGAATAACACAAGTTGTAACATTATCAGTGCTTATATGTAACTTTGGCTTAAAATCATTAACCTTTTTATAGCTTGCTTTGTGGCTGAGCACTTTCTATTCCACATAATGTTCTTCTGAATACAAAAGCACTCCTGAATGAATTTAGCCTAATGAGAGAAGCCTGTGATGACACTTAACATCACCCATTCATCTTTTGAAAAGAAACAGCATAAGTACATTCCCCATACTCAGAAATTTGCTTCAGCTTTGTTGTCTGTGGTGAACTCAATCCCAGGCCAGCTCCATTAGCCTCAGCTTTGGAGGTTTTAGACTGGGCTTTGTTGTTCTCTGGGGTTTGACATTCACCTGCACTCCTGGGACAGGAATTGGCTCAGGTTAAGGTCAGCTGCGTTCACAAACCAGCAAGGGACTCAAAGGATGAAGGCTCCACATGGATTCTCACAATCCACCCACACAGAGACAGCCCTAGAGAGAGCAGCAGCGATTCCTTTGGGTCCGGAGCTGGCAGAGCCAACCCTTGTGCCCATCCATCACCATCTGCCCTTCCCTCACCCGCTGCTGTGCCAGGGACAGCCCTGCCTGCTCCACACCTGCAAATGTCCATTTCTCTCACTGCATCACCACCCTGCTCTCTGAGCCTGGAGGAGTGCAGACAGCCAGAGCGAGGTCTCTAAGCCAGAAACCTTCTGAGGATGCACAATTATGTTTGGCATCTACTGCAGTAAACAATTTTAGGACCCCTGTCATTTTTACACATCTATTATTCAGGTGAAGAGCACATCTGTTTCTGCTCCTGATTCTGGATTTTGTCCAGGGCTACCTAAATTGAGCTTTTAGTAAAATGGCTTTTTTTCTCATTAATATACAGGAAAAAAATTCTTGTTCTTAGGAACAGCAAATTTGTATTTCTCTGTTGAGAAAAAACATGATCAAGAGAGTGAATAACATCAAACTGAATATCTACCCTTCCTATTCCTAGTTGTTAAGGAAAAAAACATAAATATGCAGTAACTTTAAAGGAAGCACAGAGCCATTTTGCCAAACAAATATCTTGACTTGAAAAATTAGAATAATTACTAATGCTCTCTTACTTTGCTGATGAAGTCTCAAGTGAGCTTCAGATCTAAATTGTCCTGTAAATGCAGCACAGCTTGAGCTCAGAAAAGCGCCTCAGGAAAACACTTTGAGAGAAGTGCTTGAACTTAGTTTCATTACATAGCACTGAAGATAATTTGGGTTGATTGATTTCTGAATGAAATCCAGTGAGCTGATATAATCCATTTAAGGTGTCACCAGCTCCAGAAATTAAAGGTAAAGACCCTGAAAATCAGTGAACCTGATTCCTAAAAGTGAGGAGGAACAAACTAAGAAGAAGAGTGGGAAGTAAAATTCAAACTATCCTGATGCTGGTGCCCTTAAATGATGCAATAAGTAACTAAGAGAAGGTACAGGTACATTTAAAAGGTAGCAAAGCAAAAAAAAAATATGTATTCTTCATGAGTTCAGCTCAGTTCTGGGCTGTATGGAGTTTGAAGACATTTCTAGTGACAACAAACACATCAGAGATTAGCAACTACCTGAACTACATGAAAGAAGTTCAGAATAAATGTTCATCCACACAACAGAGGCTGAAGGAAAACCCTTAATTCTGTCAGTACCAAACTTTTGATCTGGGAACTCACAGAATCTGTATAAAACAGATTTTTACTACTTTATTCCTTAACTTTAAAACATGTATATATATATATATATGTATATATAAAATGAATAAAGAATAATTGGGCAAATCCCAGGGACTCCCAAAGTGGCTGTTGGCTGGACCCAGCCCAGGGGAGGGAGGCCAGGGTCAGGCACATCCTGAGGCAGCCAGCAGCTCTCAGCCTCACTGTCTGCCAGTCAGGGGAGTGGGGCAGGTTCCCTCCAGGTGCTTCTGCAGCTGGCTATGGGCTGTGACAGAGCAGGGATTGTGGTGGCCTGAAACGGGAGGTGAACGTGCCTTGGGAGCCTCAAACCCTTTTTGGGAATGAAATACTAAAATGCCAATATAGATCTAATATCGATATCCACCTGAGATGGACAAAGACTCTCTAACTTGTTAAGGTTAG
>VZRL01000066.1:133348-145295 GCA_013397895.1 Origma solitaria
CTTAAGATTATTAATTGTCTATTCTAAGCACAGATGAGTAAATATCAAATAATCAAAGGCTACTCTGCATTTAATCATTAATTTCTTTCTATCTGAGTTCTGCATCTTCTTCTGTTCTAGTTAATTTTAACAGAACTAACTTTTATCTAAAATCTCTACATTTAAGTGTCTAAAAAAATCCCCTGTGTTTCAGGAACTGTTGGGATAGGCAGTAATGCTACTCCAGACCTCATTACCCCACTCCTGATTGCACAGCATTCCTGTTCTTAATTCTCTCCTCATTCCTCCTGCTCTTCCCCCATGTGCCCTGGTTCCCCCAGCTGGCTGCGCCTCCTTTCCGCTGGGGACACTGGAAGAGCTCCCAGAGCCCAGTGCTGCAGATGCTCCTGGAGAGGGAGGTGGGGTGATTTGGGAAAATTCCCAGGTGCTTATCTCAGCCCTGGCCTGGCCTCAAAGCAGGCAAAGCCCTCCTGGAGGGTGTGACAGAGGGGATTGGTGTGGGGGAGCCCAGCACCACAGGGAGGTGCAGGAGCAGGGATGTGCCTCCCGTGTTACAAGGCTGTCTTGCCCAGGTCCTGCCTGGCCAAAGGGACTCTAATCACCCTGGGTTTTTTTATTAAGGAAATGGCTTCCAAGACAAAACACAACCAAAAAATCAAACTCAAACTCCCAGCATGGCAAAAGCCTGGAGAACACCCCTGCAAGCCAAAACCCAGGTCTCATGGGAAGTGTTGAGTGTCCTCAGTAAGCACAGCCACTGCTGAACAAGCAAGGGTGACCAGGGACTCCTTCATTTCAGTGCCCTCCTTGGCTGCACACTGCCAGCTTTTCCCTTGGCTCATTACCAGATTAAATAGGCAGCAGCCATCGTGTTCAGCTAATTTAGCTTAGGCTTATCCCTCCCAGGTCTATAACACAACTCTAGACTTGCAGCACCAACTTATACCAGAGACAGAATGCACAAAAGCCTCTTTCCCTCTGGCAGCAGAAACTGAATGTTTCTTAAATCAGAAGCTTCGAATGCTCTCAGCTTTATGGGGACTTTCATTCTCTTCCCCAGAGCTTCTGAAGCCTGCAGATAAAGTGATGGAAGATATCTAGCCAGAGCCAAACAGCCTCAAACTGCACAAAGACAGACAATTATTTTCATCAGCCTACCTGGATTGCCTGGTTGGATTAAGAATGAGTAAACCCCTCTACCTCGCAGGGTAAAACTTATTAAATTTGGGCATTTGCTGATCGTTGGAGCCCAACTCATTCCAGTGTGAACAGCTGGAAGCATTAATGTGAACTAATATAAAAGTAGTCAAATACATTACAGTGATTGTCACTCAGTCAGCAGTAGCTACGCAATATGAATAAAAAACAGATTAAATCTGTTCCAAATAATTGGCACAATGTGTTTGTATAGGACTAGGGCTGCATATTAAAACACACCTGATTTATTCTTCATAAGCAATGAGTATTTACTACATCTGTGATAGCTGTATAGATTCAGATCCCATTTTTTTAAATGATTAATTGGTATTTAATTAACATGTATTACCATACTAGTTATATACAGCCTAGTTGGGAATGCAAATATAATTCTAATAATTACATAACCAGCTATGCTTTCAAGAGCCTAATACATAATGCAGCGCAAACAGCTTCCCTCGGCAGAGAAAACAGCACATAACACAGAGTAACATTTAAAAAATGCCTAAAACCTCGTTTCAAAGTGGCCTTCGATCTAAACCAAGAATTCTTAGGTTTTCTAGTGTTCCAGTGCAGAATTTATGTGCTGCTGCCATTCTCTAACCCTGCTACACGACCCCACAAGCACTTTTGTTCCTGCAGGCTGGCATATGCCAGGCCAGCTGAGATCACCAGACAGCTCAGGGTGGTTGGTGCTGTAGCTCAGGCTGATCCCACGAGGATCCAGGCTGGGATTCCTCACCCAAGTGCTCCTGTCAGCAGCGTCCAGGAGCAGCCCAGGACAGGCTGGACCATCCATCCCACCTGGCTCATGCTCTTCCTTGGTTGTTTGCTGCTCTGCTCGCTGCCCTCTGGCTCTGTGTGGTGGCAGTGGGACAGTGAGACACTGAGAGCAAATAATCAGGGCTTTCTCAGCTACCCAGGCTGGGCAGAGGGACACCAGTCAGGGCTGGGCACTGACAGGATCACTGGGATAATGATTTTTACTTCCCTGTCATCAGCAGCTCCTGTGGGAGCCGCTTTGGGTGACACAGACACAAACCTCCCCCTGGGCAGCTTGTCTGTGAGCACCGAACAAGGAGCTGGGAGCTGCACGGGAGGTTTGCTGCCCTGAAGGTTTGCACTCTACATGTAGTTTAAAACTTGGGCCCTCAAAAATCTTTCAGAGCCTAAATCACAGTGATTTTCAATCAGATGTATGACCTGACATCTCACAGTCCTCCTAAAAAATAAGATATGGTTTTTCAATAGCACATGAAGCAACCTGGACAGAACTTTGCATTGGCATCTTTCTAGGAGTAATGGAATTGCCTCTCTGAGGACCATCACAGGGGCTGGAAGAGGTTCTTTCCTTCACCGTGAGATGCCTTTGCCACTTTACTTGCTTCTTTCAAATGCAGAATTGATATGTGAGGTTCTGGAGATGTGTTTGAATCTCAGCTGAGCAGCAGGGCTGTGACACCTCAAGACTGAGCAAAGGTGACACCTTCAACTAAAGTGCCACCACAACTGCCAGACATGAGTAAACATCTCACCACTTCTCTGGGAGACAAACATTCCTTCCGTCTCCTTCCCTGTAGTGGTGAGTTAACTCAAAATGTCAGTGCAGGGAACAACCCTAGAGCCACTGGCAACGTGAAGATTAGGAGAATCAAGTGATAACAGTGCTTGTATTCAGTGTTTTGCCATTATGAAAGAAAAGTTTTGGAAGCCCACCCTGAGCCCCAGCAGATCTGTCAGATACTCTCCTACCTTCTTTCAGCTCCGTGCTCCAATGAGGAGATGTTTCTGAACAGGTTAGGAAGGGGTGGGGGTAACAGAGAACTCTTTGGATAGTGAAAAAACAACATTCTTTCTGCTATTTCTCCCACTCGGGAAAGATGCTTCAGCCCACAGCTCACCAGCCTGAACCCTGAAAGAGAAAAGCTGATTATACCCCCTAGCCTTGTAAAATCGGCCTTGTACCTACCTCTCATCCAAGCTATTTGGGGTACAATGTAGGGCCCTTTCTCAGCAGGCAAATCTCCCATGATGCTGACAGGTACAACTGCTAGCTGGCAGTGGTGTCCCCACACATCCACCCTCTCTGCTCTGAGGGAGGCACAGTAATCCCAGCCCCTTCTCTGCACTTCAGCAGAAAAATCCACCCCCTAATTGGTGTCTGTGATGAAAACCTGTCAGGTCCAATTCTTTACTCCAACACTACCTCCCATCTTCTCTTTCCAAGGTCCCACAGCTCACATACAGAGGCTCCTGGCCCTGTTTTTTGCAAACTTAGAGATATTTCTGTTTCTAACTGTAGCTCAGGGTACAGGAACTCTCCAGGAACTCTTGACAGGACTAAGCAACAGTTCTGCTTCCAAGCCCAGGTATATCTCTCAAGAAGATGAATCAGTCTCTGTGTCTCTGCCTGGAAGCTACAAACTCAAATTTCCGTGCCTCAGGACAAAGCTACACAACCTGCTCTCACCTGCCCACCGTGGAGTGTGAGTTTGCAGCTCACTGAGAGGAAGAGGGCACAGGAGCCACTGGCCTCGGCACCGCCCGGAGCATCCTGCAGCTGCACTTAATGGGGGCAAGGCTGCATTTGTCAGCCTGAGAAAAACACCCCCGAGATGTGGCATTTTCTCTGAGCTCAGTGACTCCCCATGCAGAGCTTCCTCTCTGCCAAGCAGTGCTCCTGCATCCACATTTCTCTGCTTCCCACCAAGGGGACAAAAAGCTCTTCAGCTGCCCTGACCAGACTCTGCTCCCTGGTCTCTGCCTGTGAGAGTGATGTTTATCTTTCATTCCTCCTCTTGAGCCCAGCGCAGGAAAATCCTACTGAAGATAAATCCCCTCTTTTAAAAGCATTGAACTTTGACGGAAGCAGTTTCTAGTCGAAGATTTGCTGATCACTCGTGGCGAATAATAAAGCCTTTGATTTATAAAGTGTGCTTGTATCATCTGGTCTCTCTCTTTGTCACGCCTTGCTCTTGATCTCGCAGAGGTGCCTGAAGCAGCTGGCGTCAGTTTTTGCTCCAAAGAGCCATTTGATTATGTCTGTGTGTGGTGCGGTGACACATCCCTGTGTCACCACGGCCAGGGTGACACAGACAGTCATTACCGAGCCCGTGCTGACCAGCACAGGCAGCAGCAAATTTGCTGGGGGAGGATGAGAGAAGGTAGGACAGCTCTTTATGGAGCCCACGCTGTATCTGTCACCCAGATGGGGAAAAGAGGGGTTCATCTCTTTTGGCACAGCTGTGTTCACTGCCCACTGGATTCTGCAAAGCCCAACTCACCCTCAGAGCTGTGTTTTTACCCCAAACCCACCTCCTGGGGAAGGACCAACCTTCACATCAACCAAGTGTCTCTCCTGGACCTGCCTCAACAACACCAACCCCATCTTCCCAATCCCAGGTACCTTTTATATGTAAATGAGGCATTACCATTGCATACTTCGGGGTGAAATACTTATGACTTGCTGCAGACAGTTAAAACAAAGGCACAAATTCCCATCAGGAAGCAAGGAACAGTGTAATGGCTGTGAAGCTTCATGGAGCCAGGAACATGCCCACTGCAATGTGAGCTGATCATATGGCACAGCAGATTTTGGTGTTCTCTTTACTTCAGAGCTTTTGTGCCGACTGCCAGGAGACAAGAAAAACACACAATGAGTGGGGGAAGCTCAAATATTCCATTTTCTAGGCAAACTGTAGGGGCCTAAGCTCTGGGCTGTCTCCAATAATACAAGTATTAGTGTTTTTACATCTATATGTTGATCTAGCCTCAAGTTTATTAGTAAAGAATTGCAAATGTACCTGTCTCTCTGCAGCCTGCAGGGGAAAAGCCGTGCTCCTAATGCTTAGTTCTAAAGGCTTTGAGTTCATGAACATTGATTTTCTGATTGTCTACAAGTAGCCGTGAATTAAAAAAATTAGTCTAAAAGCCCCTCCAATAAACAAGCAAATCCCTGTGTTTTCTTGATCACCGTTCCTCTCCAGAACTTCTGTTCATCTTCATCATCCATGGTGAGGATATGGCATGGTGACATGCAGGAGGGAGTCCTTGGGGACAGCTGGCAGCAGCTGGTGACACACAGCCATGGCACCGTGTGGCTTCCCCAGACATGGTCCCAGCAGCTCATGGGGCTCCAGCAGCACAGCCCTGCAAAGTCCTGAGTGGGAAAAGGTCTGGGAGAAAGCTCTCCTGAAGATAATTTCAGGGCTGGAATAGAGCACGTGGAGCAAACCCTCTGCTCCACTTCAACACTTTTAAAACCAAGTTTAATTCAGATCTAGAGAGACAAAGTCTGATCCAAAGGCAGTGGAAAAACATTAAGAGGACTTCACTGCTCTCACTGAAGCTTACCTAAGTACCCACACAGCTGGAGTTTCACTGCCTGAAACCCCCTTGAGCAGCAACATCTGACACTGGTAGACTCCAATACATAACCTCACATAATTAAACCAGAGAAACATTAGAATGAAGATAAAACAAATGGTTCTCAGCTTCCCCAGAGGCACTAGAGTGTGGAGACAAGAGTCAGCTTGCAGATAAAATCAGCAGCAGCGAGATTCCCTGCCCGGTGGTGCTGGCTTGCAGCACAGTCTCCTTTTCTGCCTCTCCGGGGAGCTCAGGGGGCAGAAACCTTTAAGAGAAGGTAGATAATGAGGAGAGAAGTGACTAAGCAGAGGCTTTGAGGCACACACAGAGCTATGACACTCACCCCAAGAGCTTGGCCAGGAGTTAAAGCACTGCTTTGCGACGCTCCGAGTGTGGCTGCTGCTGGAAGAGTTTGAATAATCCACCTTGGAAAGGATGCTGTGCTGCCAACCTCCAAGGCAGAATCACCACTCACTTCAAACCTCCCCACAGCTGGATCCAGCTCTGCTCTTGTTTGGTTTATAATCAATGGCTTCCTCCAAAGACCACTGAAATCCAGGAAAAAGCTCACACTGACTCGAGAGAGCTCTCACCCAGACACCAAGCACGAGGCTTGACTGGGAATTGCTTCTTTGGCAAAAGGAGATTCCTTGGGCTTCCATCCTTTTCTCACATCTGTCAAGAGTTTTTATATAATTCTTATGAAACCTATACTAAAAAGCATCAATTTGATTAACTGTTCCTCCAAAACAATGCAAGAGTTTCGCTCTCCACCATGCTGGATGCACCATCCTTGCAGATCCCCATCAGTTCACAGCTCTCATGAAGTACAGGCAATTCACAGGAAATACAAATCAGTTCACAGCTCTCATGAAGGCAATTTCTCAGTGGGGACCAAGAAATATCACAGAAGTCAGGAAATAAGAGAAAGTTTCCAGCATCTGAAGCTCTTTATTCACAACAGGTTGAGATAAGAGCATACTGTAGGTTTTGCATACCCCAAGTGGAGTTTAGCAGTCGGAAGAGCCAATGCTTCTTTGAGGCAGAAATTTGCAGATACAAAGTCTCTAATTTTTGCATCAGTAGAAAAGGCCATTTAACAGCAATAAAAGCCTTCCCACCTTCAACAAAAACAAATCAAGTACCAAAAGCAGCATTGCACTGAGCATGCGACTTCCAGAGCTCCTTCAGAAGACAAAAGGTAACTCAGGTTGCCAAATCAAACCTGCTGCTCCCCCCGGCTCCACCCTGGGCTCTCCAGGCCAGATCTCTGCCAGCTGTTTGGCACCGTCACTGCAGGGCACAGTCTGTGCAGATGCCATGTTGTGCAACAACAAAAGCCTCCCCGGAGCCAGGACAGTCTCCTTTGCACTCACATGCATGGTAAAGGAAGAGGATTTTATTTTTTTTCAGTGTACAATTCTGTCTTTAAGGGGAGAAGAAAGAATTCACATCTAAGTGTAACAGTAGTGGTTTGAGTTTCTGCAGGAAATGACTTGGGGTTATTAATATGTATTTTTTTCCATTGTAAAATGATCTCAAATGCTTTAACACGAGGAGAAGATCCTAAAAATCCAGAACGGCTGAAACTCACTGTAATAGTACACAATTCACACTCTTTATATTCTGCAAAAAACAAGGACAAGGCCTTTGATCTCCTCACCTTTTCGTGTGGCCACTGTATTTTCTGCCAGGTGTAATCCTCAGTACTGCAGGTCTCAAGCTCATTGCAACACTCCAAAGGTGCTCTGATGGCACGAGAGCTGAGGAGCAGAATTCCTGGGCTCATATCTGTCACACAGGTGTTTGAAATGACACGGAATTGGACTCAGTGACCCCGAGAGTGCCTTCCTGCAGCTGCCTCCGAAGGGAGCAGCCACCACCACCAGATCCCCTCGGGCACAAATCCATGTGCCACCTCAGGTCTTGCCCTGCCACAGACCCTTCTCACAGGGCATCAGCAGCCCCACAGCACTTACTGTGAGTGCTGTGATTGAGAGGGGCAAGAACAAGACCCTCCTACGTTCTTTTTATCTGGAAGAGTTTTTAACACCCATTCAACCACAGTTCTGAAATAATGCTGACTGAAACCTGTTACACAGTCCTCTTCGGAGGTCTTGGAGAGGGTTCAGAGTCTCTCCAGTGTCTCCTCCAGCGTTAGGACACTTGTATCTCAAATGTCTGAGTGAGGAGAGAGAGGTTTAACATGAAAATAAAGTATACCTGTAAATTTAAATTTAAGGGCATATTCAACTCTATAAGACAGATGTAAGCACAGATGTTAACAACACATTCAGAAATGGAGGATGAAATTTGCTTTTCCTTACAGCTGTGCAGCTCGGGAGTGCCCCACTGCAAACAGTGTGCACAGCTCATGCTTTCAGATAATCTTTTGCACCTGAGGGATGACTGGTTCAGAGAATTTCAGAGACCGACGAAGCTCTGTGCATATTGCAGAGCATAAACATAAATTGGATCTCTCTCTGATGAGACCCAACTGCCAAGCTGCAGGGATTAGACATGAGTGTGCTGGTAACCTGAGAAAAGGATCTGCTATTGAGTCAGCAGCGCAGCCAAATCAGGCTCCAGCTCTCCCGTGGGACACTGAGCTGCAGCTGCTTTCAACACCTCTTTGTCATCCACTTCCACTGCAATATTACGTTCCATTTACAGGCTCTGCTCTAACAGATGATAACTGAGCCTCTAAATTTAGAATTAAGAAATGAATGTATGGATCTCATCTGACAGCACGTGCTTGGGATGCTACAAACCTCATCCTTGGGCTTCTCCAGAGACATCCCAGCCTCTGCCCTTCTCACTTGGATACTCTCTCAGACCCCTCTGAACTTGGCAAAAGCAAAATACTTTCCTGATGCTTTGGCAAGTGATCATTTAAGCCTTTTCACTTCCTGCAGGGTAGGAATCTGATGGGAAGAGGATCATCCATGTGGTGACAGGGCACAAGAGTATCACAAGAAACATCAGTGCCACCTGGCCAGGCAGAACTTGGACAAGAAAAATCAAACTCAGCCAAAGGCTGGACCTGTGCTCCACAGCACCACTACCTCAAAGCTCACATCGAGGACACAAATGCAGCATTTCACACGTTCCAGAACTCAAAATCCACTCTCAAAAATAAAATTCTACCCGGAAGGTACTTTAGGAGGACAACACATACAAAGATGGTCCCTAACAGGGACCCTCTGCTTCCAAACACTCATTGCCTACCTTTTGCCCTTAGTTTGGAAGCCTGTCACAGCCGAGTGGAGCAATGAGAGCTGCCTTTCAATTTGCCAAGGCAACAGCCTTCAGCTGCCCACCATATATACCGTGACCTTCACAGCCAAACAAAGGAGCACCAGTTATTCACAGAGAAAATCAAGGGCTTTATATAATTAAAAAAACTGGGCATGGCTGCTCAAACAGCCCTCACCACGCAGACTGCTACTGTCTGCTTCCTGACAAGCAGGAAAATATTTTAGGAAGTTCTAAAAGTAGGTGCTGAGCACCTGGAAAAAAAAATCTATTCAAAGCAGACAATAAAATGCCACATGGAGCTATATTTTAAGATGTCTGGATATGTTTCTTTGCACTAGCACAAATGGCTCCAGAAGGGAAATTTTGTACATGAAGTACATGTGCAAAGTATTGTCCAGAGAATCTGTGGCTGCCCCACCCCTGGAAGTGTCCAAGGCCAGGTTGGATGGGGCTTGGAGCAACCTGGGATGGTGGAAGATGTCCCTGCATATGGCAGAGGTGGGACTGGATGGGCTTCAAGGTCCCTTCCCACCCAAACCACTCTGTGATTCCATGGGTCTATGATTCTACATTATTTATTATTTTCATACTAACATTTTTTAGAATATTACAAGAAAACCACATAGGGAATAACAGATTTTGAAGTTCATAAGGCAATTGGAACCTTGATAACTTGGCTTTGTGTGCAAGTCCCTAAGGACTTACCCTGACAGTAATTATACACTGAGCTCCCTATTCCTGTTTGATTAAAATTCATCTTCCAAAAAGGCACTTGGAGCCCTTACTTAGACAGCTGGAGAAATGGAAAATTAACCACTTCTTCTGGTAGCTTGTCACCCACACTGCTGAAAGATGTGTTCCTTGTGTTCACAGACAAATGGGAAACATCAGCATTCCAGACTCCTGCATCGTTCCCCTTTTAATTCTGATTGATCACGGTTTTCACACGCTCCAGGCCCAATTCCGCCCAGTATGAAGTGCTCTGTTAATGCCTGTGGGTACGCAGGAGAGACTTGGTGCATGGTGAGAGCAAAGTGTTGGAGGGCAGAAGTGCTTTTTGTTCAGAGAACAGCTTTTGCTGTGCTGCAGAACAACTTCAGGCAACAAACTATTTGTTAAGAGTTTAACAGAACTAAGTTCCCATGGATATATATGTGCGTCCTACATGTTTGAGAAAACAAGTGTCTCAGGCTCATTAATGCCTAGTGTTGCTTAATTAAACATTCTTGTGCTGGCAGGAAAAACGGGAAGTTGAAATTAGGTATTTACTAAACAGACAAAGTAATTCTCTGCCTAGAAGAACACACTACGCTGCTTACTGCTAACACCTCGTGATCACCCAAAACAAATCAGGTAACACAGCAGAAAACAAAATATCTGTTCTTCTCTCTCTTTGCCCTCTGTCCTAGCCACTAGATGAAGAGAGATAAAAAACAGTTAGAGAACAACTTCAAAACAAAAAGGAGACAGGACTGCAAAAGTTGCATGCAACCTAATTCTCAGACAGGTTCTATTTATGCCAAATCCGGATCTTACTTGAAGTCTGTGGCAGTCAATCCCCTTGACTGCCATGCAGGCAGGATTTGGCCCCAGTGAAGCATCCGCCTGCATTCCCAGCTGCTCTGTCCAGCTGCCGCAGTGGAATCCAGGGCTGGCACAGGATGGAGTCCAAACTTCCAGTGAAAAGAATATTCCACCTCAGCGCTTGGATCTGAACCCTGTCGGTGCAATGGCTGAATCCGTTAAAGTAAACCCCTGCCTGACAATAATTCAATTTAGGTTCTTCTCCCTCACCAGTGTTCAAACCATGTTTGGGCCAGCCCTTTATTGAATATAGCTTCGAGCGTTTGGAGTGCTTCAGAGAGAGACACGAACATTGATGAGCAGTACCAGGAAAGAAAGCAGGGTTGTGTTTGTGTGTGTGTTCACTTCACGGCAGATTACAATCAATTACTCAAGACAGTATTTTTATAGGGCTGAATCTTGCTCCTACAAGTCAACAAGACTTCTACCACTTCGTGGTATGCCACAGAGAATTACACAACAGTTTGCACAAAAGCAAATCCCTGACTTTCAGGAGAGATTAAAGAAGCAAATAAACACGTATCAGTCATTTTAGCTCTCTGGTTTAAACAAAAATGTTTGAAGGCGTAAAAGCCAGCTAATTCCTATTGGAAATCAATGGTAGCTGCGGAAATACAGCATGCTGGTACTCTTGGAAAGCTGTCCTTTTACTGTGGACTGCCCTATCTCTGCTTTCTCCAAAATAAGATTGAAATGTAAGGCGCTTAATGATTTTGCAACTGTTCCCAGACTTCTTGCCTAAGGGGAAAAGTTGTCTCTGCGATCCTCATTCATCCCACTCTGCACTTCCCCCTCTTCAGGAGAGCCAGCCGCCGCTAAAGGTCGACATTTAAATCTTACGGCTGCACTGTCGTTCTTTTCAGGGTAAAATTCAAAATATGAGCTATTGCCAGGGAGAAAGGAGGCTGTTCCAGCCCGGCTTCGGTATCCACCTCCACCTCGGCCTCTCTCCGAGCGCATCCGGAGCGCCCTGCGCGGGGCACCTGCGGAGCGCGCCTGCCTCTGGCTCTCCCTGTCGGCCGCCGACATCGCTTTGCCGCATGCCTTGAAGCAGCGCACCGAGCCCCATCGCCGGCGATGCCACCGCGGGAGGGAAGCTCCAGGTTCCAAAGGAGTGGCCAGGAAAACTTTCCGAGCAGCTCCCGCAGGCTGACGCTGCCCGGCGGGGCTCGTTCCGCGGGGGGCAAGGGGCGCTCCGGACCCGCTCCCGGCTCGGGGAGCTCCGTTCTGGGAGAGGAGAGCCCCGTTCTGGGAGAGGAGAGCCCCGTGCCCGGCTCGGGGATCCCCCTCACCGGAGGAGAGAGCCCCGCTCCCGCCGGGGAGAGCCCCGTTCCCGGCTCGGGGAGCTCCATTCCCGGAGGGGAGAGCCCCGTTCGCGGCTCTCCGCAGGGTCCCCGGCCGGGCTGAGCGCTGCCGGCGGCTCTCCCCCCGCTCCGGAGCGCTCCCTGCCCGGACGGCACCTGCCGGCCCGGCCCGGGCGGGGCTCGGGGGTCCCCGCGGTCGCAGCGGGCTCGGAGCGGGGCAGCCCCGGCGGGGCGGG
>VZRL01000066.1:145378-202887 GCA_013397895.1 Origma solitaria
CGGCGGCGGGGGGCAACGGGACGGCGGCGGCGGCGGGCGGCGGGGCTGCCCCCGGGGGCGGCCCCCTGCTCATCCCCTCGGCCTTCGGGACCGTGCTGTCGCTGATGTACGTGGCCGGGGTGGCGGGCAATGTCTACACGCTGGTGGTGATGTGCCACTCGGCGCGCTGCGCCGCCCCCATGTACAGCTCCATCGTCAGCCTGGCCCTGGCCGATCTGCTCTACCTCTCCACCATCCCCTTCATCGTCTGCACCTACCTGGCCCAGGACTGGTACTTCGGGGACCTGGGGTGCCGCATCCTGCTCAGCCTGGACCTGCTCACCATGCACGCCAGCATCTTCACGCTGACTCTCATGTGCACCGAGCGCTACCTGGCCGTCACCCGGCCCCTGGACACGCTGAAGCGCTCCCGGGGCTACCGGAAGGTCACGGCGGGGGCCGTGTGGTCGGTGTCGCTGCTGCTCACCCTGCCCATGATGCTGATGGTCACGCTGACCGAGGGGGGCAAGGCGGAGGGCAAGGTGAAGAGGATGTGCGCGCCCACCTGGAGCGTGGACGCCTACCGCACCTACCTGACCGTGCTCTTCAGCACCAGCATCATGGCCCCGGGGATCATCATCGGCTTCCTCTACACGCGCCTGGCCAGGACCTACCTGGAGTCCCAGAGGAACCCCCCCCACAAGGAGAAGAGCAAGAGATCCCCCCGGCAGAAGGTCCTCATCATGATTTTCAGCATCGTGCTGGTCTTCTGGGCCTGCTTCCTGCCGTTTTGGATCTGGCAGCTGGTGCGGCTCTACAGCAGCTCCCTGCAGCTCACCACCCAAACCCAAAAGTGCATTAACTACCTGGTGACCTGCCTGACCTACAGCAACAGCTGCATCAACCCTTTCCTCTACACCCTGCTCACCAAAAACTACCGGGAGTACCTGCGCAACAGGCACCGCAACTTCTACAGGTTCACGTCGTCCTTCCGCAAGAGGAGCTCCAACCTGCAGTGCTCCTGGGGACGCTCCATGTCCTCCAGCAATCAGTATGACTACAGCTCCGAGGCGCTGGGCATGGCCACGCTGAAGGACAAGTGAGGAGGAGGAGGTGCTCCGGACACACCAGGACCAGCAGAGTGTCTGGCCAAGGTAGGGCTTTGGGACCCCCTAGCCCTGAAGGGTCCTGAAAACTCATTTCTGGTGCTCGCTCTAGCGAGGGGCAAGAAGTCGCGTGAACCCAAATACTGCAAGATGAGTCTGAATTTCCATCTGGCTGAGGGCTGTTGGGGGGGTCCTGCCGGGAGCCAGCAGCCATTCGGGACAAATCCTGCAGGGTTTGGGTGCAGAAGATGAGGTGGATACTGTGCTCAGTTCTGCCACAAACTGCTCTCACGCTTTGCTGAGTTTCGGCTCCAGCTCCACACACTGTTTCTCCCGTGTGTTTTCTGAGTGCTGTCTTTGGGCTACAGTTGGGTCAGAGCTGCAGAGGTCTGAAATTGGCCCTGTACCACTTAACTGAGCTGCCAGCCTTGGGTTTGCCCTGTGTGTTACCGTTGTCTGTTTCTGGAGTGTGTAAAGAGACCTCTAAGCCCCTTTTCCTATTTCCTATTACGTTACGGTGCACTACTGTTATATCGAGCTTAAAGTCTCTATTTTAAAATTCATTGCAACAGCACTTTGAACTCCAAGCATTCAAAAACCACAAGGTATGCTGTCAGAAACCACAGGATTACCTTAAAAAAATCACCTTGTAATTTTTTGAGGTTTCTACCTAAGGTGGTTTAAATTTGCCACTGTTTTTTTTTCTTAAAAAAAGTTGGTCCCTTTCTTAAAAGTCAACAGAGCTTGAAAAACCTGAAAATTTACCTTGGAAGAAATAAAAAAATATTTATAATCCTATCACTCAAAGACCTGAGGCTCTAAGAAAAAATGACTGAATCCTGTAACATGAAACTCATAATAAAAGAGACAATTTTTTCATGACTGTTGATCAAAACCATTTTGCCTCAATGTATTCTGCTCATTTTCTCCCTGCTTGGCATCTCACAGTAAACTTTCACCACAGTTCCTGGAGATGCCTGTAAGCATTTAAATGATTGTAAAGTGTCAGTTTATAAATAAAAGCGTAATAAAAATGGACCATTATCAGGTTTCCCCTCGCCTGGTCTCTTCACCCAGCTCAGGGGGGTGTATTTATCAGGGCAGTTCCAACCTGTGGGGATGAAGTTGGGGTCAATATTCCTCTTTTCTGGGACAGACTCTGGGAATAAGAACAGCATGGTGTGAGTGGCACAAATTCCTGTCAGGAGCTGGTGATACCCAGGGACTTCAGAATCAGCAGCAGTGTAAGGAGCTGTCATTTCCACTTTTTTATTCCTGACTCCAAGCCCCGTCTGCCTGAGCAGTCCCACTCCAGCCCTGCGGTGCTATTGCATTCCCATGTCCTTGGGTGATCCTCTTGTGTCCCACACCAAACTTTAGGGTGTGCTTGTGCTAAAGCAGAGACGTGGAGTGCCAACACCACCGACAGGGCTGGGGAGCAGAGAGCAGGCAGAGACACACTGGATTTGGTGCACTCAGCCAGCAGAAAAGTACACAAGTTGAATGAAGGTGTTTTGGTGCTGGAGTCAGACATTCTCTTGGGATGCTTTTTGGGGAACAGGGGGATTAAGTAAGTTACCTTGCCCATATTACTTGTAACCACGGGTCTGCCTTTGAAACACTTTGTCATATTCCAGTGTTGCATAGATTACCAAGCTGTGCATCATAAATAGTCCATTCCTTATGAAATAGGGGGAGAAATGCACAGTTCATGTTGGGAATTGACAGGGAGAGCAGGATTCAGCTGTTTTAAGGAACAACTTTTCAGAAACTAATCGATTTTTAAATTATTAATTCTAAAGTCATTGTTACTTTTCCTTTGGTTCCCATTTCCAAGGCGGGAAGTCACTCCCGTACAAGAATAAAAAAGACAAGACTGAACTCAAAAGCAGTTGTGGGAAGGCTGGGGTACAAATGTCACATGCAAGGTGTGTCTGCACAGAAGTCCTGACAGAGCAGGCATGGCTGCATCCCATGAGCTGGACAGGGATCAAAAAGCGTTTTAGGGACTTTGTTTTGTACTAAAAAAAAATCTAAAAAACAAACAAACAAAAAAAAAACAACAGCCAAAAAAACCCCCCAAACCCTAAAACCAGTTATTAATAAGAGGAGGAAGCTGAAAAGGAGTTCTACATAGAAAAAAAAGGTGAAAATGCAGAGCAGAGCAGACGAGCTCTTCAGTTGTAACCTGTTGTGGGGATAAACAAACAGAAGGGGCTGATTTGGGATACACTTCCCAAGACACCTCTCAGTCCCCTGAAGAGATTCTGTTACTCTGCTCAGTGTCACCAACAGTGTGTAGTGGATGTGCTTTCTGTGCCTCGTGGTGAGAGCATTAAACATCAAAGGGTCGATGAAGGAGCACCCAGATGAAAGGCAAAATACTGGATATTTCAAAAAAGATGTGCCCAGCAGGTCAAGGGAGGTGATTCTCCCCCTCTGCTCCACTTTGATGAGCCCAGCCTGCAGTGCTGCATCCAAATCTGGGGTCTCCAGCATCAGAAGGATGTGGAGCTCCTGGAGCAAGTCCAGAGGTGGCCATGGAGATGCTCTGAGGGCTGGGGTTCCTAGTCTCTGAGCCAGACTGGGAGAGATGGAGGTGTTCACCTGGAGAAGAGAAGGCTCTGGGGAGACCTCAGAGCCCTGCCAGGGTCTAAAGGGGCTCCAGGAGAGCTGCAGAGGGACTGGGGTCAAGGGATGGAGGGACAGGACACAGGGAATGGCTTCAAAGGGACAGAGGGGAGGATCAGATGGGATATTGGGATGAAATTCTTCCCTGTGAGGGTGGTGAGGCCCTGGCACAGGTGCCCAGAGAAGCTGTGGCTGCCCCTGGATCCCTGGCAGTGTCCAAGGCCAGGCTGGATGGGGCTTGGAGCAGCCTGGGACAGTGGAAGGCGTCCCTGACCATGGCAGAGGGTTGGAACTGGATGATCTTCAAGGCCCCTTCCAACCCAAACCATTCTTTGACTGTACCATTTTCACTTCTCATGTTTTTCAGCCAGAATATGCTTCATCCCAGCCCCATCCCAGCACTGCTTCTCTCTCCCACCAGGCTCTGGTAACTCCATCCCAGGTTACTCCAAGCAGCGTAAATTGTCCTGTCCCCACATAGGTCCCTGGGCCCAGGAGGGGCTGTTTCACACCCAGGAAACACGAAATTTAATCACACAAGCTGCTGCTGTGTGTGATCAGTGACAGCCCTTCAGCAGCACAGGGCGCGCAGCACAGTGCAGACCTGCACAAACACCACCCCTAGGGAGCCTTGCGTACTCCCAGGGCTCAGAGCTCAATTAAAAAAATTAATTACATAAACAACACCCCTCTCGCTGTCCCATCAGACCGGTTAAACTGCCAAAAGTCAGTAGGTTTGATCCACTTCATAGATATCCTGCAGGAGCTGCTATTTTAGCTGAGTTCCTGTCGTCTGTAGCTTGGCAAGCCTTGACCCCTCTTAGTGTGCTCGTGGTTTGGGAATGAGGAGACTGTCCTCATGGATCTTCCTTAAAGAACAAAACCAAATTAATCCCATAGCTCACTTGGGAAGGGCAGTCCTGTCTGGGGCTGACACAACCTTTAGGTTACCTGTGAGGAGCAGCTTTACCTGCTGTCCCCAGGGGATTTTGGGGAGGGTGTTGGTTTGGGGTTGGGCTCTCAGCATTCCTCAGCCCATCTCTGTTATTACCTGTCCTCAGCATTGAAAAGGATTAGTCAGGGTTCCCAAAGTCATGAGATTAAAAACGTCTTGTGTCCACAGCCACAGAGGTTACAGAAGTGTGTGAAAATTGAGAGATACCTAAACAGGATCTGCAAGACAAGACTTTGCAAATTCTGTGATTGGTGTCACTTCAGGTAAAGCTGAAGCATCTCAGGCCAGGGCTGAGTAACAACAGGGAAGTCAGTGGGGCTGTAACTGAAAAACAACATGTGGAGAGTTCCTTGAAAACAATTTTACTTTGGCTATTCGACAGGAAATCAAGTTCTGTGTAGCCTGGGGTCACCTGTCATACCTAAATCATTATAATCCTTTAGATCTTAATGCTTCGGGTGTTTTTTATTATAAATGAAGAGTTGCTGCAGGTTCAGTGACACAGTTACTTCTTCAGCAACCTGGGAAAGGGGAATTTTAGGAAAGGCAGCAGCCTTTTTCCTGTTGGGCCAGAGGTTGTCGCTGCAAAACTCCATACATGCTTTACAAGACAGAAAATAGTTTAATCACCAGAGAATATGTTCCAATGCTTCTTAGGATTTAGGGATTTATAACAAAAAACCCCAACCCAGACTGGGAAAGAAAAGCAGTTTCATCCTGAGTACTCTCTCCTTCCTTTGTGGTAGGATCTCCTTCTCAGATTGGATCTGCTACAATAATGGCAATTTTTCCACTTTCACCTGAAAAGACAAAAGACCACTCCTTTGTGGGACAAGTGAGAATGATTATTTTCATCACTCACAAGAGAATCCATTTGAACCTTACGGAATTTTTGCAGCCTTTACCTTCAATCACTTTTTGTTTAAATCGTCTTTCTCTCCACTTTTGAAAAACGGATTTGCAATAAATGTTCAAAAGCCCCACATTACAATTCCATCATGAGTGCAAGCAAATAATTAACTTCTTAACTCCTGTCTGTTTTGGTTGTTAGCGTGTGACTGAACACCAGGGATGGCAGCGAAAGAGAGGGGACTTTATGAGCATTTTGTACCTTGAGCTGCAAGATGCACAGTTGGATTAACTGTGGGGAACGGGCAGGATGACGGAGTTCATAATCTATTATAATCAATCCATAATCGCCAGGATGATGAGAGGAGAAAGCACAGAAGCCTCGTATCAGAGCCCACCTCTCCAGCCCTGGGTGCAGATAACAGAGAAATCCTCAGAGCAGCCCCAAACAGGCAGGAGCTTTGCCAGGAAGTTTGCCTGGTTCGAGGACACTCAGCTTTTCCGTCACACTTTGGAGTCCCTCTGGTGGCAGCAGCAAATTCCCATCCTGAGGGCTCAGGAAGAAAATCTGCTTTTCATTTCTAGGCTTTAAAACAGAGAGGTTGCCCCAAATCATAGCATAACGTAACTACATAAGAGCATTTAATACCTTTGAAGTAGAACATTGCTACAGCATCTGGAAGGAAAGAGGAGAGGAGAGNAGAGAAGAGAAGAGAAGAGAAGAGAAGAGAAGAGAAGAGAAGAGAAGAGAAGAGAAGAGAAGAGAAGAGAAGAGAAGAGAAGAGAAGAGAAGAGAAGAGAAGAGAAGAGAAGAGAAGAGAAGAGAAGAGAAGAGAAGAGAAGAGAAGAGAAGAGAAGAGAAGAGAAGAGAAGAGAAGAGAAGAGAAGAGAAGAGAAGAGAAGAGAAGAGAAGAGAAGAGAAGAGAAGAGAAGAGAAGAGAAGAGAAGAGAAGAGAAGAGAAGAGAAGAGAAGAGAAGAGAAGAGAAGAGAAGAGAAGAGAAGAGAAGAGAAGAGAAGAGAAGAGAAGAGAAGAGAAGAGAAGAGAAGAGAAGAGAAGAGAAGAGAAGAGAAGAGAAGAGAAGAGAAGAGAAGAGAAGAGAAGAGAAGAGAAGAGAAGAGAAGAGAGGAGAAGAGAAGAGAAGAGAAGAGAAGAGAAGAGAAGAGAAGAGAAGAGAAGAGAAGAGAAGAGAAGAGAAGAGAAGAGAAGAACCCACTTCCAGGAGTTAACTTTCCCACATTTCTTCCTATGCCAAACCATCCTGACTTTGTTGCTGTCGTTTTGCACAGCATCCTCCCAGCCAGCACCCACAGAAACACCCAGAGCTGGTGACTAACTGCACTTTAGCCCAGCTGGGGTTTTGTGCCTGAAAATGCTGGGTTTTGCTGTTAGTTTCCCGTTTTTCCAGGGAATAGAGAGACGCTGAGTTAATTACTGTGGCTTATGAGAAATATATTCCTTTGTCTCCAAAATAGTAGCCACAGCTTCACAGGGTGTAAGTACCCTGTAAAGTTATTGTTATTACCATTGTACAAGCTTTCTGCCCTTGTTTGGGAATGTCTCTAAAGCACAGCAGGGAGAAAGGATGCCTCAGTTGGTGGCAAAGGGTTGGGAGGGGTTGGGTGGCTCAGGCTGAGCTCTGTGAAGGCACATGGAGGAACTCACTTCCACTCACTCAGCCAAACCTCTGGGATGCAACAAGCTTCTGTTAGACAGCCAGTACTGAAAAAAAATATTAATACATTAATATTATATTAAATATAGGTGTATTAAAATCCTAAATGGGATATATATCGAAAGGGGTTTTTTTAATCATAAATATTTCTGCTCAGGAATGCAGATTTCTGCCCACACTGAGTTTCTGGTGTGACATATATCACCTTTGGGGGAGACTAATTTCAGTTTAACAGGTTTGAATGGTCAAAACTGAACTTTGTGATCTGTGGTCACAACTGGAGCGATCTTGTCCCCAGAGAAAATGCTCCCACTGCAGTACACCAAAGCAAAACTGCTGCATCATTTTACTTTGGTTCCCCCACCCAAGAAAAAGAGAATTAAAAGAGGAAAAAGAGAAATTAATTCAGTAGAAATCTTCTGGCATTTGGGCTCTGCTTTTCTCATTCTCTCCTTTTACAATATAAATTTTAATTTAAATGAAACATTTTGGTAAGCACTAGGAATACTTCTACACTGAGAGATAAGATGAGATGAAGAGTTTAAAAGCATTCATTAAAGCATTTATTTTAAAAGGCTGAACTTCAATACTGTGGAAGATCCCACCCTGATCCCTCCATAAAGATATCTGGAAGGAAAGTAGTAAATAAGTTTGTCCACAATCAAATCACCAGCAGTATCATCCATGCTTGGCAGAGGAAACAGTTCTAAAACCAAAGCCATGCTAATGCTGGAGAAGTAAAATCTGCCAAGTTCGTTCCAGCTTGTTTTGGCCAATCTCTCTCTGAGATGCTGTTAGTCTTTCCTTGTGCATTCCTGTCAGGATCTTGAATTCAGCTCCTGAATTCTTAACTAGAACCAAACATGATTCCATCCAAACAAAGCAAGGGAGATTCCTGAAGCTAAATGCGGTGTGTCCATAAACACAGCCTGTTAGGCACAGTTACTCCTTCATCTGTGTGCCCCTGCGAGCCAGGGACGTCCATCAAACTCACAGCTGCCTGCCTCTGTTATCCCTCTAAATATCAGCCTGGCATTTGAGAAGCACGAGGCTGCCTCTCGCAAGAAGCCTCCCAGGGAAGGCACTACAGAGCAATTATCCTTGGGTACATTGAACATATCTTTCAAAAATCTGCAAGAATGGAGAAGGTCAATTAACTGTAACGTGGTAATGCTAAAAGGGAGAGGCAGCAGCACCCTTGGCATTGCAGAGAGGACACCCAAACCTCCTGGGAGATGCAGGTCCCACCAGACACATGGGGCATGGCAGGAGGCAGCACTAGCTCCTGTGCCAGGCTTCCACAGCATCCTCCCTTGGGGGAGCAGGGCTGGCAGCCAGCTCCCAGCACTGCACTGCCCAAAGTCCCACTAACCTCACAGCTTTACATTGACTTTCTGCTTTTTCTTTGTAACAGAATTTTTTTTCCTCTCGTTTAACACTGTTGAAAGCAACATTTTACAGAAATGTCATTATTATAAAATCAGCTGGAGCCCCGGTTCCCTCCAGCCACCAGATTTTGAAAGCAGCTTCCTGCCCCTGGGCAGTGTCCAGGTTAAGGGCTGGTAGCAGGAATCCATGAGGAGACTGCAGCCCCTGCCTAGTGCACTTATTTATCTTCTTTCACATCATCCACTGGTGGGGACTCAGGGGCCTCTACCCCAAAAGCATTTGTGCCGTTGGTAACTCAGGCAGGGTTAGAACAGGACAGTGAATGAAAGCCAGGAGAGATTTACAGGGGTTTGGTGTTGGAGCTGCCTGTGGAGGAGTGCTGGAGCTGAGCAGAGATTAACTGAGATGGGGAGCTCACAAGTCCTGGCTCTTCCTAGAAAATCACCTCAGGGAAGTCACTTGGTCCTGTGCTGCTGTTCATTAAGTGCCTAGGATACAGCAAAGCTGTTTCCAGTGTCTGTGCAGGTGTTTTAAAGTGCCACTGTTGTGTGTCAGAGTGTTGAGGTCGCTGCGTGAGAAATGCTATGTATGAAGGGAAAAAGATCTCCTTGTAGGAATAACTTAGGGTTAGGGGTAGCTATCCATGGTTGCACAGAGGCAAGGTTTGTGGAGCAGAGCCTCCTGCTTTTGGTTTTTGGCAGTGGTCAGTGAGGATGAGCCTTTCCCCCAGCCTTGGCAGCTGTGCCCAGCTGGGGTCACAGCTGAAATGAGCCTCCTGATAAAAACACCATCATTTCAGTGCATCAATACCTTCTTAAATGCCCCTCTGCAGTGAGAAATAACGGGAGGGGATAGGCAGGGAAGCAAAACCTCTTCTTCACCTCCCGAGAGCCTCCTCCCCACATGATGGGCTGGGAGCTCTGGGGTCAGAGCCTGAGCCTCAGCCTGCTCTAAGAGCACGTTATCCATGCAGAGGAGGCTGGATAGAAGGAATTATCCCAACACTCATTACTGACTGCTAAACACAACAGAACTTCCCTGTCATTTTGCTGTTGGCATCCTTTTAGAATGATTAAATCTGTCAAGGAACCTCTGCCTGCCTGAGGCACAGCACAATTAATTCCCAACAACAGCAGCAGAGGAAATAACAACCAACTAACTTTGCGTGGCTATTTTCATGTGTTTGTTTTTTTTAAAACAAAGGCAAGTTTATTATAGAAAACGTCCCTCAAACTTCAAAGCATTGCTTCAATCCTTGCAGCAGCTTCTTTTAGGCCAGATGAGAAAGTGAAGCCCCACATCCTACAGTGCCCAGTGTCAGAGGAAAAGCTCCTTGCAGATCTCATTTAAGTGGGGAGGGACCACGGTGGAGGGATGGGGACAGGGCTGGAGCATCACTCGGGCTTTTCCTCCATCCACAGATTGAGAGTATTTTCTCTCCTGAGCATTGTGTGCTCTGGGGTATTCAGTATCTATCTCTGTTATTTAAAAAAAAAAAAAAAAAAGAAGTTTTGAGTTTAGTCCAATAAAAGACAAGAAAAAGCTTTACACCTATAACTTCAGGGTATGGGGAAAGTGTATTCCCCAATTCCAGTTCTTGTGTTCACAGTCCCAGAGGGGCCCCTGGCCGCAGGATGAGAGGGACCTCAGGTGTGGGGAGAAGGGCTGTGACAGCCACACTCCCTGCAGAATTCAGAGTGAAATCAGTGTGTCACACTGAATCACTCATCAGTGAGAGCACAGAGGAATGGCTTTAGGCTGAGAGGAGCCTGAGGAAGGCAATGTGAAATCATCTCCTCTGGAAACAAGGCTTTGCACCTGCAGTGGGAAATGCAGGGGAGGAGATGGGCACCCGAGGGCAGAGCACAGCCCAACACTCAGTTTGGTGAAACCTCCCCTCCTGGCAGAGCCAGCCTTGCTCTGAGAGCCCCTTCCAGGTGCAGCCCAGTGCCAGCCTCCTCCCTTCCTGCCCTCCTCCCCTCCTGCCCTGTCTGTTGTGCTCCCAAGCAAACCTGGTCAGCCCAGCAGCCTCCCAGTGCAGTCACCAAACCCTCCCAGTGCAAGGTGAGGGTCACAGAGGCAGCGTGGGG
This sequence comes from Origma solitaria, assembly GCA_013397895.1. Classification (NCBI taxonomy): domain Eukaryota; kingdom Metazoa; phylum Chordata; class Aves; order Passeriformes; family Acanthizidae; genus Origma; species Origma solitaria. Next base: position 156,052 of record VZRL01000066.1, read on the forward strand.
CAGTGGAATGGGATGTCCCTGCCCCTCTGGCAGTGTCAGGGCACAGGGAGAAGCAGAGAAGCTCACTGGCATGAGCACGGCAGCTTAGAGCTCAAAAAAAAAAAAAAAAAGCAGCAGAACAGCATCTCAATAGACATTTTTGTCTTCTGTCATATTATTCTGGAAGTGTTTATCAGGGGAGAGCTCCGAGGTGTGTGTTTGGGACTCAGCCTGTGGAAGGTCTATATGTAATTACAGACCCCATCCCAGGGCCTGCCCTGCACAATGTGCATTCCCACTGCTCACCAAGGATGGAATCTCCAGCCTGTGTTGAGAGAACCTTGTGCAGACAGATCATGGATCAAACATGGCTGATCATGGATCAAATGTGGCTGTTTAGGTAATATGTTTGGTAGAAACGTGTTTGGTTTTACCATGTTGCTGTCTTTGATGTTCTTACTTTAACCTTAAGATTTTTTTTTCTGTCCCTGCATGTTCTGCCCCTTTTTTGTGTTACATTTCCTCCTCAGCAATAAGCTGAAGCCCCTCCCAGGGACTCTGCTTTGCTCCATAGCTAAAACCACCACCCACCACATCCCGTGATACCCCAGAGAGAGTTTCAAGGCTTTGGGGACATTTTCACCCCTTGGGTTTCAGAGCTGTTTCAGGCTGCCCACAGAGAAGGCAGAAGTCTATTGATTTCCACAGCCTAATTGGAAAGTGGGCATGTTGCTGCAAGTGGGGCTCTGTGAGGAAATCCTTCAGCTCCATCAGAAAAGTTATGTCTGCACAGCCAGGAGGATGATTTTAAAAGCTTTTCCTCTGCTGCTGCTCCACCTTCCACCTCCTCTGTCCCGTCACTGAGGCTGCCACACCTGTTTTTGCAGTTCTGTGATTTTAAAGGATTAAGTCATTTTACTTCACAGCACTGAGGGTTGTCTTTTTCCCCAGTCAAGACAAAAGTAATTATTTCTTGTCCTGATCAGGTTCCCAGCCCACCCCCAGGAGCTGAACTGATAAAACTGATGGGCGTGAAAACGAGTGCATGTGAAACATCTTCAAATCAGTTTTAAAAACCATTTAAAAATTATTCAGTGCACTTGAGCTTGTTCTTGTTTATCACACCAGTTAAACTCAGGCCAGTAAATGGCCACTTTCATAATCCCAATGCTGCAACTGGGAAGAATCTTCTGTTCTCAGAGTGTTTGGGCTTTACCTTCTGCTTTCTCCTTTCTGGTCAGTGAACAAGGCAGTGGCTTCCCCCTCTAGAGATGCCCATTAGCCCCGAGGGAGGCTCTGTAAAGCTTCACGAGGCAGAATAACCATGAGGAACATTTCTATCGCTGCCAGAGCACCCATGAAAACAGAGTACTGCAGCCCCAACCCACGCTCATCATCTTTGTGATGGATCTTCAGTCTGGGAGGGACACTCAGGGACTCAGCATGGGGAACAGTTCTCCTTACAGTGCCTGGGAACCTGTGGGGGCTTTTTCCTGTTCAGTTTTCAATTATTTGACTTGATGGAATTCCTCTCCCAGCACATTAACAGCTGGTGAGCTCCAGGGCTGCAGTTGGCAAGGAATGGAGAGTAATTACTTGCTGAGCTCATTATAATTGTTCAGTTATTGAATAATTTGGAAAGGCATGCAGGAGGAATATTTGCTTAATTAAGAGCTCACTTAATCACCGCTAAATTTAGCCTTTCAAAGCAGCGCTCACCTTCCCCAGATTTGGAAACCTTTGGTCCTTGTGCCCTCCCAGCTCTGCCTCTCCCACATTTGTCTCCACGTGCATTAAGATCTCTCTGAAGCTGCCATCAGCCTCCAGCAAGGTGTTTAATTTGAAACAACTCACCTGGAACTGCTCAGGTACATTGGAGACCAAACTCTCATCCAGTGGAAATGTGAAGTGCCTGTGTGTGAATTCAGGCAGGCTTGTGGGTTGTATTTGAGGACTTTTGGGAAGAGTTTGAAGGATGGACTTAGATGGGAGGCAGCATTTCACTCAAGATGAGTACCACTTCATTTTAAACAATCAGTTAGTAGGTTTAAAATCATTATTTTGCTCTGGGCTTGTTGTTTAAGTGGTTTTATAATTTGTTCTAGGTTATTTTAATACATTACATTCTTCATGCACAGTCAGTGGGGTGTAACTACTGCTGCCCATGGGATGTGGCCATCAGCTCTAATGAAAAGGGGACCCTCCTCCCAGCGTGGAAGTCAGTGGCAGATGTTCAGAAAGCAGAGAAAAGCAAAAGCAAAGCCCTGAAACCCTTACTGACCACAGGCAGATTTATCACCTCTGCACTTCCAAAGTGACAAATGGTTCAAACCCTCTGAGAGGTCGTGGCTCCTCCAATCCTGTCTGTAGCAGGAAGGAAGGAAGAGTCTGTTCTGAACCTCAACACACTTCAGAACGAAGCAAACTTATTTTTTCTGCAAGTGAGAAGACATTAGAATGAGCCAGATCTTGTATCTCTGGCAACACACCAGTCTTTACAAAGGCATCCTTGAACATCTTCTGTTTTGCTTTCAGTTCAAATGCTGCAGAAAAAGGAAAGTAATTTTTAAACAGGTTTTTCAGGGCAAACTCTGTAAGGTAAACGCTGCAGAACAGAGGAGTCATCAGAGCAGGTTGATTTAAAAACCTGACAGCCTTGACAGCCTCCTTGCAGCAGCGCAGAGCCACATCAGTTCTGTTGTTACCCATGGTTACAGAATTGGTGAATGAAATGAAATGGAATCCAAACCTGTCGAGAGTTGTAACTCTCACACAGGCAGGACAAACGACCTGGAATGAAAACTCCTGGAGTACTCCACCAGCTCCTCAATTGAATATTTTGTCAAACTGATCTAAATTAACAGAGCTCACCCATTCTGAGTCTGGGCTGCTGAGGAGATGAGGAAGCTCCTAGTGGGTTCTAGCTGATTTAAATGTCCCTTTTTTTTTAACACGAGGACAAGGCATAAAGCACATCTCCAAGAGATCCTGTAATTTGAAGTAGAGAAGTGTTATGGGATAGTCTCTCATTGCCCCAAAGGAAAAAAAATCAAGTTAAAGTACAAGCTACAATCAGTCTTTTCAGTCAGTAATTTCTTCTAAATTAACAAGGCAGAGGCAGCTCTTCAGGAAAATTATTAATCAGTACCTCAACAAAGCAACTGCCTTACACCAGGCAAGTGAATTCCCTCTGGCCATCTCCCAGGTTTCTGTGGATGGAGGATGCTGAGGCAGCCAACACTGCCTCTGTTCCCCTAAATTTTCCACTGGATTTTAGAGATCGTGCTGGGGATGACAGCAATGCTCTCAGGATCCTTTCTTCCCAGTGAGTGTCCCTGCCAAAGCATCCTTCTGTGACACACCAGGGCAGGGCACTGCTTTCCCATCTGCCTGCTTTCCCTACCCAAGAATTCCCAAAAAATCAACAACTACAGAGTCCTGTCAGCAGAGGATGGCTGGAGAAGTGCTGCAGAGTGATCTCAACTCTCAATATGAGGTGCAATGTCTCTAAACAGCCATTTCAGCCTCTGCTTGTGAAGGGATCCTGCCCTCTGCTAAAGCTCCTGGGCCAGCAGTTTCTTTTACCTTTCCCCACCCTGTGGATCTATGTGATTTTGATCCCTATCAAGTGTCATTTGGGATGTCAGACCTTGCCATTCAGCACTCAACATCATCCAGATTTAGCATTTTCTCCTTCCCAGCACCCCTCCAGCAGCAGGAGTCTCACCCTTCCCATCCCCTGCAATGTGCTGCCGAGTCCCACAAAGAGCCCAAATATCCTCTCCCTGCGCCCCAACAGGGATTTTTCTTCTACCACCCCCTCCCTGGAGAGTCCAGACGTGTCCTCCCCATCCCAGCTGCTCACTTCCTTCTGCACTTGGAGCCAGAGCAAACCCTCCAGCCCTCGCCAGCCCCCAGACCTCCCCCTGGGGTGGTCCCCACTGCCCACCTCATGCGGGGCCAAGGCTTTTCTTGGCTGGAGTGGGTGCAGTCACAATTCTTGTAAGCACCACTTTTACTGTCTCTTCCCAACATAAACTGGGCAAACTGATGGAGTCCTGGCCCTGAGGATAAACACCACGTGCAGTGTTTAGAGAAGCTGTCTGCAGAGAGGAGACAGGCCAGCGGAGCTGACACCCTGGGAGCTCCCACGGGGCACAGCGGGACCTGCGGGCTGGTGCCATCTCCAGCAGGTTCTGCAGGCTGGTGGCACCTGCAGCAGGACCTGCAGGCTGGTGGCATCTCCAGCAGGTTCTGCAGGCTGGTGGCACCTGCAGCAGGACCTGCAGGCTGGTGGCACCTCCAGAGGGGTCTGCAGGCTGGTGGCACCTCCCTGGCAGGGACCTTCCTCCACTCTCAGATGTGAACAGGTTCAGTCCGTAAGGAGGAGAAAGACAAGGAAAAGCTCAAGGATCATAATAACCATCTGAAAGTTATTTTGCAGAAATGCAGAGGATTTGTGGCACCTGAGGCACTTGCACAGGTTCTTGCCAAAGACTGGCTTCAGCCTGAGCCTGGTCCAGAGGGAGCTCCTAGTTCCAATACACCAATGTTGCAAAATGTTCCATTTTATGGAGTTTTCATATTTCAGATTAGTTTCAGCTTTTTAGCTGTTTAGGAATGGTAAATCCTCATGGGATTAGGAAGCATTATCGGCTATTATCTCTAAAAAGTTCAATATTTACAGTCGGGCTAGTACTTATGAAGGAGGCTGAGATTAGATAAGCTCATTAAGCCAAGCATTCTTTCCACACCTGTGTTCTTCCCAACAAAATAATCATTTTTCAATTTCAAGGCTGTTAATTTAGAGACAGATTTTACTTGTCACACTGATGCAAACCTGAACCCCTGGCATGTTCCGTGACTATAGCTGGCTCAGATGTACACAGGCTGTCCTCCCCTTCCAGGGCCTTGGACAATCCATGGAAAATCCATGGCTCCTAAGTGATACGGTCTGGTGCAGCTGGACTACTCAGAATGTGTGCAGGTGTTGCTATTCGAGAACTAAAATCTCATTAATTTAAAAGTTTTGGAATATCCTTTGCCTCCTCCATGGTTCAAACAAGCCCTCAGCAGCTCGTAGGAGGAAGCTGTGGGTGTCTAGAGCAGGCAGTGACTGAACCTTCTCCCAGCTCCACATCCAGCCCTGCACGTCCATCCAGAGCCAGAAGGAAATAAAACCGAGGGTCACTAACCCTGTTTGGCTGGCGGGCAGGGGACAGGCAGACAATGACATCTGCTTTTTGAGTTAATTGATCCACTGACTCATTCACTCAATTTCATTAATTTTAAACAATGCTTTAAGGCCCAAAGATTTCTGGGTTTTGTTCTGTAATATGGTCCAACGAGAGGCTGTTTCTGTTCCTAATGACTTTGTCATGTTTGTAAATTTAACACAGAAACCCTTAGCAGTGCACCACAATTACAGAGTTAATACACCTTCCACTCCAGGGGAGTGGGGCCATCGAACACCTTCACTTCTGCCTCACCGGATCCTGCAAATCACAAAGCTGGCCTGACCAGAGGACAGAATCATTAATTTAGACCTGAACATTTCAGAAATATCTCCCTGTGCAACTCAGCTATGGAAAGATTTTAGATTTTGTGCATGCTTTATGGCTGAAGCATTTCATTTAAGGAGGATGATTAGGAAGACGACAAGTTTTAGCAGTCTGCTCCAAAGCCTTGGTAAAAAATTAGCAACCGAGTCAAAACGTGTTTAACTTGTATTGAAAGTGATAATTTTTGCAGCACGCTGGAATTCACTGACTCACAGCCGTCTGGAGGTGCTAAAGGCACTTCGAAAACAAAGTCAAGAAGTCTCAAGTCCCAGTTTTTAAGAGGAAAAGACTCAGAGGCAGCAGGCAGCGAGCTGAGAGGGGAAAGGCTTCAAGGCACTGCTCAATGTGACATGAGAGTGTCCATCCATCACCTCCCGAGCTGTGCTGGCAGCTGGGCACTGCTCCAGGTGAGAGCAGCCCTCTGGAGAAATGCACAGGCATTCATCTTGTGCTGCTGCTGAGGCACAGAAAGGAGAGTTCTCCTGCACATGGTCTGAATGGATCATGATCTCCATTGAAATGTGAGCCTAGAAAGGGAAAATGAGCAGGGAGAGAGCTGGATTTCCAGGCACTGTGCAACCTCAGTGGAGAGTAGGTGCCTATTCCCTACAGCCCCCACTAAAGTATTAATAAATCAATGAAACTTTGTTTTTTCTTACAGTTCCAAAACCCACAGATTTTTCAAACCCCTTTTTTTTTTCCCAAAGGGAAACCTTCTGTACACTTCTGTATATTTATTAATTCCATTTTAACTTCTTCTTGGATTATTTCTTCTTTACAGGTCTAAATTCTGCCTAGTCCCAGAAAAGGTACCACAGACACAAGCTATATGTGGAGGACACCAACATTTAAAAAAATACCCATTTGATACACAAGATAAATGCAGAAGAAAGCGTAATTCATTATTTTGAAATACGTGGATGTAGCATTGCTTAACTTATTTTAGCATATTCACTGTTCATTATTAATGCAAACAGAGGATGGACAGGATAAATAGCTGAAGAAAATTATTATCAAGAGGTCCTATTGAAAATTTTATAAAAGGCTTTAACAGCACAAACTTTGCTGCCTGAAATCTCTCCATTTCCAGTTGTCTGATCTTCTAATGAAACAATAAAGCAGAGTGAGGAGGAGGAGAAAATGTCAGTTCAAATTGACACAGACACGTCAGTGTGGGAGAAATCTGTAGCTGCTCTCTGCCTAACACCATCTTAAATTTAACTTGCCTCTCTGCTTGGCTGACTTCAGGGAAAATTTGCTTTTTCCCTCTTAGTCAAAGTTTATTTTGATCATATTCATCCCTGTGGAATGACTCTCAAATTAATTCCTATTTTCCTTTAAAATAAAGAAACAACCCACACATTTATGCCCATAGTGATGTAGAAATAATCCAAGTGCAAGATTACTTCTCTCATTTCTCTTGTGTTGAGAAGTGCAGGGACTAAATAAGCTCAGAGTTTGTCTTATTTCACAGCAGCCTTTTAAATTCTGAATCACCTGGTAAAACGTGGCCTTCTTTTTATGAGGTTTTTCAGTGAACCACAATTAAAGCCCCATTATGCAGGGAGGACTCCCAGAACACGTCTCCTCTTCAGTAACATAAATCAGAAATAAACACAGTTGCCTGCTAGAGGGAATGGAAGAAAGCACCATCCAGAGCCAAGACATGCAGAATGACTCCATTAGGACCCGCCTTTGTTTATTCCCACAAGATTTAATGCTCTGGCTGGCAAGTTAATATGCTGAGGAGGTCACCTCCAAGGTAGGAATCCACCCAGAGACCTTCCCCAGGCAGGGAAAGGCTCTCTCAAAGGAAAACAGCAAGATTTTTTTCTGTGGAGTCAGCAGCAAAGTGTCTAGGCATCTATATAAACAGTTTAAAATAATTGTATAAACTGACGAACAAGAGAGAAGTCCTCGAGGTGTCTGTCCAGAAAAACCATGCCTCAGGAACCTAGCTGGTGCTTCTTTTTGGGTTCTGGTGGTGTGGTTTGTTAATAAAAGAATAAGAAAGGTATCCATGACTAAAATGAGCTTTTATAGAACACCGGAGGCCTCAAGAAATTTCCAGAAACATGTAACATGAATGCTCCACAAATCACAGCTTCTCTCTATAAATAGAGTATTTCCTTCAAAAAGGTGAAGGTTTTGGTGCAATTCGTTATGAACAATGAATCTGACCTGGCAGCTCATGGATTCACCCAATCCAGATCCCTTGAACAGTCTCAGGATTTTCTGGCCATCCAGATATTTTGATGGTTTCCCTTTGTTTAGATGCACCTAAGTGTTACAAAAATTAACGAGATGGTACTTCCAGGTTGCTTTATTGATTCCACAATAAGAACTATTCAAGCAAGGCATTTCTTGTTGTGATCCCAAGGTGTGAGCTTCTCTCTAGTATCTGTTTCAAAATTCCCTAATCATTGTCCGTGAGGTATCATGAAAGATAAGAATGCTCAATAGTAGGCAACACTGATCCCTACCTTGTCAATATTTCAGCTTTACAGGAAAGCAGGCAAGACAGAAATAAATCTCTGAAAAGAAGTGTGTTGGTCCAAATACAGACAGTGCCTCTGCTAGAAGAAAAATAAGAGTATTTGGAAAAAAATGAATGCTGAAAATGAAAAATCTCAAAAACTGAGTTAGAAACTTTTCATAAAGATTAATACCCCATGTGAGCTAAAAGAATCAGAGGAAAAAGCCAACTCCTCTGCAGTGCTAGCAAGCCAGTCCATGAATAAATAACTCACTGAGCTGCTGTTCCCTGGTCATTACTTGCTACAGGTCAAGATAGAGGTGTGCTGGGACAGAAGGGAGAGATGAAATAAGGGATTTGAGGGGAGATGGACACACTCAAAGATGTGCACTTGTCAAATTGGACAGTTATTTCCCTAGCACAGTCCCTCCTGAAAAACTTTAGTACAAAGTCGCCAACAATCTCAGAAGATAAAAAAAGACCACGCAGATACTTTGGGGATAAATTAACAATCAGCAAAGGAGAGGTGAAAGCAGGTTTCAGCAAATGATGGAAAATGAGCTTTCAGCTTCCTAAGAATGTGCACAAGAAGCAAAGCAAGGCAGAGCTACAGCTCTCCAGGGTGTTCCGCAAGGAGCAGGGGACACGAAGCAGAGGATTCCCAGCGCTCCAGGACAGAGCCTCAGCTCGATTTTCCCAGGCTGAGACAACCCCTGAGTGCCAGAGCCACCTGCGGTTCAGAGAGGAAATAACTCCTCTGCTGCTCCTGGAATGTTCGCTTGGATTTCCACACCAAAGACTCAAAAAGGAAAGACAGGAGTTGGGATTTTTTTTTTCCCCCTTTTTATTGCTTAGAGAAGGGAGGTTGGTTGTATTTACTCCCCCCCACTCAAAGAGCCCTGACCTTCAGCAGCATTTCCTGGTTTTATCTCTAGAATTCAGACAGGACAAAAATGTTACCCAAAGCTCCCCATGAGGAGGTTAGAGAGAACCAATTCACCTGCAAACACTGAGTGTGGGCATCTGGATGTGGAAGGAAACTGAGGAACTCTCATGTTAAAAACAACATCACCTTCATTTACTGGGGAAAGGAAAGCTATAAAGGAGAAATTCAATACTAAGAAATGTAATTGAAGAAACAAACCCAGATTTCCCTGGCAGGACAGTCATCATCAATGCCATTTCAGCTACGTTTATTTTAATGTGCACATTATTATGTGCTACAGCCTCCCAAAGCACCCAGCTGAGATGCTGACCTTAAAAATAAGTAAGACATGAAGCTAAATTTCTGCTATAAATCCAAATTAAAATCTTTCTGTAAATAGGGTATCCTTGTAAACACTTCTGGACTTGAAGATCATTAAGATGGAGGACAGAATATTTCAGGTGTATTATATATATTCAGGAAAATGTCAGCATAAATATATCTTTTAAAAGCTTCAGTTGACTCACACGGAATTAAAAGCCATAGTAATTCCACAATGAAAATGTTATACAGGAGAAATGCCAAGAAGTCCACCTAGAGTTCCTAGAATCACAGGCAATAAAAAATTAAAATTTAATGCATACAACAGGACTGAAAGGTAGGTGTACACTAAAAATCTAATCGGACCACATACCTGTCAATTTTTCAAAAGTTCCTGGTACTCCACAAAACATCTGAATGGAAACACGGTTTTAAAAGTGGTACAACTACACAGAAGTCCTCGGGAGGCTTCACTTAGTCTCATTGCAGGGAGGTGAATCTGGCTTAGTCTCCTGCTGCATTTTCTATTTTATTCGGAGACTTCTCACACTGGCAGCCTTTCCCTTTCCTTACAAGTAATTTCCTTTCAAACCAGAAATCAGCATTCCCAGATACTTGTAACAAGTCTGCTTTCAGAAGCAAAGCTGTAATTTTAACATCAGAACTCAGCCCCAATTCACACTGCACAAATACTGATCTTTCTTCACTTTGTTTTAAGCACAAGGGCTCTTTACAAAGGTCCTCACACAACTGGGACACATCAAGCCACATTCTGTCACCACCACGTGTTCAATTAAGAGAACTTCTCTGCAACAGCTTGACATCAGATTCAGGCTACTTGAATAAATCCTGCCCTTGGAGTGATACGAATTCTAAGAATCAATTCCCAGTAGCAACAGGCAGCTGAGCCTCAAAACGGACAGAAATGAAAATATTTAGAATTCAGAATTACCGTCATTATCTGGAGAGACCCTTAATAAAAAGTTATTCAGGGTATTTAAGTGGCCTAAAATAGATTAAGCCAAGTTTGTTCCTAATGATCAGTGAATTCTCCAACTTTTACTCTGCCCTAGGAACATCATCAGCCTTCTGCAATTACTGCTTCCTACTGGAGGCTTCATTCAGAAACTTTTACATTGCACTTTACTTCCTCATTTGCCATTTAAATTCTCCCTAGATCTAGGCACTGCTTTTAGTAGTCTGCATATTGAAGCTTTGAATAGAAGAATCTCAGTGGCACTAAAACATGTATCGAATTATTGTGCTTCTTTCCAAAGAGTTCTCCTATCATGCACAGTGCACAACTTCCCAACAAATTACAGGTGATGGGTTTGGTCATCATATTGACCAATTACTGAGGCTTAAAGACTACAAAAGACAAATACCAGCTTGATTTTATTTCTGAATGTCCATCAGTTCCCAGCAGGAGATGCACCATATGCAGGAGATATTACAATACACAGGATCTTCAAAAGATGAAAATCCAAGAGATTAGCTGAGATTTCCCCCACAGTCTGAGATGATCTTGTTGAGCAGGATTTTAGAGAGGGCAGCTCTAGAAGTGCCACCTCCTTTTAGTGCCACTCACAGCTGGCATGACAGACATGGGCACCCAGCAAACACAGGTCCATTCATGTTTAGATTCCACTGCTCTCAGGTGTTTTTGGGGAAAATGCCCTACATTTAAATCTCAGGGTAATGTCAGGAACCAAGTTCAAGCCAGTAAATCAACTGCTAGTGAACTTGGTCTGCCTTCACACAGACTTAAAACTTGGGTGTAATGCAAATTCCTTGGAATAAACAGGCTTTAAGGCAACTATTTCAATATGAAACCCGACTGACTTTATTATTGCCTTGCATCCAGCCATTTTAACAATTCTGCCTTGTTAGTACAGACAAGGAAGCCTTTTCCTGATTTGAGAAGAAAGAAATTAAATTAGAGGACTAATCTTGCTGGTGTGCCCAGTGAGAGCCATCACAAATCCAAGTGTCCTCTCATTGTTCCTCTTTATATTGATCTTCATTGTAATTCGCCCCCAATACTTATTATTTCCATAAAAGGGTACATTATAGTCAAAACTGTATGCATAAAATTAAAAAAAAGAATCAAAGCACACTCCCAGATTTTCAGTGTTTCACAGAAATTATACATCCAAGTAATAAACCAGATCAACATGGCTGCTTCAGAATTTCATTAAGAAAAAAAAATTAGGTTCTTCTACCATTTATTTATCAACTTCCTGACCCACAGAAATCTTTGATTAAAGTAAAAAACCACAGCAATTGGCAAGATTATGCATTTATCTGTACTGAAATGCACACAGCTCCTCTTGCAGTTTAATATTCAGAGAACACCAGTGGTCCTAGTTAACAGAAAAGGTCTTCATACTAAACTGGAAAAGAGAAGTCCAAAAATAGCTATTGAGAGAGACTTCCTGAATATTGAATCAGTAGTACTTCAATAAAAAAACGTTCAAGTAAGTCCCAGTAGCCAAACCCAGGTGTCCTGCCCATTGATCCCCACGCTCAGGAGAATCCATCCCTCTCAACAAAAGGTGTGTTCTAGAGAATAACACTCACCTTGCTCACTTAATTTAGGTCAGACTTTCTACATCATATTAGTAACTGAAGAGACTAAAGAATTAAACAGGTAACAGCAGCCTGGGGATCAAGGCATGGCCAAAAAGACTATTTGTATCATTCAAACAGAGGAATTTTTAAAGAATAATAAAAAAATGAAGAGTCCAATTTCTCTTCTCTGTAGAGCTCACTCTCTCTTTTTTGTAGCCTGTCCCTCTGGGACATGAAGACAAACCATTTTCAGAATGCATCAGATTTAAGATAGTCCTTAAGCCACCATTTGCAATGTTTACGGAAAAGGACACGTGAAAACAAAGTGTAAGACAGCGTGTTCACACAGATGGGCAGTTCTGACTGTATGTGAGGTTACAAGAGATGGTCTCTCCCTTTGTCCTCTCCTCTCGCAGGGCTTCTCTCCTTCCATTTGAGCTCCCGCCCCACGCCCAGGAGTCACCCCAGGAGTCACCCCAGGACCGGGTCCCCGATGCCGTGCTCCGGATCACAGGTGAAGGAGATGGTGATGGCAAAGCGAGTGCCCCACTGAACCTTTTCCACCCGATGGAGGTTCTCCGATCCAGAGGTGAAAAACGACACGCGGCCTGCAAAGACAAAGGGTTTAACCAGTGAATGGAGGCTGCCACTCTCCTGCACTGCTGAGCTGTTGTTGGCTCCAGCTGTTTCCCCAGTGACCTGAGAGCCCAGACAGACTGTTACGAGCTTACCCTGCACTCAGACAGCTTTTTTCTGTTTAAAACATACTTTAATCCTTTGTGCCATGAAGCTGGAGATGTAATTGCACAGTATCTTGTCGTTTATAAAAGGCAGGAGGAAGCCAAGAACACAGAAGCCAGTCCCTAGTTGCCTCAATTTAAAACAAAAAAGCGCTACTCTAGTGAATGTGAGTGAAGTGTACTGATTTCCTCCCTGCTCCCCTTTCAGTTCGGGCTCTAATTTTAGACCAAAAAAAGGACGAAGTACTACAGAGGTGGCAAAAAGCCTTCAGTGACAAAACCTCAGCAGGTTTACAAGCAGCTGTGGTAGCTTATCAGCATTACACCAAGTGTTTGCTATGGCTTTTTGTGCCTGGTCTGATGACTGCAGGTTACCAAGTCATGTGTCAGCCACGTACAAATTCCCTTTCCTTAGAAAGAGCCATTCCATCACTGCCCTGCCTTGGCAGCTCTTTTACAGATTCAAGTGCTCAGTGCTATGCTTGCTCCTGCCCCAGCCTGGACTATCACCACCCTGTCCCAGGGCTCTCCAGGCCTCAAGTGGCATCGGGTGAAATGCAGTGACTTTGATGATGCCAGCAGGGGTACACTGCCATCCCACTCGATGGGACAGCAGAATAGAGCCCCCTGCACTCCCACATTACTAAACTGTTCTGAGAATGTGCAAGTTTGATGTTCAGCAGGTAACTCTGAACCCATGCAGCTCCACAGGACTGCTCAAGTTCTCCTGAGGAAGCCAGAAATGCTCACCTCCACAGCTCCTTCATCCCAATACCCCATGTTTTTCCTACCCAGGCTTTTTCCCCACTGTTCAAATTAAAGTTTGTTTAAAAGCTGATGCCTACTTAAAGTCTGCACAACAACAGCATGAACTACTGCAACCCTTATGCAACCTCCACTGCAGAAATGGATGCCAGGCACCTGGCTGGGTTTCTCTTCTAAAAGGGATCCCAAAGATCCAGAAGTTACTTTGCTTGCATACTCCTAAGCACCACACATGGGAGATTAAGACAAAACTAGACTGACTTTATGGGGCGGGGTTTACCCACTAATCCCTGAGTCCCTTTCATGTTCAGCTGCAGCTCACATCTAATCCTTGAGCAGTTCAGAGTCTTTCCTAATTGCCAAGCACAATTTCATCCCTTTCTGTGCCTGTGGCTGCACATCAATAATGGGTAAAGTTATACACATGTAAAGGAGATATCCATTTGTGTGCACAGCTCATTTCCACCTCGGTGTCCTGCTTTTCTGGATGAAAGGTTAAATGAAGGCAACATGCTCCTGTCCTACCAGTGTTGCAATGAACAGTGCTGCCCTTAAGGATTTAATATAAAATCCTTGTGTAATGATTTTTTTTCCCTTTTAAACCATATTTCAATGTCATTGAAGTACTTTATTATCAGTCCCTCACCCCCTCACCCAAAGCTTTGCCTTACACTGACTTTCAAGCTGTTTTGTTTGATCTCTCACTAGAAGTAGTAGTAATTCAGAGTTAGACAAGGTTCAGTGTGTTGTTTAAGCCAATTAAATTGAATTATTTTGCTATACTGAATGTCTTTTAAGTTCTTTCCTTAATAAATATGTCTTCATATATATGGTATCATCTGCTCCCATATCCATCAACTGGGGTCTCTGGGTAACTGAACAAGGCTATAGTCAGATTTCAAAGGTGTTTTTTCCTCACCTGGGAAGAATTTCTTTAAAACTTACTTCCTTTGCAAAATTTTTGATGCAAAAGCACACTCTTTCCATGATACATTACTTCTATCAGTATAAATGTTCAAAAAGAGGGCAGAGAATGTTAGTTCCCATCCCATCTGACAAAAGCTTCAAGGGATGTATGGCAATATCCTTATCCAGATGACGGTCACTGGCAGTGACCAAGGCCAGGGAACTCCTAAAAAAAAACTCTTACACAAAACAAAATCTTAATTGTATTTGAGGTAATCACTTATCCTGACTGCCTGAGAATCCATTTTTGCACTGATCCACAGGAATCATTATTTAAGAAGACATACAAGTGCCAGTCACAAGATCCACTGCTATAAATTTTATGTGATGCCAATTCTGGTGAAGCAACACTGTTATTTTAAGGAATAATATTTAACAAGCAGCAAAAGCAAGAGACATTTCACTGTGCAGCATTATGTAGCATTTAATAACTCAAACAGAACCACTGGAGGAATAAATGTATTAAATACAAGTCTTTACTTTTCCCTGCTTTTGCTTTCCCAGGTTCAATTCAGAACTGCCCCTTAGCAATGAATTATTTTTAGATGTACTCAGAAAATATAACCACCACAAGCAGCAGCATACAGGTGGGAAAGAATTGTGCCTTCAGCTATGTCACAGAAAAAGCCACTATTCCCAAAAGGCTTGCTCTCAGGAAATTTTATTTCTGTTGAATTTTAACATTCAGCTGCACTTCCATAAACAAGCTGCCTTCAATTTGCCACCTAACCTCTGTCCTGAGAGGCAATACAGATTGGAGGGAAATACAAAGGAAACAATTTTCAGTGACATCTACATCCTTGACAGGTAACTGAGACCTCTACAAAACCATTTACTCTGTCCTTTGTTTCCTTGTCTCTAAAATGAAAGCTGTCCTGACCTATTCTAACAAGGTTTCTGTGAAAATTAATTAGTAAGCATCATTACAATACTGTGCAGTTAACATGTGCTCTGATTTACAAGTATTATAAAAACAATAGCATCTTCTTCTGTTCTTATTCTGGCTAGAGGAAAATTAGTAGGACGCACCAACTTAAATTATTACAAGATGTAGGGAATATATGAAATTATTTTGAGAACCATAAAAAAATGAACAGACCACAATGCTTGTAAGAAAAAAATATATGATTTTTGTATCTCTAATATTATACATTTGCTGCATAACAGGTTGGAAGAGCCCTTGGGAAGTTACCCAGTCTAATTTTCTTTCTTAAATCAAGGCCAACTTCTAAGTTACATCCAACTCCTGAGTCCCACCAGGGTGCCCAGGGTGGTATCATTGGCACACATGAGCACAGCATTCAGACATTTCCCAGGGATGTCTCAGAGATGTATTTTGCTACTCCTGTGCCTCCTGTGCTTGACTTTTGAACAGGGGGCACGGAATAGATGATGTCCAGACATTTCCAACCCCAGTTATTCTGATTATACATGAAACAGGCCATCCACACCAATATCAACTTTGGCAACCCCTTCTATTTGCACCTTGCCTGTTTTGCCACTGGACTCTCAGCCCCTTCATGCCCCCATCCTCCGCATGGTATTTCCCCTTCTGCTTTCTTGGCAGTACCCTTCTAGTTTAATTCACGGCCAGATTTCCTTGTAAACTCCTTGGGTCATGAGAACTTCAAGGAGAAAAGGTAAATTATGGGTTAGATTGTCTCGACCACTACTCAGTCCAGTAGGGGAATGGTCTCTGTGCCCTCATCTCCTCCCTGGGCTGCTGACACCAGGGCAGGGCAGGGCAGGGCCACCCCTGCCGGGGACCAGTGCCAGGGAAGGGATGCAAAACAGGGAATGGAAAGGGTCTCACCATCACCCACTGTCCATGGCAAATGGCTGGGGGCACCAGGAAAACTGAGCTGCTGCTCAGGAGGAAATGAAGAGACTCATCTCTGTGGTGAAAGGGAAGCAGAAACAGTTTATTTGGCACTACAGATCCATTCAACATCTTTCATCTTACGCACTGACAGCTTCAACTGTCTGCCTAACATTTATCAGCTCTAAATGTTACTCAGGAAAGAAGGAAAAACTGCATCTCATCTGCTGAATGACACCCAGACAGAAACACTGCCAGGGAAACTGCACAACAGTTGTGTTCTCATCCTCGTCATCTGTTTAGGATTAATCACAAATTCATTCTCATGAAAAGTGCCCAAGAAAACCCATCATATCATTAGGCAAGCGAACTGATAATAATGTTTTCTGAAATCACACAATAAAACTTATTTAACAGATATACTTATTCAATTACTTACTTAAAATGAAGTTGAATTGAGAGAATTTAAGCAAGTCCTTTAAGCAAACCCCACAAAAGGGACATGAAATGACCGTGTCTGCAAGTGCCCTGATCTGGGGTGAAGAGAGCACCCCAGAAGAAAGGGCACAAGCTTCTCTGAACAATTTTGCTACATGTATGTCAAGCACAGAAGAACAAAACACCCTATGGCCTAAAAACAAAACCCCAAACAAAAAAATACCTGCAATGGGTATGAGAGCCTAGTTACAAACTTGTCCCAAATTTAGTTACCAGAGAGAAATTACTTGCTGTTATAAATCAAATCACTGATTCACATAGTGAAGTCTCCCACAGCCTGCTTGTAACTTGTAGTATTAACAATACTCTCAAAAAAGGTAGCTGCTTCTACTTCAAATTCAGAAGGGCCTTGAAAACTTGCAAATTACAGTTTTTAAGGAAAATGAATGAACTTATTTCCTGCTAAAAGTACCTGAACATTTTTAGACATCAATAGAATCCCTGCCTGCTTCTCTCCCACCAGCACAGCTAGTTGCTCAAAGTAACAGCAGTTTCCACTCTGTCTGAAGGTGTGACAACTCTGGGGAATATTTAGAAGTGAAAACTGTATAACTATTCTCTCTGAATCAGTGATGAGTCTCCCCAAGGCCTTTTGGCTCCATCTCTTCTCCCTACAGCAGAGACAAGGACAGGGCTATCACCCCTGCTCTGCCTTTCTGTTCTCAGCCTCACCCAACCAGTGCTGCCAGGTCTGCTCTGTTCTCCCTGTCACAGCAGCTGCACAGGGGCTCAAAATTGGACTTCTACAAGAAGTTCTCACTAAGAACAAAGTGGTACAACCTCAATCACATTAAACAACCTCAGGATCATCTATTTTACTTTTCCTGACCTTGCCAAACATGGCATGTCCAGCAGGGCCATGGTCCAATCACACAGATGCCGAAGGTCTGGGTTTCGGACTTCTGATAGAGAAGGAATTCATCCTTACATTTAGTAAATCACTGAAGTATAAGCACAAGGGTAACCTCTGCTGCTCACTTATTCAGTAAATGGCCTTTAAACAAAGAGGCTTCATCAGAGCATCTATGGCATGTGACATTCACACTCACAGCTTAGGAGCCAAGAAATGAACTCTCACTACCGAAGCACACAGAGTAACACAGCTGAACCTGCAGTTACTCTGGCATTTTGTTTTACTTCATCTGCTACATTACCTGAATGTCATGAAGTAACTCTTTGAAGCTGATTTTCCACTGCTTACTGCCTTCAGCTTTGCTGCACATTTTACTGAGCAGTATCAACTCAAATTCAGGAAATATTGAGCTGCACACACATTATATAAAGTCCTGTGCATCCAGCAGTGAACAGCACAAACAGGGCATGCTACATGTGGTCATTTATAACCAAGTCTTTCCTACCAGGGGAAAAAGTCTTGAGGCCAATTCTCAATGCTGACAGTGCTGCACAATGCTCTGTGGAACACTACCAGAAAATAACTCTTCTCTTCCCCCAACACTCCTCAATCCTTTCAGTGCTCCAGGCAGTGTGGGGTGAGCACTGCTGCCCTCCATAACAGCTGCCTTAACAAGGCAGTGAATTTATCAGAAGTCCCTCACAGAAACTCCAGGTTAGGTGCAGGTCTGACCTGCACTCCCAGGTACCTATTGCTTTATGGGCCCAATTAAAATAGTGCTTCATTTAATGCCATCCTTAACCTGTCATCAAGCACCATTAGAATACAAAACCTGCCTGGAACACAGTTATTCTTCCATAGATAACAAAACAAAAAACAAGTTCTACAGAGAAATAAGGAGCTATTTTCTATGTCTTTTTGACATAACTGCAACAGGTCCTCCGTTTCTTACCACATCTCTTTGCAATCACCTCACCAGTCCCTGGCACAATTCGTGATGAGTATTGCAAATCAGTAAGATTTGCAGTCCTTTGCATGGCTGGTTCTTACTGAAGCTGCTAATGCTGGCTCCATTTGCTCTTCACCAGGACTGACAGCTACTTCTGTGGATTTTTTAAAAATTATTCTCAGTTTTCAGCTGATACTGATTTATCTTCAAGATGTGCTCCAGTTTTACTGATTGGAGCAGAACTGAAGCTAGGATTCGCAGAAGATTATCTCATGATCTAGACTGAATCTGATGATGTGGATTGAATACAGAGAAGATGAGACTATCTACATGGAGGGGGGAGGGATATCCACTATTCCATGATACGAGATTACTAAGTATGTGCTTTAAACACATTTTTCCCACCCTGTGTTAGTGCTGCGGTGGGACTCTTGAACCCAGAAATCTTACTTTTCATGTCTCTGCACTTTTTGTCACTGTGCTGCATTTCCTCAGTGTTTACTACTGAATTCTTCAGTACTAAAGAAAACTGTTTCTTTAAACATCCCATTAACATAACAATAGGACAGGTTCCTACCACTTAATTTGGAATACTGCACCAACTTCCATGATTACAGGAGTGAGAGTCATGTGGTATTGAACCACTGCAATGAAGCTACACTTACCCAGCGAATGCACCCACAGACCCCTGGGGCCCATTCCTTCTCGTGTGCATCCCAAAATGTCTGGTTTTCCCTACCTGAACAGAAAAGCCGATAACACAGGCTTTGAGCACACACTGTTTTCCATCCTAAATGGAGAATAATCCAAGTTCCTAAATTTCTTATACCTTCAAATCAAATATTTTACACTTTCAGAAACACACACTCCTGACAGCTGTGAGAATACGCTGTTTGATATTAAAGAGTCACATTTCACTGTCCAATGTAAAGAATTCATTTTGCTCCAACTGTTTTCTTCCAGAAACACACAAAAGTGATTGTGACCTTTCCTTCTAACCTTTGTATAATAAATGACTTGTATGAAGAACAAATTCCCTTGTAAATTGAAAATAAGTGCAGCAAAGCTAACCTTCAAACCAAGAAATGCACAGGCAAATAAGGAACACAGAACCAGTACTGAGATTTCATTCCAACAGCAGAGTTTAATCTACACTTTATGATCAAGTGAAGTCTGTGACCTGTCTAATATTGCCAGATCCCAAATTCACACAAGGCTCTGCAAAGTTGTGAAATTTCAAATATGGAATTTAAAAATATTAAATTTTAAACACTGACAAGTTTAGCAGCAGCAGAAAATATCCCAGTTTTGTGACTGAAAAAGGAGTGCCTTCATGTCTGCCATTTATTCTTAATCCTCCTGTATCTCTTGTAGATTACTAAAACATGTCTTGAACCAGCAAAAATGTTGAAAGGGCTTAGTTTTGAAGGACCTCATTCAAAATGTTGCTTCATTTCTTGTAGTCTCTCAAGCACAGCTAACCCTGGTGCAAAGGGTGGAAAAAATTCCCAGTATGACAATTTTGGAAACAGAATTTCCATATATATTTAAAAGGAACAGACAGTGCTTTAGATCTGTTTATCACCAAAAAAATGTTTTCTTTTCAAAGTGGTATTTCCCTTGGCACTGAAAATTCTCTTCCTCATGGCACAGTGAGTTTCTTGCAGCAGAGAGAGGTCCTGACTGAAGTCAAAAGACACATATATATTTCTGAAGCCCATCAGGGCACAAGAAAGATGTGTTCCTTCATGCCACATTTGGTTATGAATTAGCCAAAGCTTTGGACCCTTGAACTGGTGCTGACTTGTTCATTTCTGTTAAAAAGAAAATAATCTCAAGAGCCTCAAGGTTAGTAAGTTATAATTCCTTCTTAAAGCTAATGTTTGCTAACAACCAAACTAGGGGATGTTAAAGACCATCCTACAAATCAGAGAGTCCTTCACTCAAATATGTGAGAGTCAGGATTTACAGACTTCTTAAGTAATCCACAAGTGATATACACTGAGGAAGTGATAAGCATTTGACTTCAGGCTCCACTAGCACAACAATTCTGCCTGTCCCCAGCTGCCTCACTGATCCTCACCAGCAAAGTGCTGCAAATGCATCTGAAGCAGCAGTGAGACTTGCCCAGGCAGCACTTTGAAACACAGGACATCCCACAATATTTTATTTTTAACTGCTTTTTCTCGTATTTCCAATCACTGCTTTTCTGCTCTGCTGCATCACTAACAATGCCTTTTTGTTCCCCACTGACACCTGAACAAATTGCTGCTCACAGAAGAAGAACCCTGCTCATTTTGGCACACAGCATCAGGTCCCCAAAATGCAGGTTAAGTGTCAGACAAGTGCCAGATTTTAGGACTGCAATGGCATTAGCAATACAGAGAAGGTAAATTAGCTGTCAAACGTTAAAACTGAACCAGTGATTACTAGTCATCTCTAAAAAAGCCTGGATCTCCTACATGAAAAGCACGAAAGCTCATCAACATGTGGTTTTAAAAGCAGAGTTGGAGTGACAAGAGAAACACAAAGGATCAAAAGAAGCATAAACCAAAGAAACAAAAGCCAAAAAGACAGAAGGAGAGAAAAACACTGCAGAGGTATATTCTGAACATGAAAAATGCATCAACTTGTACCAGCAACAGAAAACAGCCCGGGGTCACTCTGTTAAAAAAAAAATTCTGTACTTCATCAGCTTCCTTCTTCTTCCCCCAAAAAGCCATCAAGATCAAAGACCTTGCAGCAGAAAACCTGAAAATTAACTGGTGGAGCTGAATGGAAACAATTTCACAGTTACAGACTTCTGGAAATTAAGTCAGGGGCACGTTGCACACTACAGCCAGGCTGAGTGCCCCTGCAACTGAGGAGACAGCTCTCCTCACCTACCTAGAACTCAGATATGATTTCTACAGCTATAAAGACCTGGCAATCTTAGAATTGCATCTAGAAATGAAATAGTTTAATGTGTTGCCTTTCAAAATACTGGCGGCCGCATTTTGTAAAGGATGATACTTTCAGTTTAAGGTTTCTTTCCAATTGTAAAAGCCAAAATAATCAAAAATAAGATTCTTGATAGCAAACCCAGAATGCAGGTAACCTCAGAGTTTATCTAAACCACCATCACTGCAGGTGAGTGGATCACTATGATCAAGTCAAAAAACACCCATCCCACTTCGCAGGCAGCGATAGTCCAAAGTCAGTTCTGCTTGGGGTAACACCTGTCAACAGACAATTACTGAGGCTCTATAAATGAGTAAATTTCCATCTTTTCTATCTTGAAAAAAAAAAGACGGAACCCAGCAGGAATATAAAGTTGTCCTTTTGTTGGGTTTTTTTCCTGCAGAAGCATGGCTGATCTTGCCTTATAAAAGGTAACACTGCTGGAAGCTCAGCACTCACCTGCCAAACAGATGAGCTGAGGATGAGCTCCTCTCTAGGCAGCCCCAGAGTAATTCTAGTTTCAAATTATCCACCTATTAGAAACATCTCAGACCAGCCTCAAAGGCTTTTTATTTATAACTGACAGCCGTCAGAAGGTTCATCCCTGTCAGACCTCCTGGAAGCAGGGACAGACTTATACCCAAGCAATCAGAGCTCATCATGTTCCAGCAGGTCAGCAGAGCTGTGCCAATCCATCACCTTCGCTCCAGCCATGACAGAGTATGAAGCCCCACCTTGAGCAGCAAGGGAATTTCAGGCCAGTCTAAAATAAACTGCTTTAATTTGGATTTGCTGCAGTCACAGTTAGCTCTGCACTTGCTGCACAATGACCTGCTAAGCTGTCAGGACTGGCCACCAGCTCTAAGCCCTACAGCTTTCAAGGAAGTCACACCAGATGTTACAAACTGGGGCTATATTTTAACCTGTTTTAATCTTTACTTTTTATGTCATCAATCTGAACACAGAATGCTACATTACCCAGGTTATTCCTGCTGACACAAAACACAATCCCACACACCTGCCAGCCCACGCAGTCAGTAAATGGCACAGCCTGCCCAGCTCCCTGCAGCAAAGCTGGGCTCGTACCTGCTCGGGGCTCCACTGTCTTGTTGGAATCTGCATCCATGAACACGAACCGTCCGCCCCCGAAGTCTTCACTGTAGTCAGAGAGATAGAGCAGTGATGTGTAGTCAAAAGAACCGTAAGTCACCTGGTGGGAAGCCAAAATTACCAGAAATTGCCAAATCCTTTATCTTATCACTGCAGAGCACAGCTAATTGAGCAGATAGATCTGGTGGGTTTTTCTAATTTTCAATTTTTCATGTATTTAATAAAGGGGTCTTTGAAAAGCAAGAACACTATTTTCTAGAAATTAAATATGTTTATTAGCCTATTCTATTGTGTTGACACACACACCACAAGACTAGCATGTTATATTTATTATTTCTATTGTTACAGTTTTCATAATTAGAGAAATTCTCCCATTCATTTCTATTATCTAAGAGTGAAAAACAACGTAGTGTCAGAAATGCATTGTGTCAAAAAGACAGAATTTATAGTATTCCAAGATAAAATTTCACCAGCAGGTTAGTAAGCTAAAGACTAGCCCTTGACTAAGGATTTCCACCCATTACCTAATTTTGGTTTCTGGAAACCTCAGTTTCTACTCCTTCACCAGCTACCCCACAGGAGAGTCAAGGTAACAGTAAATGAAAACCTCCAAGAAAACACACATTTGCGGGAGGAACTTCTACTCTTTTCCATACAGGTTTTGTTTAAAACCCTTCAAATGTGACTAAGTCTCTGCTTCTTCTCAGCCTACAGACCAAACATCCCACTTTTAAGTATAACAAGGTGATTTTTCCTTCCTTTTAAAGCATTATTTTTGGTTGATATACACACTGAAGCTGGAGAAAAGAAATACTATATGCTAATGCTCAGAGTGAAGCTATCTAAATATTTAACACGGAGCTTAGCTGATTCTGAAAATATTTCCTTTCATATCTACATGTCACCAGCAACTAAAAAAAGCCTTGAAATCAATGTCTGTATTCTCCAGTTTCTTTGTATACCCCAACTCAAAAGTTCAGCATTACACTGTCAAACAGTGAAATGTGCAGCACAGTAGTACTGTATAAATAGAAAGCATTTGCAGAGTGTTTTGACTGACCTGGTGACTGTTCGAGGTAGGTGCTACTTCCAAACTTAGAAGTTTTCTAAATATTTTCAGTTATGTTTCAAGTTATACTCATTAGTGCCAGTTAAATTTTGGCTTGAGAGCCATTGCACACATTTTTCTGTAAGGGCAGTGACCAAAGAGAATAGAACAGCAGATGGAATAGGAAGACATTTTCATTCATACTCATGTTATTATTTTAACCATAAGGGCTTAAAGGAAAAAAGCCAAATCTGGTGATATGCTGCCCTACACAGTCTGAATCACAAAAATGAGAGAAGTATTACAGTGATCCCCTTCTCCCCATATTTTCCCAAACCCTGGTAGCAATACAGGGCAATAAATGGGAATTAATGAGCAAGTGCTAGTGCAGCACCTTCAACCAACCATTCTCCAGCCCTTCCCATGCAAATCACCTTTGCCAAGCTATTTCCCACTTCCTTGATGGGGTGATAAAACTTCCAGTCGATTTAAGGACGTCTCCAGCCAGTGAAGGCATGAAGGCAGTGAAGTTCATTCAATTCATATTTACAAGTTTAATGCATTAGAATTGTTTTTATCAGCTCTTCAATAGAGCAGCAATCTTTGCTCCCTCTGTGCACTCTCCCTTCTCTCCAAGGATGCTCTACCAATTCTAAACTTTTAAGAGCTGGCTACAAAGCATTTTAGCCTAACCAAACAAATCTGATTTCTATAGATGACTAATTTGGGGAATTAAGTGTGCAAGGGAAAATGGCTTTTCTGTTCCTATCCTTATTCATTCCTCTCTCTCAGAAGCAGTCAGGCCTGAGAAATGCAACACTATGGAAAGGAGGCATTAAATTATACTTAGTTATTTAAAATGCTAGAAGTCCCCCCATGTATATAAAATGTATTTATTACCCTGGTAATGATTTCCAGGACCAGAGAGGTTACTAATTGAACCAGAAGTTCAAACTATGTGAGAAAAGCTGCCATTATCAGCAGGTGATAAGCCATGCTGCACTCTTAGCTGCAAATCAAGTTTCTACAGCTCCTTGTAAACAACTCAAGAGAAAAAACGCAGCTATTTCCATTCTGCCTGGTATGTCATACGGTTAATGCGCTCTTTTTGAACACTCTTTATCCAAAAAGTCAAACACAGATAATATTTAATGGTAGATGCTCATAATGATGTTTATATGACACTTCTTTCAAGACTATTATTATAAATAGAACTAATTGTCAGAATTAGCCAGCTGCATTTTGCAGTGGTTTTTTAAGGGACACATATCTATGCAACTGAACAGCTGTAGGACCATGCAAGAGGTCTGCAGTTACTGAGGATATTTAGGACAGCATCCTCTGCTTTCCACTGCAGAAGAAAATTCACTTTCCAATCAGCATTGGTCCAGCATGCAGAAAAAAAGCCAAAATTGCTCTTTTCCTATAAGCCTTCACCTACCTCTGTGTAGATAATCACAAAAATAGCCTTGATAGCTACTTCCAGTGTTCTGTTTATTGGCAGAGTCTATTCAGTAGACAGTGTAAGAGCAAACAGCACATCTCTGAATTTCAAGGTGAGCTGAGGTGATGGGTTCGAGCAGACACAAGAATCAACCTCCTCAATTTTCAAAGATGATGCTGTCCCAGGGCAGAAACAGGATCTTTTGATGTAATTTATTAAATGTGGGACAACATGAGGGGAAGAAGAGTCTGCTAGAAGAGACAGCAGCTGCTCTCAGTGACAGACTCAGCAGCCAGAGAGGACTGCAGATACAGGGAAGGGTTGGGGATATGGACAGCACATTGCAGGTATGGAGACTGCAAGGTTTGGCTTATATGATTCCTACCTATAAGTGCATGGGGATGGGAGGAGGAGAAACTGGCAGAAGGAAAAAAATAGCTATGAACTGATCATGGACATGTTCAGGCTAAAAAAAACCCAACCAATTTTGGGAAAATATGCACTGAAGTGCTGGATAGCTCTGATAGATGAAATTCAAGGAAAACAAACCCAAAACCATCTTATGGCAGAGCCTGACAATTCTGTGAAGGATAACAGAATCCTTGCCAAGGCAGGGGACTGCACAAATCTCCAAGTCCCACACTGCTTCTATCAGAGAAAATTGTAAGACTGTACTGCTGACAGTGTTACATGTGCAACAGCAACTCCATTCTAAATCAGATATTTGACATTTGGAAGGCTCAGTTCCAAACAAATTCCATCCAAGATGAAACTTCACATCTTAAACCAACACTCTCTTTATTTGATTTAGATGCTTATAAATTCAACAAGATTAAATGAGTCATTCAGGTGAATTCAGGGTTTCCATTCCTATGTAACTAAAAACCAAATAAATTTTAGGAGAAAAAAAACAAAGCCTCAGATAGACACAATAAATCTGTACTACTCCATTATGCAGTTAAAAATCTTCAAGGAGGTTCAGAGTCAGAAATATAATTGCAGTATATTTAGCAACATAAGGAAAAAGGCAAGAAGAGTATTCATGTGTTCCAAGAAGTCACATCTTTTTAATAACAATGTCACTCTGAAACAGAAAATACAGTGAACTCCCTTTTCAAAAGCTTCATTTTACCTTTCTTTTGGAAAGTGGCAAGGAAAAGATCCTGATACTTTCTAGGAGAAACTTTCACTGTTAAATTATGCAGAAATACCTAAAGTGACTTGTTTGTTTCAAGGGGAAAGCATAAATCGTGATACAACACAAAAACGTCCAACAAACTGGCAAGTTTTATTGATCTTCCTTCAGCTTCCCAGTATTCACACTTGCACTGGAGGCCACAAAAAAACACTACTGCTCTTCTCTGGGAAGCAGCTCCTACCTCAGATCAATAGCAATGTATTTGTTTTCTTTGCTTTCAACTGCAGTCTGGAAGTGGTAAGTGAAACAGTTTGCTGGAGAAAGTGAAATACAAAGCTAGGCTGACTGCACTGAAGGCAACCTGTGAAGCCTTCATCCTATTTAGTCTCTGCTCAAACTACTTGTGAGTGGGAACAAGGTGTTTGGTAACTGCCCCAGCTGGGATAATTCTCTTCAGAGACTCAGAATTATTTAGGTTGTGTCAAAGACCTCTGAGGTCACCAAGTCCAACCACTGCCATAAATCAGACAACCCATTTATTCAGAATAGACTGTACTAAGGTCTAGGTTATGCATTCCAAGATTAAGAGAGCACATTTTCTGCTTGTTTTGTTTTTTGAAGCTGGAGATGGGTTAGAAAAAGCCAAGGCAAATCAATTGATGTATTTGCTCCCTGAACAGACTGCCTGCAAGATAAATAAAACATGGACTAAACAGAAGGATAAAAACAGGAAAACATTCAGCCTGCTGTCCATCATGTTCAGGCACTCTCAGGATGACAGGACAGAAAAGCAGCTTCCACAAATTCTCTTCATGGAAACTTATTTGCATCTAAATGACAAAATAACTTGTACATTATAGGAGATATTTAGGTGGAAACACTTAATTGTGAGGTTATCCAACCACCTTATTCATTTCCCAATGCAAAACACATGCAGGAAAGAATAAAGAGAACACTGGAGAGAAGTGCTTGCGCAGACACAGATCTCATTATAGTAATAAATCAGAACCTGAAATTCTAAAATACGCTTTTTTGGGCTGAAACAAAAGAGTGGAGAAAACAGACATCAGTTGTTGAAATATACTACTTTTCCCACCCTTGCAGCAGTCACATCTGATTCTCTGAAACTGTGGAAAAACTATAAGGAACCAATGAATTCACTGCATTTCACACAGTCAGAATCACAAGTTCACTTTTTTCCAAGGGTCTCTTGGAAATGAGCATAACATGATGGAATTTCTGTGAATCCCACCAGCACAATTTGCTCCCTACATCCACCTCCTACCAACATGAAGCAAAATACTGGACCTCAAAATCATCCCTAGCACCTCTGCTCTACAGCCACTCCTGTTCACTGGTTACATCACAGCTTTTCAAACCAAAAGCATCCAAAACCTGGCAGATTCCACCCTACAGCACTTTCTGCTTTCAAACATAAGCTGTGTCATCACTACCACCACATTTTATAAATTTAAGCTGCTTCTGCCCGCATCATAAGGATACAGGAACTCATACCAATGTTGTGACCAACGAAAGACATTACACTTCCCTCAGACTGGCTTTTTCCAGGAAATACTTTAGGGCAAGGAATATTTCTCTGTTTGATTTTTCCATGTCTCAGGTCACAGACTTCAAGGTACACTGCCCACTTACAGACTCTAGCCCTGAGGAATAACTTGGATTTTGATGGAATTATTTTATTTGGTACCATCTTGGGTAATCCATGACTCCTGAGTGACTCATTTGTAAATCCTGAATGAAATGTGGGTACTGTGGGGTTTTCTTTTTGCTTGTTTGGGTTTTTTTATGTTGTGCAGTTTTTTTCTTTGATTCTTCCATTGTTTGTATTCTGCTGTACCACACAGAACCTTTGACCTCAATGAAATTCAGAAATAAACTCAATACCATATCATTTAAGTCCACTGAGAAACGCAAAGTATTAAGCTATAAACCTACAGTAAGATTGTGCAGTTAAGAGGATGTCACAATAGCTCCATTCTAAAAGGACCAAAACACCAAGTCATTGAAAGAGGGTGCCAACTACCACATCCCCATCGAAACACATACACTAAAAAAGCCTCAATTCACATATAGCTGAAATACAAATGTTAAGCCTTTTATCAAGAGGCTCAGATCAATAACAATAGTGACCAACTGACCACTGTGAAACAGCTCCTGCTGGACCTGGCTAAAAGAGCAATTCAGGTCATTTAAGTCAATGTTGCTGACAAAAGAGATTCCTGAGTAGTCATTCTCACAATTTATTAATTCTAACAAAACTAAATTAGAGAAAATACAATTAAATGGGATGTAACGGCCTATTTCTAAAACTCACTTATCTCCCATTAGGTTCATCCCCTGAAGCAGCAGTTTTCAAACTTGTTTGATGGATTGTTTAATGCAAAATGATTTGACAGTGATCTAACAATAATAGATGTTTGCATCCCATCTCAGCCTGCTCCTCACCTTGTCAACGTGGGGGTGCCAGTACTCATCGTGTGTTGTCTTGGCTTCTGTGCTGTTCATTCTCGAGAAGAACGTTGGCTTGGTCAGGTACATGGAAGAGGAGCTGATCCCAAACACCTGAGCAATCCTTTGCTGAATCCTCTGTCTCACATCCCTGCAAACACACACAGCACACAGTGCTCAGTCACTGACACCTCTCCTACTGCTCCTGTGTTCTTCAGTCACTTACAGCTTCTTCCCCAGCTGAGAAATCATGGGCAACACATACCCACCCTTTCTCTCTTATTTTGCCTTAAATAGAGATCTACTACATTTAAATAAATAAATAAACAAACAAACAAACAAATAAATAAAGAGATGCCCTCAGTGGTTTCGGTTGGGGTTTGCTGCTTTGGGTTTTTTTAATTCTCAGAATACCAGGGAAAAGAAACTATGTCTCCTGTGGCCTAGGTTTTAAAATGTCTGTTTTCCTGAATAATTTCTTCACACTGTTTGTTAAGTGCTGATAACATTAAAGTCTTTCACATAGATCTTTTTATCCCAAAGCACGTAACAGTACAGTCGTACCTTCATAAAAGGGTTGCCTCTGAAGAACCTTCAGCTACTTTTAAACCAACTGATGAAGTCACTCACACCAAGAAATCCACGGTTCTTGGTCAACGTATGTATTGGTATTATTACTAGATTTTTTTAAATTAATGCAAGATATCGCTTACAATTATTTTCAAAGATTCAGAAAAACTATTTCTACCTTGGCTATTCCTGTGTTTCTTAGGTGACAAGGAAGAATAGAACAGGACTTTTATTTCAGGTTAAGATTATCAATGTTGAAAACCAATAATCACATGTTGCTATGCAGAGCTGCTTCTATAGCAGCATCCATCTGCCAGGACAGGGCCATCCAGAACTGTGACCCTTAATTCAGCCCACAGCACTTTTTTAAAGAGAGATTTGTGATTAATGAGTTATACCACTGGCAAATTCCACCAGGAAACACATACAGCCAGCACTCAACGTCAAGGAAATTTAAAAACCAGCAAAGAATGCAATAACATGAGATGAAATGAAAACACTGGAGTTAAAGATTTACTCCTCTATGCTTCTTAAAGTCTTTATATTGTTTTCTCCCATTTTAACACTTTCTTTTCCTTTTCTTCCTTCCTGAATGCTGCAAAAGCAGTCTACAACACATTTCTGAAGTTGTGCATGAAATTACGTCAGTAGTTTTGTATCTTCCATTACATTTCTCCACTGGATAGTACTGAACCTCAGCATAACTTTGAAGAAGGTTTTTCCCAGGTATTTCTCTAGGGAACTTAAATGGTGATTAAGAAGAAGTGACAGAACTAAAACAAGACCTGTGGGGTGTGCCCACAGCCTACTGGCTCTGAAAGTAATTTCTTAAAATTCACAAGTACTAAAAAATCCTAAATATTCATTCTGTTCTAGTCCCTCATTCTGTTCTAGTCCCTCACAAGAAATAGAAATAACACACATAGATGTGATTTTTTAACCTGTCTCACTTTACATTTTTAGGGGTCAACTCAAACTATTTTACATATGAAATAACAAAAGCATTAAATGAAGTTAGAGGGATTTTCAGGTATTTACATGGCTTCATGAACCAAGGTTTCAAGCTGACAGCTCCACAGTGGCAGAAGCTGCAGGACTGACACCAGGAAAGAACCTACAGGTCCTTCCTCTCATGCTGTGGGAGGCCGATCTTTCTGTCTTTTTCCAAGGAGTAGGACTGCAGGAAAGGCTACCTTATGTTTCCCAGAAAGCATTAAATGTTTTTTATTTTAAAAATTTAAAATAATTTAATTAATTTTATATCTACATAAATATATAAAATATTTTAATATTNAAATAAGAATTTATTTATTTTATTTAATATTTTAAAACTCATATTGCCAGTTGAGAGCAGGTAGCACTTTGAACAACCCAGCTCAAGAATTCATAGCCACAAACACCAAACCAGCAGATTCCCTGGCCATGGCATCAGCCAGCTGGAACATATCTACTCCCAAGTAGGCAGGCCACAGTCTTGACATAACTAAGTCTCTAGCAGCTGTCCTGCTCTGTAAGGAGTCCTCCCCCTCTTCTTTCAGCCTGATTCATTTCCCACTTTTAAAAGCTTTCTATGAAGATTTGCTGCCTGGTGTTTATAAGGCTCTGTTAAAGCTTCACTCCTTTTTTGAGACTTATGTGCAATGGCTTTGGGCAGAATGTGCGTCTTACAAACCAAACAGGATGCAAAGCCTTACTCAATATGTCAAATACAGCAAACAACTGGTTTGAAAAGTAGAATAAAGTCACTTTTTAGCCTAGAAACACTCTTCTGTACAGCCTGTTTTCTGCTGGCCAGGCCATTTCAACATTTATCAATATCATGACTGCAAGTTTTTCATTCCATTCTCTTCCCTGCTGCTCCAAACACAGCCTACGTAGCCTACTGGCAAAATACTTACAGACAAACACATTCTACTTCCTGTGTAAATCAAGTGACAAGATAAGCCAAATTTCAGCTTAGAAGGTGCTATCAAGAAAGGAATGAATGAACCCAAAACTGGGAGAGGCACATTATTCTCTCAGCCACTTCTCTATGACGCTGAAGCAGCAGGAGCTTCCCTTCCCTCACTGAGCTCACTGGCTCTTCAAAACTGTTGGGAGTGTTCTGGTGTACTATGGCTACCAAGACAATACTTCTTCATGCTGAAGAATATAAGCATTTTTTCTCCTAAGCACAGCAACTCTTGTATCACTCAGACTGTTGAGATGTACCCTGGCCCTGAGCAGATGCACTAACAGAGCTCTGCAGTGGCACTAAATGCCCAAGTACAGCATGGGTACCAAATTAATCCTCCCCCCGCATCTGCCTGCAGCAGTTCTTGTCCATTTGCACTGAGTCACTGGAGACTATCAAATGCTCAGGCCAGACTCAGGGAAAGTAAGAACAGAGCTCCCTGAAAGGAGCACATGACCACCACATTCTGTAAGAACAGGTATTGAAACCCGTTTTGGAGTTAGGGTGATTAGAAAGAAAACAAAAAAAGCCAATGAAGTAGCTGGAAGTCCAAGGAACACCCAACTTGAGAGAAAGGAAATCACAGGGCTGCAAAGCTGCCAGCTTAATGTATCAGCAGCAGCACAGAGAGCTAAAAGTGTCACTGAAAAGCTGCTGTGAGATACAGGCTCTGCCAGACCAACCAAAAAAAATGCAGTTAGGAGCCTCTGCAAAGTGTGATACAAGCACAGTGACAGGAACACTCAGAGCTCGATCCCACACAACTTCCTGATTTATCCCCCTTGTCAGCACTGTCCCAGGGAGCTGCACAGAGGCAGCCTGTGCTGACAAAGCAAAGGTCTCCTGCAGCCAGAGAGCTCTAACAGCAACTACACACAGAACAGACACAGCAAAAGGCAAACTAACAGCTCTTCCTCTGCTCCTTCTGTGTCTCTGCCTTAATAAGTTGTATGGTTTTGGGAATAAATCTTTGATTGTGCTGTTTTCTGCTTAAGTCACCCCTTACACCAAGCATCCCGATTAAAGGTCTCCCTTCTGAGTAACATTTTGTTTATTATGTCAAACAAGAGGGACTGCTGCAATGTGCTTGGCAGATGGTAGTTAGAGTATCAGCCTAGAAACCACAATTTGGACAGAGACAGTTTAGAAATCAGCCTCCTGGCTCAGGATGCCTACTCAGATTCGTTATTGTTGCAATCAGTAATACTTAGACATGAATTACATTCAGTTATTTCTCTCAAGAGTGTATTTTTAAAGTGACCTTGGTAGGTAAGGGAAAGTAATGAAGATAAACGCTCCCAAGAATAGCATCAAATCATTCATTAAGGCCATAAAGTACTGCAGTCCATGTTAAAGTACTGCCATTAATATGAACAGAACCATTTAACAATATATTCTGTATTAACTTCATATCCAGCAGACTGAAACATCCCCTATGCTGGCATGAAATCCCAATGGAATATTGACATTCCCTAGCAGCTGTCTCATCTCACAGCATAAATTTATAAAATTATTCAAAAATTGAATGCTTCTGTTCATGTGAAACAGAAATTATACATTTTCTTTATGCAAAGTTAAGTAATAATCAATGAATCATCTAATTTTTGCAATTTTGGGATCAGAAGTAAAAGCATTTTAAGGAAGTTCATCTATAAAGACAATGGTATCTAAAACCAGTTGTTGAATAGAAATAAGCTTAAAGTGATTAATATTTTAGGATTATATTAATTAATTACTATTTTAATAAAACTAATAAACCCATTTGGCTACTCAACACTCCTTCCACCACTAGAGGGAGGTCAGACTCCTTCACACAGGCAAGGAAAAAAGACAAAAAAAGAGTTAAAATGTTCAAATCAGGGACATTTTAAATGTTGAGAAACCAGCTGAAATGCATAAGTAAAGAATTATTGTGTCTAGTCAACAAAGAATGCTTGTTCCTAAACTTTGGCCCCACACCTTCACTGACACATGGAACTCGTTAGGTTTGTTGTGTTTGTTAAGTGGAGGAGCAGGGCAGCAGGAAAGCTGAGAGCATCAGATGCCAGAGCTGTTACAGAGCTATCTCAAACTCTGGCTGCTTTTCCAGCCAGAACATGAGTAATCTGAAGTCCTTCCACTTCCTGCTTTACCATTTTTAATGTTTTGCTACACTCTGCCTCAAAAAGGCCCCAAGTTCCTGATGCAATAATAGCACAGAATTGTCTCTATCACAACCCCTTGGATAAGCTGTGAATGATGAAGGATTTTCCACCCCAGCTCTCATGTTCCAGCAGAACCCCCCCAGAGCTCAGATGAGCTCTCCTTGCTGGCAGGGCTGGCATCCATCCCTTGGGCAGGAAGGGAAATGTGTGGTGCTGCCAGCACCTGAGTATTCCACGCCATAAAACTGTCCTGACGTGGCTCATGCAGCTCAGAGCAGCTGATGTTGTTCATCAGTCACCAAAAGGTCCTTTAACTTCTCTTCAAGTCGTCTTAGTTCTCAGAGATTATTATTTTGAGCTGCAAAATCCAGTCTATGAATGCAAAGGGCAATTCCCTCCCAACCTGCACTCTTCGAAAAACTCAGAAACATAAAGGTTTTGGTTTGTGGTTCATTCAGCAGTTATTGAAAATCTTTACCGGTATAATACAAAATCCTCTTCTGTGAAGATGTCTTGAATTTTGTCCCCAAAGTACCTGAAAAATCAAACAACAGTCTAATAGAGGAACTGCTGAATCAGACTAAGCAAAAAGAAGATGCCTTCTCACCCCCACCCATGGTTTACCCACAAAAAAAAAAGTGAAGCCACAACACAAATATTACAAATGCTTTTGAGCATGATCTCCAAAAGCAATGCTAAAAGATCAAATGTTAAAAGATTAAAGGATTGAAATGCTGCAACTGGTAATGAATTCCTCAGGCATTAAAAAATCCCCTCCCACATCATGAAATAAGCACATGGATTCAAGTTTTTAAGGGTTCAGGCTATTTGATTTCTTCCACTGCTGACAAACTAGACTGTAACTGTGAAAAAATACTATGATTAACTGGTGCAAGAACACAAAAATAAAGATAATAGCAGCTTTCAAAGAGCCCAGGTCAACAAAAGATCCGTTTTCATGCCAGGAGAGGTCTTTAACTGGTCATGGAAACTGGTGAGTGCAACCAACTTGCACAGTCTCTGACCACTAACCCCAGCCCAGGGGCTCAGACACGGGAAGAGGCAGTGTGGGAAGGTGTGGGATGACACAAGGCAGAAGCCACAGCCCCGTTTTACCTGTACAGATTAACAAAATGCTTCCCCAGGGAAAGAGCTCCCGAGTGCAAGTCCAAAATTGAAGCCTGGAAAAGGAAACAAAAGAAGGGAAAATGAGCACGAAAAGGTTTTATCATTATTTAACTATGACCTTTAATAACTGTCCCAGGTTGGCTCTCACTTTCCACAGCCTCCCAAGTAAAAACAGTAGTTTGCAGTCTTTGAGTTCACAACATAACATTTATTTTACAACTAAAACCTCCCCCACATCCCTGTAGAGATGCAGAGAATATTAAGGTACTATGAAAAAAGCATAGGACTGCTATTGCTGAGATTCAAAGCTGACAGGGAATTGCCAGTCTCCCACCATGGGCTCCAGGATCCCTTCTTGAAGACACTTCCCTTGCACACAAAGATGACTCATTTTCCAATATTTGTGAAGTGCTCAAGTAGCAGCACTAATATTTATCTTGCCCAGCATTTGTTATTAAAACTTCTCCTTCACCATGAGTTCCTGTATACTTCTCATATTTAATACAGACATTAAAAAAGTCTGTTTAATAGAACAATTAGAATTTTAAGGCCTACTAGAGCCAAATTTTCTTTTCCTCAATTTCTAAGGTGCTGTAAAAGAAAACAACATAGTGAAAAGTTTTTCACATATGAAAATTCACTCAATTTCTTCATCCAGCTCAAGCCAAACTCTTCTGCTGAGCTCCCAACAAGCTGAAAACATTAGTATTCAGATTTGCCAGGATAGAGAGATACCTCTCAGGACTCTAAAATGTTTCTATAAGTTGAAAAAAGTACACTTTTGTACGTCCCTTGCTGGCCACCAAACACGTTTGTTTTGCATCAGTTAAAAAATATTTTAAAATATGACTGCCTAATAGAAGTCTGTTTTTCTTTTACACTGGAAATATCAAATAGCAACAGTTCCAACCTGACTGGCACCGAAGTACTGACATCTCTGATGTACAATATCTGGGCACTTATCTTGGAATGTGGCATTGTTTTTATGCACCACAGACTATTCACAGTATTCCAACAAAATCTTAGCAGTAATAACACTTGTGACAGAGGAAGACACTCATAACAGTCCCTTAGAAAATCTTTGCAGCCTCAATTGCCCTGTGTTCCATAGCTCAATCAGGGGAATCCCACTAATACCTCTCATTACAAGAGATAATAACAACCTTTTTTTAATAAACCTGCTCAAATAATCATATTTGTTCCTTGAAAAATACATAAAGTAACAAGTTTTTCAAGTGGACACAGCATGAGCTTTTCAGATCTCCCCTTCCCACAGATCTCCAAAAGCTTCAGAGGACTGCTACAAAAACAAATAGTCTCACACTCATGCAAGAGTAGCTCTTGTAATAAGTTTGACTCAAGCTTCAGAAGCTACTTTTTTTTATTCATTTCTGGTTCTGTACAATAATCTAAGCTACAGCTAGAAGAAGTAAAACTGCTCCCGGGTAGCTTCAAAAATGTTTGTGACCATATTAGATTATAAGAAGCAGCAAAACACAGCTGAGAAGATTAATTTAATTTTAAAACAAATTGCCTTTCTAACTGTTTCCACATGCTTTTCAAACTTATACATTTCTTCTCACTCCCCAAGCTCCAGATAATTACAGTTAGCAAGAGCCAAAATAATGAATCAATAAAAGACAACCCCAAGAATTGTAGTTATTCATAACTGAGAAGGCAATAGCTACAATATAAACCCTAGAAAACCCAGATAACAGCTGAAAAGAGAATTTGAAAAAGAAAGAATATTCTTCAGGGTTGTTTCAGCCAGGGGGAAACAACTGAATGCCAGGACAGGAACTTGCTCACACACGAGCACAGAGCTCTTTGTTTAACAGCTACCTGAGAAAGAAACCAAAACAAATTTAATTAGGCCTCTGTCATTTCAGAATATTAAATATTTTCAGCATAATTTCTGACACTGATAATAAAACCTTGGTTACTTCAAGTTCCCCTCTCTGATCAAGGGCCATCCTGCAGCTCAGAACAGAGTTCCCAGGCTGAAAGGTCTACAAAGTTTGTCTAAAGATGGCAAACGCATACCTACACCCCTATTTCTGAGAGGCTGTTTGACAGAACTACCCCCATATCTTGATTTACAGAACTTTCTATAGAAGTGAAATAGAACTTCCTAAAAAAATAAGCACAAATATATGTTCTTTTGGACCTTCAGCACTGTTAGTCCCATATTCTCCACCTTCTTACTACTAAAAGAATTCAAGAAGAACATGCAAGTAGCCAGCACTTCTCAGCATATGGCAAAAAGGATCAATTTTCCCATCTTGGAAAGCCTGACAGGCCCTGCCTTTGTTCCTCACTAAAAGGGACTGCCAACCATTAAATACCTGTTCACATCTACACCAGTTCCTCCAGCCTGTAAATGGTTTTACATGACAGTTTTAAAGAAAGCAGCAAACACACTACCCAAAGGAGAAAAATGAAAAAACCTTACTGGTACTTGTCTAGAGAGGAGCTGTAGTTCCCAAACCCTCCCCCAGTGCTCCTGCGGGAATGCTCACACACTCCAGCTGAGAAGAGGGAAGAGAAGGGAGGTTCCACATGGCCACCAAGCCCTGGGCACACCAACCATGGTGTCACTGCAGGCAGCCTCGTACACACTCTGCAGAACAATCCCACCCTCAAACACACTTCCCTGCTTGAATCCCGAGCAGACAGACCAGGGTTCTGGTCTCAGGGAAATGCCTTTTCCAATTACACTGATTAATGAGGAGACGCAAGTGTGCCCAGTGAGAGTTACACATCAGCCAGCCCGGAGGAGCTTCGGGTTCCTGCTGGGGAAGGTAAATGCAGTGTTTGGCTACAGAGCCCAGCACAAACTTACACCAGCACAGATTGGGCACAACCAGTTCCTCTCCAGCTCCTGGAGCTCCACCAAGATAACCACAGCAACACAGAGCTGCGAGCAAGGTGAAAGATGCTCATGCCAAGAAAGATGCTTTCACCCCCAAGTGTGTTTCCTACACACTATCAGGAGGCTAATGAGGAAGGAAGAAAAGTATGCAGTCTGCAGTAGAGGTATGAGATAGGACAAGTATTCTGCACAGGCTTTATGTGCTCCCTGGAAAAGCAGAGCTGGCAGCATTTTGAGGACTTCAGATTTTGGTTGGGAGGGCTGAAAGCAGATCAAGGCATAAAGTCTGCAGAACCACTGGGTTGGAGGGCCCACACCAGAACCCCTTGTTTGGCATCATACTGTTTGCTTCTCCCAGTGACTAAACAATTTCATTTTCCCCTGCAAAGGGAGGCCTGGGTGCCTACTCCTGCCAGTTCTGCTGGAAGGCAGGACACACACTGCAGCAGACTGGCTCACCAAGGGATTTCTTTTCTGGGGCTTTGAAATAAATGCCAATTGGTCTGATAGCAAATGAGTTGTCTCATTTACACCAGAGGGTTGCTGTGGTGGCAGCACCTACAAGTGAGTGAATGAGTCAGGACTGAAGCGGGCACACGAGCAGGGGTGACAGACAGGAAAATATTAGGGAGGGAAGAATTATAACATCATAGAAAGTTGGAAAGGGAAATTTATTTATTATAAATTATAATTGTATTATATTATATAATTATTATAATTATAATATATAATGATATATAATTATATTATAATTATGAATTATAATTTTATATTCTCTATATGAAGAAGAAAAAACCTAAGATGAAGTAAACATCATGACAACCAATGCAATTTCCATTCTCTGAATAAGGAACAGAGTATAAAATGACTTTACAGACACAGATGTACAAGGGAAAGCAGCTTTCTGGTGGAGAAGATATTCCTGTTTGGATCCTGCTGAAAGTTAGACCAGAAGATGACCATGGCCCCTCTAGCCTCACTCCATGTGTGTCTGCATAAATAAATATAAACCCAAGAAAAGTTACAAAGGAAGATAAGAAAGCTCAGCATGACAACTGGGGCACGACTCCTGGGAAGCCTCAATAATTTAGATGTTTGTCAAGACTTTCTCAACATAAAAGGATAGAATGGGAAACAAGTTTTGGTGCTGTACTCCAGTACTCCAGGGAAGGGCAGCAAACAAAGGGAGGAGAAAATTGACAAAGTCACAAGCTGCAAGTTTAGATCTTTAAATTAATAAATTATATCTAGACACATAGACAGAAATCCACTTCTGAGAATTCAAAATGTAACAAGTATGACAGGCCAAAAAACAAACAAAAAAACCACCAAACAAACAAACAAAAAAGAAAACCAAACAAAAAAAAACAACAAAAAAACCCACAAACAGAAAAAAAACCCAGGCATGTTGCTTACAAAGGGGTTAAGAGGAAACCCCAGGCAATGAAAATGCAGTCTGCACCCCAGTAGAAACCTGTACAAGTTTTATTTGGAACAGTAGAGAGAACCAAACAGCTAAAAAAAGAACTAAAAATAATTAAATAGCAACAGTGAGTTTGCAGTATTTTAAAGGAAAAATTAGTCTTCCAGCAGACATAATTGGACGGAATTATCCAAACACTCTAAAGCCAAAGA
Source organism: Origma solitaria (assembly GCA_013397895.1). NCBI lineage: Eukaryota > Metazoa > Chordata > Aves > Passeriformes > Acanthizidae > Origma > Origma solitaria. The sequence continues at coordinate 194,927 of VZRL01000066.1, forward strand.
AATTTCAAGCAACAAGCCAGACCTACTCCAAGTGGCTTGAAGCTTGAGAGCATACAGACACAGCAGGATGAAGTAAGGCTTGAAACATTCTGTATGCTCATGGGTAAGAGACAGGAAAAGATGAAAGACTCACATGAAGACAGACAGTTTCATCCAAAGCCCATCCGCACACATCCAGCAGGATCTAATGGTATCTGAGAGCCAGGATAGCACCACTGGGCAAAGACTCACTCCATGACACCAGGACTACAGGCTGGCACACGGGCAGAGAAAGATGAAAATGGCAGCACAGGTGGAAGAGGTATAGAAGAAACTACATAAGCAGACTGTATTTAAAGGGTTCTCCTGAATATGATTCTTCCCTCTGAGAGTGGGGAGGCCCTGGCACAGGTGCCCAGAGAAGCTGTGGCTGCCCCATCCCTGGAAGTGTCCCAGGCCAGGCTGGATGGGCCTTGGAGCAGCCTGGGACAGTGGAAGGTGTCCCTGCCCATGGCAGGGGGGGCACTGGATGATCTTCAAGGTCCCTTCCCACCCAAACCATTCTATGATCCACTCTATGACTACAGTTTCCCACAAACACTGGTCAGCTCTTGTTTCTGACACTTTTCAGTTGTTATCCATTGTTTTGGGTAAAGCCTCCACACAACATTACACTTTCTTCTTGAACCTTTCCCTAAGGATTAACAGCACACAAGAACTTCCTCACATTTACAGATGATGAGACACGTGAGAAAGCCTGGCTCAGAGCCCAGACCTCTCCATGGACATTGGATTTTTAACAGATTATTTTTATTGCAGAGAGAGAATCATCTTCCCTTCTCCCTCATTTCCCTCGCCTTAGAAGAAAAAAATGGCACAATGAAGGTTCCAAACTAGCATTTATATTTCTCTGTCACTATGGCTTGTTGTCCAACTAAGCCAGCTCAGCACCCTTGCCCAGCTCTGGGCTTTGAGCAGCAAGTTTACATCCCCCTCTCATCTCTTCCAAGCCTTCTCTGCCTTGGTTTCCCCAGTTCCTTGACCCCCAGCTGGACAAAATTTTTCTGTGCTCCAAATCCAAGCTCTGTGTGTTAACCTTTGCCATTCTAATCCCTCTGTGGAAGTGCAACAAAAAATCCCACATAGGTCCCAAAACCAAAGAAGAGGAAACCCACAAGACAGCCCCAATGCTGGGTCCCCAATGTTGGGACCCCCAGCCAAACTGAGGTCCCAACTGGCACAGCAATCCACGGAAAGTGGCAAATTATGCAACGACAGAACTGAAAAAAAATCCAAGGGATCCCAACAGAACTGAACAAAGAATGTTAAATCTTTTAAACATATTGTTTGAGATGGGCAGCACTGCTTAAATTTCTCAGTTTATGTTTTTTGCAGATTTTTCTCAGCAGTCACAAGGACAATAAAGTCTTATTTTTTCCAACTGAAACCCTTCTCCTTTTTTTGCTAATATATCCCTAATTCAGCAGACGCCTACAGAATTGGCTGTTTACAAATGCTCAAGAAACAGTTCCTGTTCTTATACAAAAACATTCTGAGAACAAAGATGGGGGAAATAAATTAAAACAAATGTGCTTGTTAAAGAGAAGTGGAATTGCTTTCATTTTAAGGAATATTATTCCAAAGTCTACTTAAGACATTACGTGGCTTTTTTGTCACTACACAAGACCAATCTTTACATGATGCTGTGAACCACTGCAATTTACTTTCAGAAGTCAAACTTTTGCAGTTCTGCTATAGCAACTGTTTCCAGATGAAGACAAATTCAGTTCAAGAGAGGTGCTAGAAATAACTAAATTGAATACAAGGAAATGGCAACTGTATTGAAGAAGTCAGGAGTTACACTGTTAGCAGAAGTATTAATGGGAAATAACTTTCCAAATCAATCTTATTTCAAGTCTGAACAGAAGGAAAAATATCTCCATCTCCTCACCTCAGCCCCAAAAAATGCATTTATAATCTTGCCTTGGCAGTAAAAGAATGTAGAAAGTAACAGGACACTGCTCACCCCTCCATCAGATCCTCCCAAGGACAGTCCCCTCTCTGCTATTCTGCAGGCAAAACAATAATCTCAGATGAGAACTGAAGTCTGATTACTTTGTCCTTTAATGTCCTTATTTACAACTCATAACTCCTCACTAAGTGGTATTTGATGCATCAGATATAACCCAATTGAGTTAAGAGAAGCTCCCATTTATTTGAAACTGAATCTCAGAGCCTGTCATGAAAATAAAGTATTTGTGTTGCAGAACAATTCTGAGCTTGCAACTCCAGTCCATAAATCCCAAAAATACCCTAAAAACCTTGCCTTTCAAATACATTCTGGTCAAGTAAGATTAAACGTAAAACGCCCCAGATCTTTATTCTTGGGAGCAGTACAGATAAATGTGTAAAATGCAGAGAAGCTGTGCCACAATCAGAAGCCCAAGTGAATCTGAATCACAGAGTGAACAATGAGCTCATGAGCTGCACAGCACTTCCAGCATTACTGACACCCCAAATCCATGATCAGCAAGGGCAAATCACACTCAGAGGCTGATAGCTTCTCTAACTGCACAATCTGACAGTTTCTCTATCCTTTGATTAGAACTCCCCATTTAGTGTTCCTAGAGAACTACAGGGTCAGCACCAGCTGGTGATTACCCACACAGAGACACAGCTGCATTAAGGCTTACATTGTTTTGTTCTGCTTTTAAAGGCCAAATGGAGGCCAGGTGAAAATACCTTAAAACTTATTTAATTCATTTTCCTTTCTTTCTGTGAAGTTCTCATGCCCCTCAGAGCCAGGCAGATTCTGTGTGAAAGAACTGCCCCCACAACAGCAAAAATGGAAAATGGCTTTAAGAACAAAACTTCGGTGCTGTAACCAGTCTAACCTATCCTGCTCACCCACCCTGGCTTTGTGCTACCCCTCAGACTGGCACAATGTCATTGAAGTCAGTGCTTTTAAAAGCTAGAGCTAAAAGAAAAATTACCTACGAATTCTTTCAGCCTCCTCCCTTGTGATTACAGCATCAGTCACACCTCTTCCACACTTCCTAGGAGTGCACCCTGCAACACAAAGAGAAAGAACCCATTGAAAACACTTCAACCACCTGAAGGGCAGGCTTTTAAATGATACTTTGCACAATATCTCTCTTTAAGTCACTCTTGAAGCGCACAGCTTGGACATATAAGATAAAAAAAGTCTCCTAAAATTCATTGCTAAGAAATCTAACATTAAATTTTAAAAGCTCCTGGGATTAACAAGTCAGCAGCAAGAGTTCCAGGTGAAGAACATATGAAAGTTTTTGTAAGTCTAGTTGACAACAATCTTTAGGCAAGAAGAAGCAATAAGATCAGTTCTGAGCCACCAGAGACCTTGGGATGTTACATTTGACACTTTTCTGAGGAAGATCAGATGTAAAGCTCCAGGAGAGATGGGCTGAGTATGTTTTCTGACACCTGCCAATACACTCAGTGCTGCTGAACTGAGTGAGTATCACTTCAAGGATTATTTATGCATCAGAACACAAAATTCCTGGAAAGAAATCAATCAATTCACCCATGGAGAATGAAAGCACCAGCCTGCTCTGATCAAAAGGAACTGATAACAATGACCAGACCAACAGGAGAAGTTTTGCCAGGAATTTTGTAAAGACTTCATTTTACTGGATATACCCTATCCATGTCTCAGGTGGGCTGCAAGAGAAAGTAGAGAAGAGCTAGGAAGGAGTAAACTCAAAGGAGAAATTCAATACTTCAGGACAAACCTGGCTACTGAGAGCTTCCTTCCTACAACATTCTGCAAATATTTCTGATTTCAGAAGAGATTTTTTCCTTTTCCAGCTGCAAACATCAGCACAGCTCTTACCCTTTTGGAAAGGCTGGTGCTGGAGAGTCCAGACTTGGCAAAACTACAGGGTTACCTCAGTTGTATGTCTGGACAAAGACAGTACTGGAAGCAGGAGGTGTTCGGAAGGCAACAATATAAGCTTTCCCAAATGGAGGAAAAACCCCAACCAACAGAAAAATGTAGTCCAGCATAAAGTTAGGTACCAACAGTACACCACAAACAGTGGGTGAATGCTAAGGAAAAATCAGAACTGTTTGAAAACAGTTTCAGCAAAAAGAAATGCGTCCTCTTTATCTCAGAGACCATGGCAGCAATGAAGCACTAAAAATGTACCTGGAGAACCTCAGGAGAAATTCAGGTTAGTATTACAAGTACCCAGTAGCTTCCACAAATTTGTGCCAAATAAACAAAAAACCATCCCTTTATCTAATAAGGCACCACCAGCTTTGGATATCAGGTAAATCAAGGTAAAGGTGGAACATACCAAAACATATAGAAACACAAATACTGCCTGTGGCCTGTGCTCCTGTTCAGCACAGAAACCGGAATGTAACACAAAGAACCAAGTGCCCAAACTGCAGCGGTATTTAGTGAAGAACCACACAGGGCTGAGACAGAGATAATTCACAGGAGAAAAAAGCCCCATCAAGATGTTCCCCTCATGAACAGAAACATAGAATGGTTTGGTGGGAGGGGACTTTGAAGATCATCTCATTCCAGCCCCTGCCCTGGGCTAGGCACAATAGATCTCAAAGCTGGACAAGAGCAGGGAAAGATTTACAGCTGCCATCCCCACAGTAGTCTGTGTTGGACCTTTCCAGTCACTTTCTTCACAGGCATCTCTGCTTTCCACATCCCCTGATCCTGTCTCTGGCAAGGCAACTTAACTCTGTCTCCTGGGCAGAGACCATGGATACTTTGTGCACTGACAAAATACAACACACATGGGAAACTACACAGGAGCAATAAGATTTCATCACACACAGTAGCCACAATAGATTTAAGCAGTTAACCACATCTTAGGACAGCAGAAATGGCCAAAATCTGGCCACAGAGTTTAGAATGCAGGTGAGACTGTACTCACATAACAGCCTACCTTCTGCAAATATAGTAAGTTAAGTGCTTGGCCTCTGAAAAATAGGGAATTTTATTTTGTATGAATCATGTTTACAGGCAGGCAGTGCTATGGAAATAAATCCTGCTCTGACACCAGCTACCAAATCACTTGCAGAAAACTGGAAGCCCAGTTGCACCAAGTTCAGCTGGAACACGGGACAGGTGCATAAATAAAAAGCTCATTTTAGCTGTGGAAACTTCACAGCTGAGCATCTAACACCGAGTGGTGACAGGAATGTGCCTCCTCCTGACACAGAGCCCGGAGCTTTGGGTGCCAAGCCACAGTAAGGACTGAGAATGAAAAGCTATTGAGTGACAGAAACCTATTTCCCAAGTGACTAGAGCTCCTGAGCTGATCCAGTTGGGCAATGACCGTGATCCACATTTTCTGCCTCGCTCCGCGGTTGGAATGGGACGCAAAACACAGCTCAGTACCACCCTCGCGTGGGGAAAAGCCCAGCAGAGCTCCTTATGGCAGCTCGGCTTCAATTAACCAATTAACAGCTGCTGACAGTCTAACACCACCCATGCTCGGAAAGCACAGTCACAACATCTGCTAAAAACCCAAATCGATCACAGAACTTAAGCAGCAGCACCAAGCAAGCATCTAATCAGAAAGGCAAGTGAATCATCCTCATACAAAGCCAAGAGGTGACACCTCACCCTGTAGTCAGCACTTGCTGCTGCTCCCCATGACACCCCCAAAAATAAAGAACACTTTCATTCCTCTTCCTGGAGAGATGTCCTTGAAGTTCCTCCCTTCCTCAAAGTTCCTGCCTTCCTTACAATGAAAAGAATAACTGATGGAGTGCCCAAGACCCCAAGTCCACAGCTCAAAAAACTGTTCTTGCAAACCAGGGAAGGGCAAAATAAGGTTTTGTTGATTTTGGAGGTTTCTCTTGATAAGCAAAAGCCCCAGTAGCAGAATCCAGAGACTTCTAGCCCCAGTTCAGTCATAACCAGCTGCAGTTTTCTCTGGCCTCACCTTACACAAATGCAGCCAGCAACAGTTTCCCCTTATAGCAATTATGAAAAGTTAACACAGAACATGTGTTTTCTTGTGCTCTGTAAAATAAAATTACCTTACCAAGACACTTTTCTTGTTGGTAGCTTCCTGACAACAGTTTTCTTGGCCTAAACAACATTTGGGATGAATCCTCCAAAAGAAGATGCTGCAGTAGCAACACTAAGGAAAAATTATCTGACCCCAGACTACACATCCATTTTTACTTTATGTTACAAGTCTTTTTGACCAACAGCCACTGAAGAGCACAGGGGGCTGCAATTTGTCAAACGCATTATATCAGAACTAGCACTGGAAGAAAGTTAAAAACTGCAGAATCACAGAACAGCTCAGGTGAAAAAGGACCTCAAAAGATCATCTGGTTCAGCTTTTTGTGGTCAAGAGATCCTGGATAAGATTATCCAGCACAGTGCTCAGTCCCATCCTGAAAAACCCCAGTCACATGGACTCCACTGCATCTCTGGGGAGGTTGTTCCACTGATTGACTGTTCTCTCTGTAAAAATTTATTTTTTACACCAAGACAAAACTTTGCCCAATGCAACCTGTACCCACTGTGCCTTGCATTCTCCATGTGGCTCTTTGCAAAGGGAAAGCTTCTGCTCCCTGTAGCTTCCTTTTAAGCACAGGAATACTGACACGTTTCTCCCTGAGCCTTCACCAGGGAAAGGAGACCTAACTCCCTGAGGCTTTCCTCACAGGACAGGTCCTCCAGCTCTTTGATCACATCTGCTCTTCCTCAGCTCCAAGGAGCTTCTTCCAGCCTCCAGCTTTGTGTCAGCAAGTGTTTTCTCAGCCATATCATGAGCCACAAACAACCACCAATTTGGCTAAAAACTAACTCAGAGGCATTATTTTTCTTTAGATTCGATGGATTATCAGTCAACACCCAGCCATACATACTGACAAAAAACCAAGAGCAGAGCTGCTCTCTGGCAGCTGTGCCAGCTAATAATATTCCTCATGATACACTTTGCAAATATGAAAGAGAGCATCAGAATTGCTCATCCATGGAAGCTGCAAGTTAGCCTCTCACTGCTCTTTGTCAGAGAAAGTGAAAATCTCCCATGTGTCTTGAAGAACTAACATCAACACTCAAAGAAGTAAGTGCCAGCAGGGACAGACACCAATTTGACAGAAAACAGGCTCAACTGAAAGACACAGAGACAGAGAAGTGGTTTGCAGGCAGCACCCAAAGCTACTGGCAGACACATTTCAGAACAAGTGTGTCAGAAGACAGCACTTGTGGAATTACCACATGCTGGAGGCACAGAAAATGTCCTAAATCAGTTCCACTCCGTACCCTGCATGGTACTGACCAGCAACTAACTCACTCACAAGCCTATCATAAGGATCGATCAACACAGTATGAAAAGAAACTAGAAACAGACTGAGCAAAAGGTTTATTTTTGAGGGCCCAAGCCAAGCAACTTCAAAAGAGAGTTATGTAGGAATGACAGCAAAACCTCTCAGAATCAACTTCTGGGCTGGCCTGAGAGGCACGAACGTTTGGGGCTTTAGGCAAGTGACAGTGACCAGAAGTTTGCCGGAAAATGTGGGTTTTGCAGCCCAGGTTTGGTTCACAGGCCCAGGCAGCAGCCAGGCTGTTACTGCCCCTCAACACCTTCATCCCACTTCAGCCAGCCCCGTCCGCTTACCTTCAAATCGTTTGTGGCTGTCGTAGTCCTCCGAGCAGGGGATCTCGATGAACTTGTCCCGCAGGTTGTCGCTGCGATGTGCCAGCACCTCGGTGACCCCATCTCCCGAGATTTCACCCCCGCGGGTCCCATCCCATGGGATCCCATCCTCGGCGCGGAGGCGGCTCCACACCACGAGGCCGCCGCCGGCCGCTGCGGAGAGGAGGAGGAGGAGGATCGCTGCCTTCAGCCACCTTCCCCGGGGATCCTGCTGCGATCTGCCCTTCCTGGCGCTGCCGAGGGAGCACAGAACGGGCCCCGTGAGCGAGGGACGGTCCGAGCGGGGAGGGAGCG
>VZRL01000066.1:203300-253392 GCA_013397895.1 Origma solitaria
AGCGCCCGCCGCTGCGGAGCCATCGCGCCTCCTCGGCCTCGAGCGATGCGCTCGGCGCGCCTCGCCCTAGCCTGCCGGCCTGCCTGCCTGGGGAGCGCGCTCGGCTGCCGAGAGGGAACGGGAGGATCCAGCGAAGAGCTGGGAGCGGCGGAGGGGCGGCGCCGGGACACCGCGACACGGGGACAGCGGGACAGCAGGGCGCGGGCGGGCAGCGCCGGGACAGCCAGGACAGGACAGCGGGACGCGGCCTGGCGGAGTGTGCCGCGACGCCTAGGCGACAGGCCAAAGCAATCGAGGCCAGAGCATGCAGCAGCGCCTGGTGCACCTGGACCTGAAGGGCGCCGCGCCGCGCGCGCAGTACCTGGAGCAGGTGAGGGATGAACATGGAGCGGGTGAGGGATGAACATGGAGCGAGTGAGGGATGAACATGGAGCGGGTGAGGGATGAACATGGAGCGAGTGAGGGATGAACCCGGAGCGGGTGAGGGATGAACATGGAGCGGGTGAGGGATGAACCCGGAGCGGGTGAGGGATGAACATGGAGCGGGTGAGGGATGAACCCGGAGCGGGTGAGGGATGAACCCGGAGCGGGTGAGAGATGTACCTGGCACAGTAAGGGATATAATGATCTCAGGTGAACGGTGTACCTGGTACGGGTGAAGGATATTTGGGCTCAGCTGAAGGATATGCCTGGTGTAGGTGATGGATGTACCTGGTGCAGGTGACAGGGACAGGGTGGTGGAACTGGTCACAGCCCAGCTGCACCCCCCGTGTCCCCTCCCTCCCACAGGTGCTGCCGCTGCTCCGCACCCTGGGTGCCACCGGGCTGCTGCTGGAATATGAGGACACCTTTCCGTACACGGGGCCGTTGGAGCTGCTGCGAGCACCCCACGCCTACAGGTACTGCCGTGCACCCCTCAGGTTCTGCCAGGTACCCACAGGCAGCTTTGGGTGCCCACAAGTGCCCCGGGGCCATGCCCAGCGGGCACTGACGTGTTGCTGTCCTGCAGCCCTGCGGAGCTCCGGGCACTGCTGAGCTGGGCGCGGGTGCAGGGCCTGGACGTGGTGCCGCTGGTGCAGAGCTTCGGGCACATGGAGGTGAGCACGGGTGCACTGGAGTGGGTGGGAGCACAGGTGTGCTGAGCCAGCAGTGCCCCGGGGGACAACAAGGCCGGTGGGATCCCGGGGTGAATTAGGAAGAGCATTTCCAACAGATCAGGGAGTGATCCTGTCCCTCTGCTCAGCAAGGCCTCTCACCTGGAGCACTGTGTCCAGTTCTGGGCAAAAACTGATGCCCAGGAAATTCCACCTGAACATGAGGAACATTCTTTTCTGTGCAGTAGCCATGCAGTGACCGAGCCCTGAACAGATTGCCCAGAGAGGCTCTGGCGTCTCCTCACTGGGGATATTCTAGGGCCCTCTGGACACAATCCTGTGCCCTGTGCTCTCAGATGGCCCTGCTGAAGCAGGGAGGTGGGACCAGACGAGCCGCTGTGGTCCCTTCCTACCCGACCCATTCTGTGATTCTCTGTTGGGAAATTTCTGATCCAAGTCCCGGAGCTTTGGTTATGCAGCTCTGCCAGCTGCAGGATTTGACATCAAGGTCACACCGCAGTGACCTTCCTGTTTGCTTCAGCCACCCCACGAGGTGCTTTGTGGTCAGAGACCACAGCTCTCCCACAGAGAGAGCTCTCTCTGCACAATGGAGCAGCAGCTGTGCCCCCCGTGCTGTCCTTGGGGCTCACTCACAGCCAAACTCCGGGTTTAGCAGGACACCGGTTCTCAGAGCCCTGGTGACAGGAGGATGCTGCTGTCCCCTCATGTTGCAGCTGCTCCCCAAGCTCCCCTTTCCCTTGCAGTTTGTGCTGAAGCACAGGGAGTTTGCACATCTCCGGGAGGTGAAGGTGCTGCCCAATGCCCTGAACCCGCACAAGGAGGAGTCGCTGGCACTGGTCAAAGCCATGATTGACCAGGTCATGGCACTGCATGAAGACTTGCGGTGGTTTCACATCGGATGTGATGAGGTGGGACTTCTGTTGAGCTGGAATGTTTATTTTCTTTTGAGGAATGATAGTAAGGGCTGAGGCTTTGCATTTCAGTGGTGCCCAGGCCATGTCTGGGTGGGATTTTGGGGACAGAAAACACCACTCAAGCCAGTGTAGAAAAGTCCTTTTGACAATAAATTATTTCAGTAGCACAGATTGTCATTTCCATAGTATCAAAGTATTGACAGCAGCTTCTTAAAGCTTGCTCAGCATTTGGGTTTAGGTCAAGTATTTAAAGTGAGATATCAACTAGAGCTGTTCATTAAGAATCCTGTAAGTTTGATATAAGATGTTGGCTCATTGTTCTGGCCAAGTTACTCAAAGCAAGCCCTTTTGTGGTGGGAAATGTTGGGTTTTTAATCTTGGTAGTTTGTCTCCTTGAGAAAGGAGAAAACTCAAGTCTCTCTTTCTCATAATTTCTTAAAACCATCCTGATGGCACAGAGATCTCTGGAATTCATTGTGAGCACTTTACTGTACTGGTGTTAGTTTAGCATTTTGTATTCTGTTGTGTGGAAGCTGCTGGGAAGGTTAGACAGGGAGCTGCAGGCTTTTTTAAAGCAAAATACTATTTATGCAGAATAAACATGTTTTAGATAAAATCTGCTCTGAACTAGGAAATTTTGGTCTTGCTTGGAAACTTGGTCTCTGCTTGGGACCAAGTATGTTGGGCCACCCTTGGATGTGTCCCCAAGTTGCTTCTAGACTCACATTTGGATGGTCTCCTTTCCTGAGATAGGAACCTCATTTTATCTAACTCAGATCCTGATGGGTTGCTAGTGTTGAAGTGAATAGATGTGGTGAGGGCTACTTCCAAGGACAAATCTTGTGAAGGCAAATATGGCATATAGATATTTTAGTTTCTGTTGGGAAATTCCCTTAAGTGATGTGTGTAATCATGGCCACAGTCTCCTGCAGACAGATAGAAATGCTTGCAGTGTCTTCAGCAGTAAGGGGTGCTTTCGAATGTGTCCACTCAGTGGGTCACATCTAGGCAAAGGTTTTGAATATTGTCTAACTCACTTTCTCTATTTCTATACAAGAAATCAGGATTATTTGCTTGATGTTTCAGGTCTACTACCTCGGTGAAGGAGAGGAGTCAAAGCAGTGGCTGCAGCAGCAAGACAACACTCCAGAGAAGCTGTGCTTATCCCACATAAAAGCAGTTGCCAGTTGTTTGGCCTCATCTTACCCCATGGTGACACCCATCATGTGGGACGACATGCTCAGGGGTATGAGTGAGGAAACACTGACAGGTGTGTGACCAGCGATGGGCTGAGGCAGGTTTACACAGTCAGTTAAAACAGACTGGTTGGCAGCTGAATGTAATGAAAACAACAAATCTGACAAGAGTTGAGGTATGGTCTGTTTGACTAGAGAATAGAAACACGTAGTCCTTGGCTGTCACAGAGTCCCTGTGTGACTGTGGGCCAGTCTGAACACGTACACTTTAGTTTTCAATCACAGTGACAATCGAAACACTCATCCTGCAGTGGTTGCCATCAATTCGACTTTCTTTACACATTAAAACAAAAATGTATTAACATTTCTGGTCCAAGGCTAAATCTCTGTGCCTCTTCTAATGTTCGTTGTTGCTCTTTGCAGTATCTGGTACCAGTGGTGCAAATGCACATGGAGAAGCTGCATCCCTGTGAACATCTTTGTGATCATGGTCCACATCATGAGGACTTTGATACTGAATTGTGGGGTAGCTCCAAGACCTTGACATCACCAGTCTTGTTTGTTGAAAAATACCAAACCACTGCTAAAATTTGAGTAGTCTGCGCATAAATGGAGTTCCAGCATTTTCAGAGTCACCTTATGTAGCTACTCTAAACAGATTTAGGCAGTACCGGGAAGAGCTGTGCAGCTCATCCAGCAGTGACTGACCTATTCCTGACTTTGTTAGTGGGAAATCATCCCCAAAAATGCAGATGGGACCCATGGAATTTCCATAAAAGCAGTACAGATTCTAGCTAAGTGCACTCTACTGCCACAATAATAGACTAAACAAATTAAAATGCAATAGAGTTAAAATATTGAATTTCTGCACAATTTATTGCAGTTTCTCTAGGTGTCACTTTCACGTTTAAAACTAGTTGGGGGATTGATTATAAAATGATTTAAAGCTACAAGCTTTAAACTACAAGCTAAACTTGTATCTTTATTTGTATTTCAAAGTCATCTTGGAAATCTACCTTCTGTGCAAACACAACCCAAGCGCTCTGTGAAAGGGTGAATGTTACATATGAATTTAGGTTAAACCTTGTGTGTAAAGCTTGCAGCTCTGCCAGTGGAACCCAGCAGGTACATGGACAGATGCAAGGGACTAAGAATGATGTGGGCTTGGAGTGAATGGGATCTCTGATAAATTGTCACTGCCCCCCATAATAGTGGTTTCACAATGCCTGAAGACAGTGGCCCCAGGCATGTGCCAAGTCCTGGCCAGGCTGAAAATGCCCAGGGGCACTTCAGCTGTAAGTGACAAGCCATAGTTCTAGTCATGTGCTACTGCACCAGTAACCTGTTCCTAGTTCTCATTTTAACTGGCTGTTTTCCATGACTTAGAAGAACTCTCTTCCTTTCAGAGTCCGGGGTCCCACAGCTGGTGCAGCTGATGATCTGGGACTACGCAGCAGACATCGATGTGGAGGGCAAAGGTTTGTACTTCTCTGCTGAGTTGTGTAGAAGCAAAATAATCAAAGCAAAACTGTATCATTAAAACATACCTTAGCTGGACATGGAAATATTATGGTTTGTTAAATTGTTTTTTATTGCTTTAATGCATAAAGACAGCCCTTGTTTGATTTCACATAGTAGTTGCTATTACTTATTTTCTTTTTCTATTTGTTTCCCCTATGACTGATTTGTATTCTCTGCTGCTTAATTCTTTTCAGCAGAGCTATGAAATCACTGATAGAAGATTCAGAGGTTTTTCACAAGCACTGTTACATTAACTCTCCTTGTATTAACACCAGTAGGAGCACGTAACTTCATATTGAACAGCTCTGCAAAAGATGTTTCAAGGCTTCATACATTTGTAGAATTCAAAGGGAAGCTCCTAAAGGCTCCAGCCAGGCATCTAACATGCATGCAAGTATTTGTTGCAAGAAAAACCAGCTGTCAGGTGTTGTGCATGCTTGTTAATGCTCACAGCTCTTAGCATGGTAGCAATACAAGGGGGTGGAATACAGTAACTGGCACATGAAAATAGGAGGGTAGTCACTCAAAAGGCTGCTTAGAGAGGGTGTCAAATCGCCCATCCTTGCTGATGCTCAAAGCCTGGCAGGAAAAGGCTCAGCAGCCTGTTGGAACTGGAGCTGTGTTCCCCTTCACTGCAGCATTGCAGTCAGGGCTGAAACTGGAGAAAGCTCATCTTGTGCGTGTCCCTTTGTGTCTCATTGCAGTGCAGCTCATAGAGAAGTACCGCAGGTGCGGCTTCTCCAAGGTGTGGCTTGCAAGTGCCTTTAAAGGAGCCACAGGAGTGAATCAGTCTCTGACACTTATTGGGCACCACCTCAGGAACCAGCTGGAGTGGCTGCAGGTGGCGAGCAGGAGCCCTGCTGATGTCCTTGAAGGTATCACGCTGACCGGCTGGCAGAGGTAAGGAACAGCCTTTTGCGTGGTTCCGAGGATCATGTGGAAGCAAACTTTCACCCAAAAGCGCCATAGTAGGTACAGGGAAGCTGTGGATTTAGAAGGGAACTTTGCAACCCTGCAATCCTTCCTGTCAGTCACTGCTGGACCTCACCCCCAGACTGTGAAGGGTGGATTTCAGACTTCAGTCAGCTGTACAGTACTGACCAGCAGGAACAATGGTTTTGGGGACACCACCAGCAGCAGATTGGCTTTACAGGCTTGAATGGATTTTGTGCCACCCTGAACCGCTCATAGACAGTGTAGTTCATGCGTGGTGTGTCTATCTGAATGTCTGTTGTGAACTCAAATACAATGACATTAGGGAAGAGACTTGTTAATGTAATGGAGTAAAACATTTTTATACAAGTCAAGGGAATACCAGAGAGTTGAATTCCCCTTTCTGACCCTAATTTGCCTTGAGACAGGAATTTGGTTGTATCTGTTCTTATTAGTAAAACAGGAATACTTCACATTTCAGAGACAGGTGGTCCCTTCTCTGAAACAGAAACGGATGTTTTTAAAGCTCTTTGAATTTTAGTGATTGAAATATTAAAGCTTCCCACCTGTTTAGTATGTTCTAACAGTAAAATGTGTAATTAACAGATGTTTTCTTATGTAGGTATGATCACTTCTCTGTTTTGTGTGAGCTTCTCCCTGTGGCAATTCCATCATTGGCCGTGTGTCTGCAAGCACTAAAGAATGGTACAATGACAACTTTATTCTCTCTCAGCAAATGCCTAGCACAGGAGTGAAGTGACCTTGCCTTAAGGTTGGCACAGGCTTGTTATATTTTCAGGTAGTTTGACTATCTGATCACGGTCTGAATTATGAAAAATAAATTACAATTTGAAGTGTGGGAACAGAGAAAACTCTTGGCCTAACTATTTAAAAATAGCTATTGTATACTACTCGTCTTTTATTGTGATCTAACACAAATGGTCAAAAACTTCATGCTTATATTAAAAAATAAATTTAAGAAGCAGAATTGCTTTTCAAACTGATTTAAAACAATTGGGATATATAAATGAGATTCATTTAGTTTAGATTTAGAATGTGCTCATGTATAAAAGTTGTTTTAATGAATAATTTTTCTTAAAATGGATCTAGGAGGGACACTGTCTGGTAAAATACTGCCTGTAATTTCTGCTTTCTTTACACGCTGTTGCCAACAGAATTTTTCTCTTTGTCTTCCTGCATTTCTTATTTTCAAAATAAACCCCCACAACCAACTGATTTTTAATTAAGGCACTAGAAATATTCAGCACCCTGAACGGAAAGCTCAGAGCTAAGAGGTGCTTCACCTTGCACAAGACAACTAACTATGTGAAAGAAAATGAGCTCCTCCTCCCATCCACAAGTGTTTTTTTCCTTAGTTCCATCTTAACTTTTAAAAAATTCTTCACCAAAGGGGAACTACTAAGCCAATGCAGAATACTCCCTCTTGTATGAACATTTTGGTTGCTTAAGCTTCTTTACTCATTTCCATTGTCTCCTGCCAGGTGGCTATTCTGAAAGGGTTAAAGAAAATGTGGAAAAGCTCTTGGGAATGTCTAACCTGGAAATTGATACTTTTATGAGGTAAAATTCCAGCTGCAGAATTCGGGTGCTTCTCCATGTGTGGTAAGTTCAGAAACTAATGGATCCTCTTTGGACAGCACAAGTCTGGGCACCTTTCCTGGGAGCAATATCCTCGCACTTGTGACCCAAGTTAGTTTCTACCTCAAGTCATCAGTGGATGAACTTCTCGAAAGGAACAGGTAAAGAGGTTTATGTTGATTCTCTGCCTGGCTGCAGGAGTGTTGGAGCTGTATCATCTCAAAGTGGGGCATGGCTCCAGAAAAGTGATTTAAATATCAAGCTCTGCATTTCAGGTGCTATTGACACCTCAGCAGAACATATTATTTAGGTGAAAATTTAAAATATTTCAGCAGAATTCCTAAATACTGTGTGTTGCCTTATTTCAAGCATCTAGTTCTTTCCATAATTACATTTTAGTGCCATTTAAAGTTAAAATGAAGGTTTTGAATCGTGCAGTCACAAAAAAAAAGGAGCTTGAAATGAAACTTATATTGCAGCAGATATCAGGTGATCATCTGCCAGAAACACTCTTTCACAAGCTAATTCCAAAGATATATAGACTTAAATAAACTTACTCCTTAAGCATCATCTCTGTGCAGGACTTGAGCTAAAGCCTTACCCTTCTCCCTGTCAGTGACAAACACTTGACGCTGCTGTTTGATCATTGCTCCCACTAATATCCATTTGCAGGTATGTCACAGGCTGGTTCAGCCCCTACCACAGGAAAAGGAGGATTATTCATCCTATCATAATGCACCACTTCCAGCCAGATGCAGTCAGGTAACACCATTTGTTATGCAATTCAGGGGAAATGAAGTCTGACATATTTTGGGCCCTCAGGTACAGAGTTGTGATCCTTATCTCTATAATTATCTCAGAAACATCAGTGGCAATCAGACAACATACTGATAATATGGTTTTAAACAGAACATATTTGGGTTGAAACTAGATGGTCTTCAAAGTTCCCTTCCAACCCAAACCATTCTATGATTCTAATTTTATCTTTGCCTGCCATCTGTTGAATAAATTCTTTGAGAACAAGTACAAAATTGGTCTCCAAAAGCCTCTCCCTTGTTATTTCTGTGCAGCCCTTCTGCACCTTGAGCAGTGGTTGGCCTCGGTGTAGGAGCTCACCCTGGGCCAGACTCCAGGCAGGGCTAAAAGGTTAATTTACACGGTTTTTTCTTTTCCTGTGATAAGGTGAATATCCAACTGCATCTCCTCTTTATGATAAAACATCGAATTAAATTCCCAACAAGTCTCACAGTGGGTTTCAGTTACATTTGAAATGTGTATAATGTTTTCTTGAGCTTGCAGTTTGGTACTTTAAAAGTCTTTGCATGAGAAAAGTGCCAAGATTAATGGAACTTAAACAGAAACAGCATCAACCTTTTGCCATCCGAACAAAATCAAGTCCTTTGGGTTCTTGTAATAGATACTTCTTTTCCTGTAAAGTCATTTTAAGGACAGTACTCCCTTCCAAAGGCCAGGAAGCCAACTCTCCTGTGAAGCAGAGCTCACCTGCAAATGTCATTGTTTCTTCCTTCTCATTTCTGCTCAGTCTCCTCTCCAAGTGGAATGCTGTGGTGCAAGACCTCCAAGCAGCCATGGAGCAAGTTTTCCACAAGTGTACTATAGAGGAATGGATGGAGGAGAATGTCCACCCCAGCCTACAGAAGCTGCAGCAAGTGGTGGATGATTTAGATGAAGCAATAAAAGCACAAAATTAAGGCCATTTCAATTAGTCTGACTCATTCCCTGGGAAAATACGGCTAGTGAAAATCAGCAACTAGTCCTTGAGCTGGAGTTTGTCATCTGGAGAGTTGAAGCAAGAACTGTGGTTAAACAAAAGTGACCTAAAGGCATGAAAGAATTTACTGGCATAATAAACTTCAACTCTCTTGTAATTTTCCTGTCTTAACACATGCTGAGCCTTAATTCACCTGCTCTGTAAGTCAGGTTTGCTCCCCAGGAATGAGTCACAGCTCACTCTCTTACAAGGCAGGGGAAAACCCCGTTTCTTCCAAATTCAGGATTTGTAGCAATAGACTCTGGCATAACAATGACCTGAGAAAGTTCTACCCTAATATTTAGGATCCTTAAAAAATGTTTGGGTCATTTTGTTCTGCACCGTAACTCCTTCACGTGTCAGCTGTGTTCTGAGTTGTGTCCTACCGTTCCATCACAGGCAAGAGAGCTCCTGAGACAGTGACACCTGGGCTTGTAGGGAAAACTGCCTTAACACATTGGGCTGCTTCACTCTCTGCCAAAGCATCATCTAAGCTCAGTGTAGTCTCATCCCCACAGAAAAGCACCATCCCCACTCACTGAGGCGTGTGTTTAGCTGTGTAAAACCTGAAACTGCAACCCGCACTTTGCAGGTTTGTCCCATTTTGAGGCATGACTAAAGTTACTAAATATGAGGAAAAATTGCTAGTTTATTCTGCTTTAATGTCACTTTTTTCATAATGTATAGCACCTTATCGGAGTATTAAAATAATCACCAAAGTGGAAATAATTCAGAAGTCAGTTACTTCATGATGAATATTCAAAATACTTGTTTTTGTGCTTCATTTATTCCTTTAATTTTTTTTTTTGAAGCACCGGTATTGAAATTTTCTTGGAACGATCTTGAGATACAGAAAGTAAA
Source organism: Origma solitaria (assembly GCA_013397895.1). Lineage (NCBI taxonomy): Eukaryota > Metazoa > Chordata > Aves > Passeriformes > Acanthizidae > Origma > Origma solitaria. The sequence continues at coordinate 213,211 of VZRL01000066.1, forward strand.
ACTATAGCATAACACACCCTTCACCTTATTCAATGAGAGCCTTGGTGATTATGTCCACATGGAGATTTTTACCTAAAAAGAACCAATTGCTATGTATACCTGTCACATAGGTTGAACTAAACAAGATCTTAATTTATTTTACTTGAATAAAACCTTTGATACTCAAAACGTTTGTGGAAATGTGCTTCTTTTTATGAGTGTGGCATGCTGGTTTGGTTTAAAGGAGGGAAGATGGAAATACATTCACCACTGGAGAGCTGGATCAGCTTACATGAAATTGAAAGCTGGACTGCCACAAGAGTGTCAGCACGGTCACTTCTAAGCGGGGATTTGGGCTTCCTCTATCCTGCCCCCCATTAACTCCATCAGTAGGTCTGTGCCAAGAAGTAATTCAGACAGCCATTAACATTTTAATAATTTTAATTAAAAACAATACAAAAATACTACAGCAATGCAAAACAAGTTATCAAAGTTGATTTTATCAATGGTTTTTTTTAAAAAAAAAGACAATACAACAAGGCCTTGCTGAAATTCTACTTGCAATTTTAAAGTAAGAAAGCAATTTCTAAACATTTTCCAGAAGTGTTTTTGCCTCCCAGCAATCTACAACAGTGTCAGAACTAGCCCTCTTTATAAGCCAGCTGAGGTTTTGGTATCTGTGTAACTTCATAAATACTGCCCAAGAGTCAGATCTCAACTATAAATATTCTGATTGAGACTTGTGCAATTCATCCTAGGTATGGAATATTTTGTTGTGAGATACCAGAAAATGAGATTACACCTGACATAAAGCAGTGCTCTCCCTGTGTCCAGATGAACTCTGGCTTTTGCTCACTGCAGCAGCCAAGACCACGGTCCCATCCCACCACAGCCATGCGAGGAACTGCCATTGTGCTGCTCAAGCATAAGCTGAAGCATCTGCCAAGTGGCACTTACCACACAGTTCTATTAAAGGACATGACAGAAAGGGCTGGTTTTAGGAGTCAAGGTGTTGGATCTAACCTAAGGTCTGCTATGCAGGTTTTTAAATAATTGATAAATTATAAAAACTACAGCTGTCCAGGCACAAGTCTCTAGATGGCCTGAGATGCAAAAGTTAATGACTGCATCTGCTGTAACATTCTAGGAGTACCTAATTTCCTAACCAAAACCAATCTTTCACGTCATTCCTTTGGGTACAAGCCACTTTACACCAGGCACATGTAAGGCTGTGTTTACTGGGCCTTTGAATTTGGTGAGCCCAAGAGAAGCAAAGGAAAACATCCACAAAAGCCTTTGGCAGAGTGGTGAGAAGTGGCAGAAGAGTAGAATGAGAGAGGCCTAGTCCAAAGAGGAAAGACTGAAACCTGTCCTGAGTTTGCACCTGCTTTCAGCAGTTCTTCAAGCTGCAATCACATTGCTGAGGAGTGCACAGACGTTGCGATTTTAAGTTAATTGTACACGTACACGGTTACTACATTACATCTGGCTGTGTCTTCAACTGCAAAAGATAAAAGTTTTTGAGGGCAAGAAGCTCCACATGTGGATCAAGAGAAATACAAGAGAAAACCCTATCAGCCTGTTATAATGTTCATGCAGTGTCCCATTGCCAAGCTCAGAGGTTCAGACAGATCAGTGCCACAGGAAGCTCCCAGGTGGATCAGCCAGCCACACCCCCACAGGCAGCACCCACGGCCCGGCAGAAAAGTCCTCAGTGCCCTTTCCCATTAGCTCAGACCACAGAACTCAGGCTCCCATTGAAACTGTACTTGTTGATACAATGACAGCTGCCAAATGCAAAATGGAAGTGGCATGAGAGAGGATGGCACCAGCTGCTCCAAGTGAAAGGCTGAAGAGCCAAAATATTCCTCCGACACACACAGTGCATGGCAGCAGTCATCCCTCCTGCCTAACACAGCAGCATACTGAGGAGTGAGGGGGACACTGGAAAACACCTCTAAAGAGGTGATCACTGGACATCAACTCAACATGCAACTTACTCTACAGGATGTATTTCAAGTTACATTGTACCTTACTATGAGTCATTCCCCTTTCTACAGATTCTGAGTTTTCCTCACATTGTTTTAGTCTTTGTATAAGATAATGCATAGTACTAAGTAAACACAGTACTAACATCGTGAATGCATAGCAACCTGAATGCACAACAGCTCAGTAGAAGCAGGACACATGATGCAGTGCAGGGTTAGACCAACAGATGTACCTTTCAAAAGTTGATTTTTAACTGGGAAACTACAGCATGGTTTTCCATGGAATGTCAGCTCTCATGGGAATGCAAATGAAAACCAGTATAGGTAAGACTGAAGGCAGGTAGTTCTGTCTGTTTTATATACAGTCCATTCCATGGGCTTGGAGTAAGTGCAGTGCACATCATGAATGCCCTCTGAATATCCTTGATACAAAGCAGCAGTTACCACAGGCTGAGCCCTTGTGCTTACATTATACCATTACATACTCTAGGACTCTACTTCTTACTGGAAGTTGGTAGAACACTCACCATTCTCATTTTACACTCTGGGGGGAAAAAAAGAGTTCTCGAAATCCCCAATCTCATTCTCCTCTCTCTAAAATGAGCATCACCTGGGGTATATATATTAGAGTGGATTTAAATGAGGAACTCTACAAAGTGTTACACCCTGCAATATTTTTTAAACAGGTTTGATGATTATGCTTAGCTTACAGCTGCGCTTCAGGACAAAGGTGAATTCAGCTAACTGCCTGCAACCTAATTGCTCCCCATTCATACACAGCAGCTTCCCAGGCCCAGTGGTGTGGGGTAGGCACTGAAAGCCCCATGATTACCCCAGCAACTCAGAGAACTTTCATGATCGCTTATTGGCAGAGGTCTGTACTGATACCTGAGGTGATTGCAAGGATTTTATCTTATTTAGAGGAAACAGACCCACTTCTGTGCTGCACACAAGAGTAGCGTGAGTACCTTCCCACTGACAGCACGAGCCTTTGCCTCTCAGCTCACATAGTAGGCCTGAATGGCTGGAAGGGAAATCTTGGTACAACCTGTTCTTTGATGAGCAGGTGCTCAGTTTCAGACCAAGCTGCAACACAAAACAGGACGTGGCTTCTGCCAAAAAATTTCTCAGAGCCTTCTCTCTGGAGAGGTAGCGTGATTGGAAATAAGAACACAGGCTCTTTTCAATCCCAAAGACACTGCTGCCAGGAGACATATGATGCTGGCCAACCATGAAAGCAGACAACACAGTTACCTCGTACCCTGCTCAGATCTCCTACAAGTAACTGTGTAAATATTTTCTAAATCAGGTCTGAAGACCATAAGACTCCTAAATAAACCCTAGTGAACTTCAGTACAAGCAGCTGTAGCATTTTGAAGGAACTTTTGGCTTTTTACAATTTTTTTCTTGTATTGACATGTTAATGTAAGCATGATGGAGTTCTAGTTCTAGACAGAATACGTTGACTAACAGAGGTAGCTTTTACTTCAGAAATACCTTGAAAAAACTAGTATTTTAACTATTTGTGAAATCATCGGTCAGAACAGAGGACACCACACACCTGGAGTAAAAAACAGGTCCAAGTCAAACATTGAATCTACCTTAAATAAGTTATTATTTAGCACTTCGGTATAATTTCAAGTAAGGAAATGCTAAACAACTCTAGGCTACCACCTTGTTTCATATCAGTCTTTCCCCTATCTAAATTTACTCATGTCCCTGCTTCCTAAATACACTGTTTAAATAGTAAACATTGAGGTCTAGAAAAAGATTATTCTGTCCTGCTCAGAAGTTAAGCATGACAGGATTAAGGAAGAACATCCCAAAGATGTTTCATCATCATCATGATCATTTCTCCTTTACTATTTATGGGTCCCTCGTAAGCCCAAGTTAAGACAACGTTAAAGGTTGATCAACCTGATGTTCAGAATTCCGAGACAGGCACTCAGACTTCAATTTCCACAGATATCTAATGGCAAGTCAGTAGTAAAGAACATAAAAGTGCCACTACTCTGCATCTCCTAATTGCATATATTAAAAGGAAAACCTCCAAGCATTGTTTATGACTTACAAATTCAACTCTTCTACATTTCACATACTGTACCTGCAGCAAATGTTTGAAGTAAGCAGCTCACATCTGTATCTCCACTTAATTAATGGAAAAGCAATTATTTCAAGCCAATTAATTAACAAATAACTATTCCTAGACAAGTCTGATGAGCTGACAAAGTTCAAAAACCAGCAGTGTCCACATGCAGGCTCTCGAAGCAGTTTAGCTCTAAACAATGTGCCCTAAGACAGACTCATCCCATTGTAAATGCACATGTTGAGAAATGCCTAAGTCAAGGTTGAAGGATTTCTTTTTCTGAAGAACAATCAGAACACTTTCCAGATGTGTGAAAGCCTCTGCTTGCTTCGGTTCACAATGACTATCAGTATTTAGCCTGTGGTTCATCTGCATCACTTGCCTCTGTTTCGCTGCTCTGGGAGAAATCTTGTGGGGTCTCTACTCTGTCCAGTTCCAGAAAACTAGTAATGAGTTTGGCAACTGCTTCCACGTCACTGTGGAAAAGAAACAATGGAAGTGTTAGTGGAACTGTGGTGCTGACAAGAACAGGCATGCTAATTCCTGAGAGTAACTGCTTAGAGGGAAAGTCATACCGGCAGGGAGAGTATGGCCGACAGCATGCGACACCAAGCCATTCCTTCCATATCAGAACAAATCAGTCCTTACCCCAGTCCCTGCTGCAAGGTTCCTTATTATCAATGTTAAAGATAATTTTCTGTTAACTGCTACACCGAATGTTTGCAAAATAGAATTAATCCCTTCAGCCACTGCCTTCTGAAGAAGGCAACTCCAGCAGACATCCAGAACTAAAGCAATCTTAGATATCTAAATATGATCCTGATAGATGGTATTACCACAAATGTCTGCAAATGAAAACCTTAAGGGGTTTAAAAGGTTAAACTGAATAACACAAGGTCATACCAGCAAGTCTGAAAACTGAGCTTAATCGTAATAGCTGGCAATTACTGACCCACGTGACTGGCATTTCCCACTTTACATGTTTTAACTTTAAAAAGTCCACACTGCACCTTCTGCAGCCCAAGACTGCACTCTGAGTGAGCGGGTGTGAAAATCCAGTGACAAATCGCAGCACAACCAGGTAACCCTTCCCAAAATACCGCACGGTCTCCTCTTCCACATTCACATCACGGATCTCATTCAGCAGAGCCACGACTGCAAACAGATGGGGAAAACAACACAGTCTGTTAGCATGACTGCAAACCCTCAGCACTGCCAGAGGTGACTCGGGTGACAGGGACATCCTGTGTGATCCCACACAAGCGGGGCAGTCCTGCAGCAACAAACAGCTGCTGAGGTGCTCAGGCAGAAGAAACATCCACAGGGTGTGAGTGCAGCACATCTTAGCTGGCACAGGCCCTAAGTAACAAGAGGCACAGCCTGCCAGGCACTAGGGAGCAACCCTTTATTACTTATGTTTCCCACTTACTTTAATGGCAGTTTTAACTATTTTTCTGTACAGAGGAGGCAAACAGGTGTTCAGTTTACTGAGACTGAACAAATACTGAAATATTTAACTGCTCAGAGCACCTGCTGATCTCTGCACCTTCACATGAATGGTACCTAAAACAGATCTTACCAAAGAGGAAGAGATGTGCTCAGCTCCCCAATGTAAACATGTATTGTAAAGGAAAGTTCAGAAACATTAAACATCCTTATCTTCCATCTCCAAAATGAACTGTTTAAATACAACTTCATCTTAAGATCATTCCAAATTTGGCCAGTCTTCTGAGCTGATTGAAAGCTAGCTTGATTTACATCAGGAAGTTAAACAAAACCTCTGACATGGAAGACAATCCTGCTTTAGTTTGCAATAGAACTCCCAACTCACTGTGACTCCACCAACTCACAGACTATACCATAACTTCTGTTAATCCAACAGAAAGCCCAAAAGACATCAGATACTGCATTAAACTGAGCCTACTGAACATGCTGCTTTAAATACATATTCTATAACTGCAGGATGTAACATGCCTGTTTGCATATGATACCTGAACATTTGCCTGCTCCCCAAAGCAGATGAGATTACACAAATCTCAACTTCTGGATCCAAAATTTAAATTTTTCCCCCCGTCCCAGCTGCCAAGCAGGCTAGCCAAGGGAAAGGTAAACCTGCACATTAACATCCCAGAGGAATGGCTATGATTATTATGGAAAGCAATGTGTAGGCCTAGTTACCGCGGATTAAAATAATTAACAAGATGCATTCAGCCCACTGAAAAAAGCATTTGAACCCTGGGAGGCAGGTTGTTACATCTGCTGCTTGGGAACAAAGCAGATCTGGAAGCAGATGTGACTTAATTTGAGTACAGAACTCCAGAGAAGCTATTAAATGGGCACATATCCATCTCTTCTGCTGCTCACCACATTATCTACCAGAGATTCTGCTTTCTCACCTTGTTCATTGCCTCCTTTGGACAAGGTCAGTATTTTTTTGTAGAGGTTGAATGTTTTTAGGCAGATTGTTCCCTTGTTCTTATCAAATATAGCTTCCTGTAAAATTGAAAAATAAAAATTAAGATTTTCTTGAAAACACCATCACTGGCTATGATTCAGAGTAAAATAAAAATAGTTCTATGGGAAAACAATCTTGGAAACAGAAAAATACACAGCTAGTTTAGAGACATTTCTCCTGTGTGACTTCTAGAAAGGAGTTAAAAGTGGGTTATTGTCCCTCTTGCCACATTCCTCATGTAATAAAAAATCTGCCTGGAATCAAATTTGAACACTAAATTTTAACTCCTATAATTTTCCCTTGTGGTGAATTTGACATTCCAGTGCTGTGCTCTATGGGCCAGGCCTACACAGATCTCAAATACCCCTGCCAGTCAATGAAAAGAGGATCTCATTCTCTTTAGGTGAGTTGCTCATTCTAATACAACTCAGGTCAGCAAGGTGACAAGGTGGTCTAACTGCTTTCAGTCGTACTCCCAACAACTCAACATCCACAACATTCTAAACCAGCTTACACCACACTTGTCCCTGACAAAAACACCTGAGCAGCCTGGAAGGTTAGAGCTCCCTTATTTAACGGTTGCCCTGTTATTAGCTTGAAGGGTTAAGTTCAAAATCATATAGTGCAGCTGAATGTCCCGGTCATCCTCCCTCTTTAATGTGAGACATAACATTCTGGAACAAGTCTCCCCTTAAAAATACCCTGATGTTTAATTTCACATTTTCATGCTTGTGTCGTCAAAGAATTACTGCCCTAATTCTAGTGCCAGTACAGCAGCCCCAGAGGGTTTCCTCAAAACCAAAATCATAACTTGTCTGTTTGGACTGAGCAAGTGCGTGGGGCTGCTGGAATCAGCATCTGCCAACTGCTTCCTACTCACAGACCCTCATTTCCTGAGCTCAGCATCTTACCTCCCACTGCTCCAGATTCTGTGCTGCCACAAAGAAACACCCAGCCATATAGAAGAGCTTCCATGCCAAGCTGTCTGAACAATGCAAAAAATGCACAAATTTAGCCTTTTTTTTTCCTTCTTTGGTATTCAAACAACCCTGAAAGCAACATGCTCCCTTTAAAAGCAACAAAAGGAAGAAAGGTTTCTCTGATGGAACATTTTTGTCTTTAGTTGTACTAGAAGCTATTTTACACCTCTCTTCCAGGATGAAAATACAGGAAGTCTTCACGTTTTTCAGAGACTTCATTCATACTGGGCTTCAAACCATGCAGAATCATAAGCATATGTATTATTAGCAAGGTAGTAACATCACATCTTTCTCTTCTCTATAAGCAAAGGCATCTTAAAAGGCAGCCACAAAACTGCCAACCTGCTGTCAAACACCAAATATTTGTGCTGCAGAGGAAAAGGATTAGGGACAATGAAAATTCAATGAAGCGAACATGTTTCTCAACAAAAGAAAGCAGTTGGCCCTCTTGACAAACATTTTTATTTTATGTCCTTTATGTCATTTTATGCATTTTATGTCCTTTATGCATTTTATGTCATGTAATCTTGCCTGAACAATTTGCTCACTCAGGCTTTTATCCGAAGGCACAGTAGAACTGTGCTCAGGATTGTTTCAGAAAACTTTGTTGCAATGTCTTAAGAAATCAAGGCTGATTTAGCTGGTGTCTCAAGCAGCTTTCACTGCATTTTGCTCTTTAAATAAAAATATGTGGGTTATATTGGTAGCACATTCCCACACACCATTAAAAGTTTTAAAATTTTATGTTAACAGAATAGAATGCTGCACAAGAATCACAGGGCAACTTCCAGGATAAATCCCATTGATGGAAAGACAGCTGGCATTTGGTGCAGTCTGCTGTACTGCAGGGGGAGGAAGCAGCAGTAGCTGTCTGATCTCTAAAGGTGTTTGGATGAGTAATCTCTGCCAGTGATGATTTGACAGTTTCCAGAGAAACAGAGAACTTCCGTCAAAGGCAAAGTAATAATTTCATTACAGTGGCAAATAATCATTCCATGTCTTCCCAGGAGAGCTGTGAGGACCAGCTAATCACATTTATAAAACACACAGAAAGTACAAAATGCCACAGAGTACTAATACCATTATTAGCAATACTTGCAAATGGAAAAGGAGGCTGAGTAAGAAATAGAGCATTAAAGCACAGTAAGTCATAGAGGCAACTGTTATTACTGATTTTAATATTCATGCCACGAAGCGGGAGAGATACCTCCACTGCCTTTGTGAGGCCAGACAGAAGCTGCAGAGGAGTCATCAGCACGAAAATCAGATCAACAGCAAAGAAACAATTCTTCAAAAAAAGTGATAGGCCATTACCTGCACTATAATAAGCAGCAGCCAAACCAATGGAGGCTATTCCTAGAAGGAAATAAGAGAGAATTAGGACAAATAAGCACAGAAGCAAATTAGGACAAATAAGCAGCTCAAACACCATCTAAAATTCCCTGATGAAAAACATCACTTTTCAAAGAAAGGACAAATGTGATTGCAACATGATCACTATGTGAAAGACAAGTTATATTTTTCTCTGAACTCCGTACAAAAATCTTCCATTCTGCAAAGACATTAAAAGCACAGGGGCTGGGGTCAGAAATAAAAATTGTGTGACACAACTGGAAACCGAACCTCAGAGGGACCCCATGAAACCATTACATCATACTTCCTCTCAGCACAGTACAACTTGGAGTGTGCTGACACAAACCTTGCAACGGTTATTTTCCCCTTTAAGTGCTCTGTGGAGCCAAAAGAAAACTTCTGCAGTACAGTTGTGTCAGAAACTGTCAGCTCCTTTCTCTCAGGGAGGAGAAAGCAGCTGAAGAGTGCCCATGCCCTAAAGGCTGCTGCAACTGCAAAGATCTTCTCAACAACATCCCTGAAAGCAATGACAATGTTGTGGTGTTACTGAAGTGGGATCTACTCAGCCGGAAAGCAGGATACACCAGATTTTCCACACCGGCTCTCTCAGTATAATCCTAACAAGTTTATTTTTTTCTGCATATACAGTAGTGTTTATAAAGATGCCTTTCAGAACATCCTGTACGATTTCCCTTGTCATACACAGTGTCCTTAGGAGCTCACCACCAACCACATGCACAATCCAACCCCAGCATGGCCACACTGCAGTTTTCCATTCCTGAAAATTGAGATGTTTTTCAACCCTTCAGAAGCTTCACATTTATACTGCTGCATGGCACATAATAAACTTTCTGGTTTTGATCCTTTCAGACTCCCTTAAAGTTTCATCCATGAGCTTCTGAGGTTCTGCAGATGAGACTGAAAAATGACCACTCTCACAGTGAAACTGCCATGCTGAGACTTCAGACTCATTTAGTGGCTATGATAAAGGAAGAGTTCAAAGAACAATCATTCCTCTCCTGGAAAGGAAAACCCCTGGAAAACAGGCATTTTGCTAAGGGCTCTTTCTGGAATTTATGTGGTGACCCTCTGAAGTAAGCTGAGGAATGCTGTGGTCTTACCAACACAGAGAGACCAGGATCGAATGCCAGGTGACCTCTTCAGATGAAGATGGGAACTTGTGCGCTTTTCAACCAACATGTACATCTTCAAAAGACACTCCCAACAGCCCAATCTGACTCATGAAACCTCCTCACTGGACAAAAAAAAAAAAAAAAAAAAAATTTAAAATCATTGACTCACTGATGATTCCACCAGTTCCCTTTCCTAGCATTTTTCAGGACTTAGTCTAGACTATAAAAGATTTCCAGGGTAAAAACACCGTCTTTTTACACAGGAAGAGCAGTATGTACACTGAAAACAACCACAAAGTAAAACTGTCATGTGGAGGCTTGCATAACAACAGGAATCTGAACTCTTGGATGAAACTCCTCATTTTGGGGGTAAAAGTCTCTCCCTTTCTATCATAACCAGATTCCAGAAGAAAAATGTGAAAAACAAGAACCCGGAACAATGGTGTTGCTAATTCATGCAGCCCTTTAAACAAATAAAGCAACAAAAGGAATGGAAATCTCTTTGACAGCATTTTTCCTGTAAGCTGAAACAGTTGTGTGAAGGACTAGTCTGGGAGCTGGAGCAGGACAGTGCAGCCTTCTGCACCTCTGATGGTGTCTCTCATCCCTGATGACACACCAGAAAGGGTTAAAAGCACAGCCGAGCACTGCCAGTGTCCCTAATGCCACAGATGGCATTCCCATCTTCCAAGCCACCTCAAGAATACAACCTGGAGCTTCCAACAACAAGTATGTTTGACTGTCCTCAACAAGACCACACCATCAGCCTAAGCAGAAACTAACAGTAGAGACTAAAAAGACAGGTGCTAAGTAAAACCAGTAAGAGCTGGGTAATCTCATGCAGCATTTTCAGTAAGTTTTTACTATTTTACAGCATAGAATCTGAGCTGTTTAGTGTGAGAAAGACCTTTAGGATCATGAAGCCCAACCACTAACCCAGCACTGCCCAGTCTATCACTTAACCATGCCCTTAAGCACCACACCTACATGTTTTTTGAATACCTCCAGGAATGGTGACTCCACTTCCCTGGGCAGCCTGTCCCACAGAACTAGCTGCAGGAGGCTGGCATTAAGCTGCTGGTAGCAGCCCATGATAACAGGTTTCCAGAAAAATGCCAACATTCATCAGGTTTTGAATAACCATGAAAAACATGAAGAGAGCAGGTCTGAGCACATCCAAGATCTTATAAAAGGCAAGTATGTGATTTGCAGTCCTTTAGTTATCTGGCCGTTCTTGGATACAAGATACTCCTGCAATTCTGCTAGTTTGGATACAAAGCTCCAAGAGAGCAGATTTAACCAAGCCTTTTCAGTTAAACAAAAAGCACCCATGACTTTGATTTTAATCTCTTAGCAACACATCTGAGAGCATCTGAAACCGAAAGAGCCAAAAGCACTTATGCATAAGACACACTCCATCTCCTCCGGATGTCAAGCATCAAATTTTAATTTTCAAATTACTCCTGTGAGTTGCTCTCAATATACCGGAAAATCTTTCTGCATGTACAACGCCTTCTCCTGCCTGTTATCAAATGCAAGTTATCAAACACATCAAGATCACTGCAGAAATCTGGTTGTATTTCACAAATATTTCACCATACTTAAAACATAATTCTCACACATATCAGTTTAGTCCATTAATGCAAACTTTGATGTCTCCCCGCATAATAATTTAGCAAAGTTCAGCCAGGCAAATGCCAGTCTTGATTTAATGGTGGACACTCAACATCAATGGCATTGTCTTTCACAGGCTGTTGCTTGCAAGGGGCGGACCTTGGAATAAAAAGCACCAAAGCAGCTTCTAAAGTTACATTTAATACATGAATCACAAACACGCCTTTGAGCGAATACTAAAGTTTTACTACGACAGTGTTATGATTACAGAGAAAGAAGTATTTTTGGGCTGCTATTTCATTTCAAATTCAAAAACTCAATTGTGCTTGCATTTGTCGGGTTTGACACTGAACTGACCTCCAGCATCAAAATAACATCCTTATGCTTCCTCCAAGCTCTCGGTTGAAGGCAAGCCACCAAAAGCCATTGGAAGGAACACCTTGAAACCTTCACCTCCAATACCCATCAAGTCAGAATCAAGCTTCAGGTGAATTCTCTTTACAGAGCTCATTTTTCTTTATCTCCCAGTCCTGCACCTGCTCCCCCCAGAGCCTGGTCTCCCCTCAGGGAGGGGAGAACCCTCCCCAGGCAGGGACCGGCCCTGCCAAAACCCACCCAACCCATGGGTTTTGTTCCCCCACGCGTGGGGAACCCGAGCCCCCCTTCACCCTCCGCCCAGCGCCGTCCCCGCGGTACCTGCCCGGGCTTCGGCCGCGCTCCGAAGGGACCCACGGCCGCCTCCGCGTCCCGCGCTCTCAGCACAGATCCCGCCTCAGGGATGGTCGGAAGCGCCCGCAGCCATTTTGGGTGAGGGCAGAGGATGGGACACGAACCTCCCCCCCGTGAGGGCGGTGCCGCGCCAAGATGGCGGCGCGCTGCCAGTACTCAGCATGGCGCCTGAGCCTGCGGATGCTGCCGAAGTAAGAGTGTCCATGTTTCCTGGGTTATTTTACTTTAGCGCTGCTTAAAAAGTGGAGAAACCTCGCGAGATGAAAGGAGTGAAGTGCTGTAGAGGGAGGCTGGGTGTGTGGGAGAGGCTAAGTGGATCCAGTTGGACTGACCGGTGCTGGGTGAGGTGGACATCGCCCCTTGCATGAGGGGGTCGGGGAGGGCAGGGGTCCCCTGGGGCTGTCCCCAGGCTCGGGCTGTGCCCAGGCTGGGCCAGCCCCTGTGGAGGCCAGAAAACGTCTGCGTTCTCGATGTCAGCACTTGGAGCACGACTGTCACAAAAGCGCTGGTGCTGTGCCTCAGTCATCACAGAATGACAGAATGGTTGGGGTTGGAAGGGCCGTGTGGAGATCATCCAGTCCAACTCCCTGCCAAGGGTCACCTGGAGCAGGTGACACAGGAAAGCGTCCAGGTGGGTTTGGAATGCCTGCAGAGAGGTGTTGTCGATTTTAGGAGCTCTGCAAACAGACACGGAGTCTAGTTTTGGAAGGAGATGTTGTTTATTCTGCAAAGGGTGCAAGGTGGAGGTTTCCACAAATCAAGCACACCAAAACTTTTAACTACTTACACATTTTAGCAAACAAAGACATTACTGTTCACTGGCTACAAGTTACATAGTTCTCTTATTAATTAGTGTTCTGTCTTCTATTGGTTAATGATGCTCTCACTTCTCGTGTTTATTCGTCTGCATGCTCAGTCTTTCTCTCTTTATGGGTGGGTTTCTTGGGTCATTGGCCATGGGTTGGGGGTCACAGATCTCCCCCTGCCAGAATGACCTTTTACCCAGTTGGAACTGATTCCAGCACAGTTGCTGAGTTGGCTTTATTAGTTCCTCCCTTATCTTTGGAGCTCTTGCCAGATGGCCCATAAATTCTTCATTCTTTGTGTCCAGTGCCAGTGGGCATCCTTTTTTCTGAGACTGTGTTAACCTCTGCCTAGGTCTGAGATCATTAAAGCATGTCAAGCCCTAGACTTTAATAAGGCAATTCCACCATGAAAAGATTCGTTTTTTCTAACACATGGACATCACTTAATATTTGCGAAGCAGAAATATCAGTGAAAATCTTACAGGTCCAACTTTGATGTCATGTGAATTGTATGTTAGCTGAAGGCTTGGGTTTGAAAATCTGTTATTTGGGGAGGAAAGTTTCTAATTCACTTGAAATACTGAGTTTCTTTCCTGTTGTGGACAAGTAGGCTGCATTTGGAAAATCCTTCATCTATCAGTCAAACATCATTCACATGGGAAAGCTGTTCCTGTTCAATCCATTAGAGCAACTGCTTATGTCACGCAAAATGGGTGAAGTGCAGACATCTGTAGTTTAGCTTAACTTCTTAAGTTCCCTTTATGTAAGTCAATGTAACTTCATCTATAAATGATACTTGGTCGTTTCTCAGTTGCGTAGGAATGTCCTTCCTTAATGAAACCCTCAATTTTTGGGAGTTTATCTGAACATGAATATATTCTGGAGTGTTTGCTCAGGGCCATGACATAGTAGAAGTTTGTTTAGCTGTTCTCAACACTATTTTGGTGAACTGAGATTTTGATCAGTGTTTTTCATAACAATCCAGAGTGAAGATAGGGAAAAAAAACCCCAGAGTCCATGGTATAAACACTTAACTGTAAGTACTGGAAAATACCAACTAATGTGCAATTTCTGTGTGACTGTGTTAATGGGGAAAGGCAGTCAGGAACTGCAAGAATGAATTGGCCACCTTGTGAGTCACAAGGTACCAGCTGCTGGATTTGGATGAAAAATAGGAAGTAATAAGTATCACGTGTGCTCAACCCAAACAAGCAGCTGACTGAGTCTTCTGGGAAGAAATTTATGTTTAATTAGTTGTCAATCAGTTTTTGTAAGCAACCGGTTTCTCTGGAAACCAAATATTAAGCCATTTGGAGTGATACAAGACAAAAGATTTCTTGTGTCTAGAGCAGAGTGAAATAAGTAAGAAATTCATCTGTCCCCTCCACTCAGCATAAACCACACAGCATATCACTCTGTTTTATTATGTTAATAACTGCAAAAATATCAGCAACTCTGTAATTCTCCACTTCTGTAAAAGTCGCAGTAGGATAATGTGATATGACTTAATTTAATTATGAAGTTAGAAAGAAATTATTTCAACCATAGGAAATACCACACACAGAGACACTCTTAAAACAAATATGGCAAGGATCTTTCTAAGGTTCTGCTATCCATTAATGACTCTTACAGCATTTTTTCCTAAAATCTGGGTATCTTACACCAGAACCTTGAAGTAGGTGAGTGCTGTTATGCCTGCCATCAAGAAAAAGAAGGAATACATTTTGAAAGGTTGATCCTGGACTTAAAAGAACAGCTTGAATTCCAAACTACATTGCTGCAGAAACGAAACTATTTCCAAAATAAATATTCAGGAATATGTGATTGACTATTTGTAGACTTCTTCCTCAACAATATAAAAATAGATTCTGTGGATGTGTTGATATACTATTAGTATAGTAAATACACTTGTAACTTTTAAGTCATTGATCTAAACCCAAGAATATGCAGATAGAACAGAACTGGCCTGTATTTTGAATTAATTTGACATGCCTGTAATTTTGGTGATTTTTCCTAATTTCAGACCATTTTCCTAAATATTCTTTTCTAAGGCCTTGTACTTCTTTTTTTTTTTTCTTTTTTTTCCCCCTAAGGTCTTAAACTTAGGAATTCAGCTATGCAATAAGCATGTGATCTTACTAACATGCCAGGATGAAGTCCCAGAGTGCTTCCCCACAGTTGGTTGGAAGCAGCCACCAAATGCTGCGGCTGGACGGAATTGGCTGCGAGTCCTCTTAGAAATGAGCTCATCCCACGGAGCGAGCTCTCTGTGGTGCCCCCTGACCTCAATGGGAGCAGCATGTGTGCAGCCTGCAGAGTGCTGATTTCATGGAATACATGTTTACCAGCTGTAGCCAAGATTTATTGCCCAACTCTGACAGCTGTTGAGTGGCATGTGCTGTCACTATGGCGAGGAGGCATTTACAGCTGGCACTGCCTTGCAGGACTGATGCAAAGCTTCTAACACTTTGCAGTTGCTTGCAGCACACTGTTTTCACAAAGAAATACTTACTTCTGCATTTCATTCAGGGTGATTTCAGCTTTATTTCTCCATTTCATTCAAGGAGAAATGCTTATTTCTCCATTTTCATCAGATGCAGGGATAAATGTTACATGGAGCCACGGAGGCCAAATACATCAACAGTGGCCATATAAAAGCAAGTGATGGCTTTAAGTGCTACCTACTATTGGCATAGGAAAGCTTTTAGATGGTGAGGTTTCTGGGAAGCAGCCCTGCAAAGGTGGTAACTCTTACCTCCCCAGGGCAGATCAAAGCAGGATGGTTCTTTCTTGTCTCAGGTTGTCAGGCCTGGTGGGATGGTTGGGGTTATACATCCACTGTTCTGTGGGAATATGACATCCATAGCTAATGGAAAGCGGAGAGTGCTCTCGGCAATAAAATAAATGAGACATCTAATTATCTAATGATTTCCCAAATATAATCTTATACTGTGTGCGGAAACAGAGATTCCTTGCACACTGTTCAGTTTGTATAAGTTTTTGCTCTTTTTGTTTGAATTTTTTAATTGAAATTAATTCAGTCCAAGTATTCCTAAGACAGAGGATGAAATAGGGATACTTAATGTACGTACCTAAAATGTCCTCAATATTTATGCAAAATGCATCAATTTCCATATAGTTCTCTGTTTTTCTTGGTGAATATAAGAAATATGGGGGGAAATTTAATCCTCTGCCCTTTGATGATGTGCAGAAGAATGTGTTTAATCCAGTCCTGTAACAGATGACTGACTTAGTTGACAAGAAAGGTTGTAGATTCCCATCCCTGGAAGCATTAAAGGCCAGGTTGCATAGGGCTTGGAGCAGCCTGCTCTAGTGGAAGGTGTCCTTGCCCATGGCAGGGGGTTTGGACTAGATGACCTTCAAAGGTCCATTCCAACCCAAACTACTCTGTGATTCTGTAAAATAAAAAATACTTTAAATAGTGTCTGTGCAGTTACAGAAATATCAAAAGCTGTCATGT
Organism: Origma solitaria; assembly: GCA_013397895.1. NCBI lineage: Eukaryota > Metazoa > Chordata > Aves > Passeriformes > Acanthizidae > Origma > Origma solitaria. The sequence continues at coordinate 229,815 of VZRL01000066.1, forward strand.
CTTTTGAAGAATCACTGTATCAATTTTGGATAATAAATATAATCATCAAAGTGTGAAACAGGAGGATTTTAAGTGTGTCTTTAAGTGCAAATCTCAACACATTTCTAATTTAGAGCTTTCATTCGTCCTATCACTGTCCTGGTCAATGCAACTATAGCTGTTGTATCCTGGTGGAATAAGTTGGGAGGTTGGCACAGCTTTTTCTTGTGTGAGAATACTCATCCAAAGGAACAAGAAAGATGTCAGATAATGCGGCATTCCAGCAAGTCTGTTGGAAATGCAAATTCTTAGGTCACATACGGATTGCTCAGGAGTGGTTGTGGTGCTTTTAAAAAGCTTGGGTTAATGTGCTAATATGAAATGTGAGAACATTTTGAATGAAGAGAGCAGAGGCACAGAAAATTATTACCAAAGCTATTACAGTTTTTCCTCAAGCCAGTATTAGTGATATTTTTCCAGGGTGTATGTAAAGCAGCATCAGCTTATTTTTCTTTAGAAGGGCAGTATGAAAACCTTTCTCTTTGCTTTCATCATGGTAAAGCTAAGGAATTCTTGATTTCCTTGATCTCAATGGTAACTCACCGATAGTCTGCAAATTAAAAAAAAAAGAAAAGAAGAAGGCACTACATTCTTCTCTGTGGTTATCTTTAGTATCCTTAAAACGGAACAAGTGTTTAAAGTTGTGTCCTTGGGTAGCAAACTTCTGTGGCTGTGCCTGTCTCCAGCCCTTATGCTCAAAAACCATCTGTGGCCTAAAGCATTAGAGCTCACTGTAACAGGAGGGGATTTACCCAGTGTTAAAGAAAAGTTGCAGTTTAGGCAGGAAATTGCATGGGTTTTGGCAGTTCTGTGGTTTAATTTCTAAAACGTCATTTTACACTTGAAAAACTTCTCTGTGTAGCTGTAGGCGTCTGCTTGTACGTATCTGTTCATGTGGCCGGGGGTTTAAAAAGGAGCAAAATGAACCTTTATGTCTAAATCCTACAACCTGAAGTTTAGAAAGACAAGAAATCATAAGCATCTAAATTAATACTTTGGGGTCTTTGAGACTGTGGAAGGCTGATGTGTCTGTTTAATAATCCTGCACATGAGGATTTGGGATTCCTGCCTGGGACCAACAGCATCGCTGGTACTTTTGTTACAGAAATGCGAAATCGCAGGAATATTGGTTAAATAAATTGGTGATGATGTATTTAGTAAGTCGCAGAATGTAATTTCATTTTAAAGCTACCGAGATAAAGTAAAAATGGGGGGGAAAAAACCCCTTTGTACGATATAACCGCGGAGCGCGTTGTAAAAAATGCGCAGGGACGCTCCAGAGAAGCAGCGGAGCCTCGGGCACAGCCGCCCCCCAGAGCCGGAGGGCAGCTGCCCGGCGGATCGCTGCGGCCCGGGGAGCCCGGTCGGGATGGGGATTGGGATGCTGGGGTCCCTCCGCGTACGTGCGGCGCCGCAGGTCCGCAATGAGCCCGGCGGGCGCGGCCGGGGACGTGCCGGGGAAGGCGGCGGAGGAGGCGGTGTCGCCCCGCCCGCTCTGCGGCCACAGGCACAGCCCCGGCGGCAGGTAGGGGACCCGGCTCTGCTCCCCGCTACCCCCGATAGGCTGGTGTGGGGGTTTCAGGGGCATTTGGGCGGTTGTTATTCTTTTTCCCCGTGGAACTGATGAGCTGCGGCTTGTGCTCGGCCGCTCTCCCGTCACCTCGGTGCGGGGGGCTCTGAAGAGGCGAGCGTGCGGCGGCGGGGGCTCCGCTCCCCGTGCGGGGACAGGGCCCTGCTGCGGGGGCACCTTCCCCGCGGGGCTCGGCCAGCGCTGCCCGCCGGTGTCTCTGCTAAGGCCGCTCGGGGCGGGGGCCGGCGGCGTTTGCAGGGTAATTCCGGCCGAGGGAATTGCGGGGCACGTGAGCGCGGCGGAGCCGCCCCCGCCCCGGGACCGCCCGGCGGGGCGGGCGCGGCAACAAAGGGCGGCGGCGACGGACGGGCGGGAGGGGAACGGGCTGGCGGTGGGTGCTGCTCGTGCGGGTCTCACCTCCCGCCCCGCTCTCTCCTGTCCCGCAGCCCCGGCGGCCAGGACCGCGCGGCAGCCGCGCCAGGGCCGGGCTGCGCCGGCCGCGCCGCAAATGAAGTGCGAGAACTGCACCAAAAAGGTGAGTGCGGCGGCCGGGTCCTTGTCCGCCCCCTCGGCTTGCGGGGGCACAGTTTCGGGCATGGGGGGACGCAGCCGGTGGGGACGGCCGCGGCCCGGGAGCCCCGGCAGGGGGAGCGCCGCTGGCCCCTGGCCCCAAGGTCACCGGCTGCCGCGTCCTCACCCTCGGCCCGACCGTGACACTTCCCGGGAGAGCCCCGAGCGCGTTATCCCCGGGATGCGGCGGTGCCTGTGCCCGGGCGACACTGAGCGCACTCGGCTTCTCTTGTGCCTGCGTGGGGCAGCCCCTCGGGGTGACAAACCGCCCCGAACTCTAAAACCGATGAAGCGGGGGAATTCCTGGGAAATTATTTCCATCGTAGCAGTTGCACTTTGAGCACGGTGTCTTGCATGTGAAGAGGCAGATTGAACACTTCCAAAACACTGTAAATAACTCTGTCAGTGGTTAATGGCACAAACAGTTCTGCAGAAGTGTTCTTACAGAATGGTGAGCAGGTTTTGCATAATCCACGTATTCTATGTTTTGTTTCAGGAATGCAGTAAAAAACAGAAAAATGATGATACGCAAAGTACGTCTGTTGATGCACTGAGTTCAAATGATGGCTCTGAAGAGGTAATGTTTCTTCTGAAACCTGTAATAGACTATATTCTTTTGTAGTTGTGCACCCCAAAGGAGGTTATAAGGAGACAACTTTCAAGTACCAAATATAACGATAAACAACAAGCAGTTGAAAACAATTATGAGCTCTTGTAGATGTCCCATAATATGTGATTCAAAAATCTTGTAAAAAGGTGAAATAAAAGCCCCTTACTATGCAAACACAAAACAGAAATTCTGAAGTCTATAAATGTTGGGTGCCAAAATCTCTGTATCAGGTCCTCCAAAAAGAGACAGAGCTTACAAGGAGAAAAGAGTTTTGATAGTACAAGTGGACAAAATGTCTACTTTATGTCCAAGTATTCCCTCTTCTCAAGTGAGCTGCAAATAGCGTCATAGCCAGGAGTATGAAACTCTTGATCTCACAGTATATGTTCAATGCAATTGTAGGACTCCGTTCTGTTTGTTTTACCTCGTGGTACAAAGCCCAAGCTATCTTGCTGTTAGCGTGGCATCTGGTTAAAGAGCTTTAACAGTTCTAGGGAAAGTTTTCTCAGTTGCTTGGTGAGTTGGTGGGGACTGTCAGCTCTGAAGCACACTGCAAATTAAGTTACTAGCATATGGACTAGGGGCTAAATTTAGATCTTTGTTTACACTTAAACATTTTGCAGTTTCACAGTAATAGGAGGAGCAGAGCTAAGGAGGGGATGGAACAAATTATTTTGATTACCTGTAAATAATCTTGGATGTTATGCAAGTGTCATCGGTTGTCCTCTTTTAAATCAAATAATGATACTGTGTTTGCTTTTCAACTGGCTCATTGCAGAGATATTGAAAATCATTTGGTCATTATTAAATACTTGTTTACTTTTTTTTTTTTGCCACCAGAAAAATGAGTTTGATACAGTGGCTAATGCTAAAATATTCCTTAGCGACTGCCTAGCTTGTGACAGTTGCATGACATTGGAAGAAGGAGCCAGAGTTTTCCAACAGAATCAGAAGGAGTTCTTTCGTATTCTCAACCTTAATAAGGTAAAGTGACCCAAACAATAACACACAGTTATCTGTGAAGAGGAGGCAGTTACAGAATGACTAAGCAGCTTGGTTTCCCAAGGCAGATAATGTGAAGATTTGTCAGGATATGTGTTTTCCAAAGAGGAAGTGAAAACTTCGAGCAACACAAATGTTAAAGTACTTAAAATAATTTTGTACTGGAGTTGCAAGGTCACAGCACTTAACATAAACACCAGAGGAAAGTTACTGCACCTGCAGAAGGAAAATTTATTGGCAATATAATGGTTTCATTACTGTAGTAACAAATTATTCTGTAGTTCAGTGTTTAAAAATATTCATACCTTCATTGCTGGGAGTGTTCTGGGTGGTTTTGGTACTAATGTATCCACATTACAGAAACCCATGAAGACGTGTTTTTGAAAGTAGAGTTCTTTCTAATATATATTCAACCTGACTACATTTGGAACATGTATTTTTGTCCATATTCTTAGCAAACCTTTTAAGTGTTTTATTGCTGTCTTATTTTCTGCTGAGTTCTGTCTTCTCTGGAAATTAGTTGCTACATGTAGTGCTCAGATCTTTATAACCTGATATTAAATTAATTATTTTAGTTCTACTCCAGACTTCTGTGCAAAAACTACTAGAATTGAAATGTTTTCTTGATCTGTACATAAGTGTCATAAACAAGGATTTGTTACGCAGTACTTAAATTTTCTTAGAAGGAGTTTAACTCTCCATACAGAATGATGTTGTCATATATATGAGAAAATTATAAGAGAAGGGGGGAGAATAATCTTTTGGGTAACATTTGTTCTTTTAAGAGAGCCTGAAGCTTACAACAGCAAGGCAGTCAGGTACCTTCGTCACAGCACCAGGGGTCCAAGCGAGGACAGTGAGCAAGGGGCAGTCATGAGCTCTGAGTCAGGAGCTCTCCTTGAAGGGTCATTATGCAGCATGTAGATAAGTACAAACTGTGCTCTCTGACCTTTGCAGGCTGAGACTTGTCTGTAGCATGGTCCTGGTTTGTCTTCCAAGGGTTCTACTGGAGTGGAAAATGTCCCAGCTAAAACACAAGATTAATCTTCAGCTAAATTCCACAGTCATCAGAGCTGCACAGTTCCACACCATACTGCTGTGGAATCATAGGATTCTTCAGTGCCTACAAATGGTGATTTGTTGAGGGTCCCATCTTGCCACTTTCCCTCACCAACTGCAGTGATGAAAACACAGGAGCCTTAACAAAAAATCAGATGTGTAATTTGCCAGGTTGCATTTATAGTTTGAAATGCCCCTGCTTCTGTAAACATTTATTAATGTTTAAAAATACAGCTCTTTTCATACTTGCTCATCTTACTAGAACATCATAGATGCTGACTGTCCCTTAACTTTCCTTATTTCCTTATGTGGAAACCAACCACAGAATTGTCCCAGGAGGGATGAACTTACCTGAGTTATATCAAAGAAACATCTACAGATGAGTGGAGATGAACAATGTCAGGATCAGAGGAGCATGCTGTCCTGCTGCAACTTGAGGGTTGTTTAGTGGGGTTTTTAATGATATGGCCCACTGAAGCATAAGACTCTAAGGAATAGCTCCAGGAATGGGAAAGGAAGGGAAAGCAAAGAGCCTTACCTGTTGTAATGACCTATCTTTTTTTTTCCTTTGTTTTTGTTTCATTTACCAGAAATGTGATACCTCAAAACACAAAGTGTTGGCAGTGTCTATATGCCCTCAGTCATTGCCTTATTTTGCTGCTAAATTCAGTCTCTCTGTGAATGAAGCAGCCAAGAGACTCTGTGGTTTCCTCAAAAGTCTTGGTAAGTTTGGGTTTGTTATGGTGGTGAAGCAGAAAGGGAGGGATCGTTTTGGTTCTTTTTGCTTTCACAGCAGCCTTCCCGTACCTGAAGGGGCTGCAAGAGAGCTGGAGAGGGGCTTTTGACAAGGGCATGGAGTGAAACAGGGCAGGGTTAGATTAGATAGTAGTAAGAAATGAGGGTGGTGAGGCCCTGGCACAGGGAAGCTGTGGCAGCCCCATCCCTGGAAGTGTCCAAGGCCAGGTTGGAGGAACCTGGGATAGTGGAAGGTGTCCCTGCCAATGGCAGGGGGTGGAACTGGGTGAGGTTCCTGCCAACCAAAACCATTCTGGGACTCCATTCCATGATACTTTGTTATGCAGTGCTAAGGCGCCATTGCACAACCTTGTTCAGATTTGACCTCCATGCTCTGTGAAGTTACAACTGGGCACCAGTGCCACATACACCAGTGTGAGAATTGGATTGGAGACATCCCCTGCTCTCAGTAAAGGTCACAGAACAGAAGGACATTGTAGAGCTGGCTCCAAAACTGTCACTACCAAGAAATTAGGGAGGGCTTAGTCACAAGCTTCCCATTATTTTATAGTTTGAGGGAGAAGGTAATTCTTATTCTAAGTTCCTTTCAGTTCTTTTGACACATTGTATCTCTAGGAGAATCTCAGTTCTGTTTTCTTCCTGTAATTTGAAATTGCATGCAAGAGCTGTTCTGACTATTTAATGTTAAAGCTGTTTTTCCTTTGCTATTATATACAAAGTTTTAAATAAAAAGAAAAACCACTTTTTTTGTAAGTTTGAGATTTTTATTTACTTGAAGGAAGAAAAAGGACAGAAATAAACCTATAAACTGTTTCCTCCCATATATGTCTATATATATTAATTTTTCATGGTTTTTTATCATGCATCTTTGTACCCAGTGTATTTTCTTCATCTCAAAGCATTCCTAAGTTCTGGTGGGCCCCAGTTTTCCTAGAATGCATTCATTATCTACACTCACTTCTGTGGGGATGTGCTCGGTGTTACGTAGGCTTATAGGGAGTATGTTGCTAAATGAGCAGCCAGAAGGTCTCTGCTGTGTTGGTGATATGCTCCTGTACCTCTGCAGACAACTTGAGCAATGGAAGATACGCCTCTTAGCTGGATTTTTTTTTTTTTTTGGTGACTTCAGCATGTCTTGAAAAGAACACTGCTTTACCAGAGTCACTGCATTTCACCCAAGAGTTGTGACATCTTGTTCAGTTAAACTAAAAGTAATCGTGTTCGATGGCAAAGTGCTCAGAAGGAAGCACAGGACTGTTTGCAGTGCTGCTTGCAGCATTAGCCACTTGGTGGTCCTTTTAAACTCAGGATATAGAAAATGTTTTCCAGTGTATGGCTTTTATTTATGGCTCTACTATTTGTGAAAATTTGCAGAGGGGAAGGAATATACCCATTGATCCTTCAAGATTTTTCATAGGCCTGGAACTTTAAAAGGGGTTTCTGAGGTGGAAAACATTCTAGTAATTCCCTATTCCTTTGTGCTTGCTTCCCTAGGGGTGCATTATGTATTTGACACCACTATAGCTGCAGATTTCAGTATCCTGGAGAGCCAGAGGGAATTTGTGCAGCGGTACCAACGGAGGAACCAGGAGGAACATGCCTTACCAATGTTTGCCTCTGCTTGCCCTGGTGAGAACTGATTTTTCCATCCTTCCTGTCCTTCAGACTGGTCTCATTGGAACTACCAAGGAGCTGAGGGAAAGGGTGGCTTCCTTTGGGAGCCTTACATATAGAGCATTTTTGTTTTCCTTTTGAGGGATACCAAGAACACAGTATTTGTTCCCAGTATCACTGGTCATCCTGAGTGCATTTCAGTGCTTGGAATTGAGAATCAGAACTGGAATGGAGGAGTTAGTTGCTGCTGCTTGTGTGTTCAGACTACAAAGCTTAACAGGGTGTTTCCTCATTGAAAAGAATCTTAAAGGAACTTTGATATAATTACCGCACAACTTCCATTATCTTAAGCAAAGTTTACCACTTGCCACTTAAGCCTAGGGGAAAGTAGCAAGTGACACTCCTTGTGATGACTCTGAGATGGTTATGTCTGACACTTGGAAAGTAATTCTCACATGAAATGTCACCGACTTGACTCACTAAATGTCTCACTTCTGAGAATCTTGCACCTGAGAAAGTGTTCTGTTTTGAGCAGAACCTGCACTTGTAACAACTGAAAAGATGCAGAACATTCAGTCACTGCTTACTTTTTCCATTTCTTAGCACAGCACCGTTTCATTTCAAGTAAAAAGTCACATTCCTGTAAAAGAAGTATCAAAAAGGAGGTGGAAGTAACTCCTTTGCCTAACACCCCCACTCAACTTCACCCTAAAGTTCATAGTGTTGCTTTTCAAAAGGCTGATAAAAATACTAAAATACTTCTTGCTAGCTTTGAAATAACTCAATTGGATTGCATTCATTAAAGAAATGTTAGAGCGATGATGTGTTGCATTTGGTGATCCCCAGAATCTGCTGTTGTCATTGATTTAAAGTTTAAACACTGCTGTTTGAATTATACTTGTATTTTTGTTTGTTCTATGTAACTTATAGTGGAAGTATCTGGGTTATGCTTTAAGTACTACTTATATGTATTAAAAAGTCTCTTTTTTTCTGTTGCTGTTATCTTAGTGTAAGGTCTTACCTTCAGGAGCAGACATACTATATACTGCACTTCCTCATCTAAAACCTGTGCAGTTGAAACACTCCTGTTACTTAACTTGGTTGTCTTTTATGTGCTTTAGGTAAAATTCAAAACCTGAGAATTTCTTTTAGAGTTTCTGAGATAATTTTAATTTTCTTCATCTAGAAACAGAGCTCAGATCATCTGCTGCTCTCAGTGGAAATACTTTAAAATAGTTACTGGAGCACTTTTCTTGTCCTTGTCTGGTCTGCCCAAGATAGTTTCTGGTTTCAGAGCTGGTTTTGGTGTCAGCTCTATTGTGATAGAGATGTTAACAGAAGCTTGGGTGCTTTCCATTTTTGGGAAAATAACCCAGAGTATCACTGTAAACCCATTTTGAAAACATGGTATATTTCTTTGACAGCAATTAGAGAAAGCAAGAATCCTGGTTAGTCATCTTTAAGGTTGTTCACTGTGTTTCCTGACCTTACTTGTCTGAGTGCATTCTCTGTTCCTTGTTTTTCTTCCTCTGTCTACCCCCAGATTACATAAATTTGTCCCAGTTGTTTACTGGGTGGGTTTATCACAAAATGGTTTTTATATAGTTCTGTAGGTGCAAGGTCAATGTGAACTCAAGTATAAATGCTTTACTCTTTTTTATCTTGGTGTGTGACTTTGCACAGATCTATCAGCCTCTGCAGCAGTCTGGGCTGTAACACCTACCATGAGCAAAGAGCAGAGCCTGGAAAGTCCAGAACCTGGTAAAAGGTGTTCTATTGTCCCTGTCTTAATTATTCACATCCTTCTGCTCTCTGGGGAGAAAGTGAGCTCATTTTTGGTTTGTTTACTGTTTGTTGAAAGAACAGTAGTGGAACTATTGATAGTACATGTAATAATTCAAAGTATTATCCATTCTCTTCCTTAAATATACCAAGCTGGTGAGCCAACATGAAGTGCTTGCTCTGGAAAATGCAGTGTTTTTAAGGCATTACCAACCTAACCTCTGTGTGCTCCCGGAAAAGCCAATGGGGCCGACTTGCAGCAGCAGTAGGAAGAACATAACTATTGAGGGTTCTAATGTTTTTGTCCCAGTCAATCAATTTCCTTCTCCAGGAATGGGATTTTACAGCAGTAAAAGTCTTCTTAGTTTTTTTGCACTTCCTACAGATATATAGATGCATCTTTGTGATCTTCTAACAATAAACCACCAAAAATAACATGATCTGAGCTACATCTGCAAGAATTTACATGGCTATTTGTAGTGCTTTCTTGCTCTTTGATGCCAACACAAGCCAGCAAATGGCCAAGAATCCAAATGAATTTGTGAAGGATGTAGGTCTGGATGAGTGCAGGTGTACCCTGATACAAGAATGGGGTATCTGAGGTTTTCCCTAACTGTGGCTCTGGAATTCAGCCCTGTGATGAGAGGGCAGAAACAGCAGTGTGTGTGTGGAGTGCAGATAAATACTCACTCACCAAGGCTGCCTGTACGATTAACCAGTGACTAATGATCTTTGGGAGCTGCAGCTATGAGACACTTGTTCCATCCATTGCAAGGACAGAAACAATTTAAGGAATTGCTTCAGACAATACCTGTCAGAAGTCTCTTGGGATTTAGTGAAATTTTCTTAGAGTTCATGACTACAATATCAAAAACATTACAATTATAAGAACCAGCCTCATAGCAGGAGTGCTGGAGTGATTAATGGTAAGTACAAGGATTTTAAAAGCTGTCCTTGTTTTGTTTGAAGCAGTTTTTGTTCCACTTGGACAGCACTTGAGACTAAAGCCGTTTAAGCAATGGGATATACCTGTAATGCAGAATATGCTGCTACAGCTTTTTACCAAGCACCAAGAAATTCAGTCCTTTGTTGCAGGTAATGTCTTAAAGACTCATTTGAAGGTGGACATTAGGTAAACTTCCAATTCAGAGTCTCTCAATTCAGCACAGGCCTGATGGGTAAATCTGTGGTCCTCAGCTTTTCCTAGAACAGAAATGGATGCTTGATGATGATGATGTATGCCTTGGAGATTTTTCATGGAAACCAGTATCTGTTAAGCTCGAAGTGTGTTCATTAACAAGGATTGGGAATATTTAAACAGCTGGAGGATCCTTGGGTTTTCCTAATACTTAGCACCTTCTTATTTTCATCAGTAAAATTTTATTACACTGGGAAAACTATTTCTCTGCTGTAGAGAGACAAACCATCTGAACAACACTTGCATCCCAGTTTTGCGCTGCTGTTGGCTTTTGTGGTATTGTTCTCACTTAAACATTACCAGGTGTCTTTACATAACTGGTAATTTCAGGCTTGAAAATTAACCTACAGGTTTTCCCCTTCCTGGGCAGCATGTACTGCACAGCAGTTTCACTCTTTTATGTAATCACTAATTTGCTTGAAGACAAAGAGTGATTTTTCTCACTATTTCTTAGCACCAAAAGCAACACACCTGCCTAGAAGGCTGGGCCTTCTCTACACAGTGTGTCATGTAGATGAAAAACTCTCCTGCACAATGTAGGTGTCATGTAGATGAAAAAAGTTCCAAACCCTTGCTGTGAAAGATTCTGGGCTTTTCAGTAAGAGCTACAGTGCCTATGAAAGAATTGCACACCCTAAATGCCTTGATTTGCTTATTTGCCAGTTGGGAATAATGCAATAGCTGTGGCTGTTGAAGGTGCTGTGGATATGCCTGGTTTGCCCTAGCTGGCATGCTGAAAGGATCTGGTGAAGGGGAGGAGGATTCCTGAGCAACTAAGGACAAAGCGTTGCATCCAGAGAGATTTCAGGTGGTTGCTGTGTGATTGAGTGTGGGGGTGTTTCTGAACATGTGGCTACTCTAACAACAGTAAAAGAAGCCATTTTTTTCCTAGGCCTAATTCATGTGCATCTTGCGATAATGCTTTCATGTGACTCTTCTGTTCTAGGGGAGGCAAGCTGGGTGCATGGATATTAAATCTCAGGAAACAGCAGGTTACAGTTAAGCAGCCAAACAGTGCATTTGTTGTAGTATCTGGTGATCCAAGGGCTGAGGTCTAGAAGGTCTTCCTGCTTTGTTAAATCTGTGCATTAGAAAGAGGGTAACAGGTCACGAAATTCGCAGTGGCCCGAAGTCTAGAATTAATGACACAGTGAATTATTCATTAAAGCATTATTAACAGTGTCTTGAGATTTCCTACCATTCCCAAGGTGGGGAGACTGCACAAAAATACCCTACCTGTTGTGAAGGTGTCATCATTTTTAGGAGTTACTGTGTGACTGCTGCCACTTGCTGCACTTATGGGCCACTTCTCTCTACCTGTAATTTTTTTGTGGTTCCAGGTTGGATCCGATATGCTGAAAGGGTACTCACCAACCTGGTGACCTCTCACATTTGCACTGCAAAGTCTCCACAGCAGATCATGGGCTCCCTAGTGAAGGGCTACTTTGCCAGACAGCAGGTAAGTAATTCAGATATATTTTTACCATTATATTCTTCTAAATAGATAAGATGGGCTTTAATACTGAAATGCAGATCTTTGTGTATTATATTTGTCCTTTACTTGAAGAAGTGGTGCTCTGCTGCTATACAAGTGCCCATGATGAGAAAAATGTACAAAGAACCTCATTTCATACAGTGCAGTGTGAGCTGGCAGCAATCCTTGCACCCACAGTACAACATGGATTTAGATATTTATGGGTCAAGTTAAATGTATGGCAGTTAAAAGGTTTTTTGTGAAATGCTGCCTGTGTAGTTCTATAGCACAGCCAAAACAGGAGTGGAGGAGAATAATGTGGAAATTGCCCTGTTATCTGGGATCAATAAAAGCTTTGTATCTTAGAAACTAACCTTTTTATCTTCTCAATTTCTGTGTTGAAAAAATTTCTGTTCTTACATATCATACTTAAATGGAACTGCAGCCACATTCTGTAGGAACGTGTTGCTGTCTGCACATGGATAGACAAATTCTGAAGGACTTGCTGTGGGTGAAGGTGAATGAGTGATAGCTAGAAACCAGAACTCTGAACTCCTGACTTGTATTCACTTTCTAAGGCAATCAAAATGCTGCAGAAAATGTGGTCTGAGGGAATAAGGTCCAGCCAGAAGACAGACTTTGGAAGTTTGTTGCTGATGTTTTGTGACTTCTGGCATCTGTGTGCAACATTCTTTAAATTTAATAGGTAGGGACTTATTCCTGGTATTGCCTGTGTGAGGATTATGACACTATTTTTGTCCTTGTCATCTTTCAAGCTGTCTTTTGCTCCTCATGGAGTTCACATGTGCTCCCTTTTGTGTTCCACAGAACTTGTCTCCTGATAAAATTTTCCATGTAGTTGTGGCACCTTGTTATGACAAAAAGCTGGAAGCCTTGAGGGAAGATTTCTACACTGCCTTGTATAATTCACCAGAAGTTGATTGTGTCCTGACATCAGGTTAACTTTTTTAAACTTACCATCTATAAGTGAAGCACCGTTTTTAGAATAGCCTTTATGGCAGAGTTTGCTTTTTTCAATTCTGCTTTAGTTATGAGGTTGGCTTTTTTCTGCTTTAAAACTTTGTACATGTTTTCGTGCTCCTGGTAGTACAGGTACTGCACAGGGAAGGCAAAGTGACAGCTTTCCTTCCAACATGCTTTCCTTCTATGTTGCTGTTCATCTGAAAAATCAGATATTTTATCAGCCTCTAAAAGTTATGCAAATCCATATTTAAAATTATTGTCTGGCTTGTCTGTGGTCATTATTTTATCTCCACTGGGATTATTTGTAACACTCAAAATTCATGGCACCAGTGGCCTTTCGGTGAGGATCTTGTCTTTAGCCTTAGTGTCCAAACTACACATCCTGCAGTGTGGAAATATCTTCCAGACTTGCCCTAACACAAAGGCTAAGGATTGAAGCAGAGTTTGGGCAAGCTGAAGGCCCCTTTTCTTTGGGGCTGGAAGTGTCAGTTACTGGAGGGAACTGACTGTAGGAAGAGCTGGAGAATGTGACACGAAGCACATGCAGGTGTTGGGACGTTGATCTCTGAAATAGGCACAGCGTGTGTTGTGCTTTGTGTTGAAACGAAAATGTCATGTGTTTTCCTGCAGGTGAAGTTGCCCAAATAATGGAACAGAAAAATGTGTCTATGAAAGATGTGGCTGAAGTAGCTGTAGATAGTTTGTAAGTAGTTTTATTGTGGATTGCTTCCTTCTTTTGATGACAAATGACATGTTGGAGTGTATTCAACATAAATATAGAACTGCTTAGAAGAACGTTTTTTCTTTTTAGAGAAAAAAACCTGCATCAAAGCCTGAGTATACCACAGCTTCACTGTTTATATAGTGGCCAAACCCACAAAAATATTCTCTTAGATGTTCATTGCTATATGTAAAAGTAATATGAAACAGATAATGTAAACCTGCATGTAGTGTCTAAATACAAAGCAGATAATTTGAGGTAATGACCTTTATACAGTAGCTCCTTTAAAATGTATGACTTGAAGATTTGTGTAGCTCCTTATTTGTATTTTAATGGAGTAATAATAGATTTTACTGTATCAAGTACAAGCCTTGCTACTAAGTGTGACTGTCTGGGGATGTTGACCCTGTTCAGAGCCCTTGTGCTTGAGCTTGTGTAAAACCCAGTGGTCTGACCTGCCCTGTCCAGCTGCCTCTCACAAAGCTGCTGGGACACAATCCTGAGCTTGACCATCTGCTCTGGGCTCCCCTCTCTTTCACAGCAGCATCCTGACAGTAAATTTCCACTTCCCCAATATGTTCATGTAGATTGCCAGAAGCAGCACCCTTTCAGGAAATGGTAATTAACTGGTTTTTATACTGAGGACAGCAGTCAGTTTTTCAAGTTTAGATAAAACTCAGCTGTGCTTTAGATGAGAAGCACACAAAGCATTGGAGAGGTTTTGTTTCCATCCCATATGCCTGGCTCAGGGAGCAGCGTGTGTGGTGTTTAATTCTCAGACTTAGTTACAGAGGCTGCTCTCTCTGATCTTTGTTCAACTGTGACAGATGTTCCTTGGTATCTTTCCAAAGGGGTGGTAGTGGAGCAATAAACATGCTGTCTTGCACAAAATAGAAAGCTGTGGAAGTTTTGAAAAATTATTTCCAGTTCCAGCTGGTATTCTGCTTGGCCCTAGAGAGAAGAAATTTGACTGGGTCACTGGGAACAGAGCTGTGTTTGTAGTGCAGCTCCTGTGATTGCTTCTCCCTGAGATTGTCACACAGAATGAGAATGAATAAAATTCTTGCAGACATAATCACATAGAGACAGTCATTTAATTCAATATCAGAATCACGTAGAGACAGTCTTTTAATTCTATATCAGCCTGTCCAATGAAAGAATGAGCTCTTATTAAGGATGTACCTGGTTTATTAGCCCGATTTATAGAATCATAGGATATCCTGAGCTGGAAGGGACCCACAAGGATCATCAAAGTCCAACCCCTGATCCTGCCCAGGACACCCCAACAATCCCACCCTGGGCCTGAGGGCACTGTCCAAATGCTCCTGGAGCTCTGGCAGCCACAGGGCTGTCCCCATTCCCTGGGGAGCCTGGGCAGTGCCCAGCACCCTCTGGGGGTTGAATCTTTTCCTGATATCCAACTCAGCTCCAGCCATTCCTTGGGTCCTGTCACTGTCACAGAGAGCAGAGATCAGAGCTGCCCCTCAGAAGGTAGCTGCAGATTGTGGTAAGGTCTGACCTCAGTCTCCTCCAGGCTGAACAAGCCAAGTGCCCTCAATTTATGTTGGAAAATAATGTTAATTTCTAAAAGGACTGATCTGATAATACTGGTTCAACTGGGAGACCAAATAACATAAACTTTTGCTCTTCTGGGGTCTTAAAAGTAGATTTTGTAGAGAAATTTAAACAACTTGAAGTTATCCTCTTAAAACAAGTTCGCAGCACAGTAGCAGTTTGTGATATAGTGCTTGGTATTATAGAACTTGTATGAATAAAGTAACTTGTCTTTGAGTTCTCAACTCACATACCTAAAGCAAGTAGCGTTTGGCAAAAACTGGGAGACATACCAGGAAACAAAATCACCTGAGGTTATTAAAAAAAAGAAAAACCCGGGAAATCAACCAACCAGAAGCTGCAGTAGTTCTTACGTAGGTGCAGTGGTGTGGTATGTAGGGGACAGACATAGTTGAGCTCCGCAGGGATTACACTATTGATAAAACTTGAGCTCTTGGTTAGTGAGGTGTTTGCTGTGGTAACTCTCACTTGGGCTCTGTGGCTGGGAGCAGCTCGGGCAGTGCCAGCTGTTCTGGGGAAAGGCAGTGAGGCCATATCCAGAGAGGCTTTTACATGGCACAGCAAAGGACATCATCTGTCTCTTTGCTGATCTGATGAGGAGGGTCTCTTCCTGAGCTGGTATTCCCCACAGATTTCTCCTTTGCCAGAAAGGAGCACAGGCCGACAGAGCCTTTGGTTGTCACCAGCACGTGTCCCAGCACAGTAAATCCTGCAGCCATGTCGGCTCTTCAGAGCTGCTTTTAACTGGGGGAGTGGTGAACTTCCAGGTGATGCCCTTGGGATATGATCTCCCATTTTCTTTCCTGAACCCATAGCGCAGCACTTATTTTCAGGGTACACTGTTCTAACCTGGTTTCAGCTGTACCAGTTTGGTGTTATTTTATTGGCACAGTATTGCAGTCTGTGACAAACAGTTCCTAAAGCAGGAGAATTGTCAGCAAAGACCTGTAACTTCTGAAGTACTTTTATATTCTCACCAGCAAAAAAAGATTATTTAAATAACTTTTCCCCAAAATGGCTCTTGAGCAGTGAATGACTGTTAACAAAATCTTCAGATTGTGATGAATGTGCATTTTTATAAATTACTGTTGCTTGATATTTCTGAACATGGAAAGCCCTGCATACTTTTTTTTTAAATTTATTTTTTCAGCATCTTACTGCTGTCCTGAATAATTTACATTTTTTAAGCTGTAATAAATAAAAATATTAATATGTTCTTAGTGCTGCAAAACACTTTTTTAGTGGGTAAGACAGAGAAGGGGAGAAATACACTACTTTATTGAAGTGAAAGAATGACATTTTGGAGTTGATCTTCCTTTCTATTGTTTCCTAAGGTTTGATGACCTAAAGGAGGGAGATGTAGTAAGGCATGATGGGAAGAGATCTGATGGTTACCTGGAGCACATTTTTAAACATGCTGCAAAGGAGCTTTTTGGCATGGATGTCAAGGAAATCACCTACAAAGCATTAAAGTAAGTTAGAGTTTTGTATCTTTGTTATGTACGATGGGTGAGCTAGGACAGAACAGGGTATTCTCAGTTGGAAGGGACCTACAGCAATCCCTTAGTCCAACTGCCTGAGCACTTGGGGCTGATCAAACGGTAAAGCATGATATTAAGGGCTTTGTCCAAATGTCCCTTAGACACTGACAGGCTTGGGGCATTGACCACCACTCTGGGAGGCTGCTCAGGGTTTGACCATCCTCTTGGCAAGAAAGTGGTTCCTGAAGACCAGGAACTTCCCCTGCTTTGACTGGTGCTGCAGTGGAAGCAGTTACTGCTAACCTGGCTCTTTGGCTAAAAACCCACAAGTCTCTCACTGCAAAGCAACTCCTGCTGGTACTCATTTTATTAAAAACTTATTTGCATTTAAAAATTAAGTATAAATCTATTACGAAGATTCTGCTCCGATTTCTGCTCAACTCAGTTTAGAAAGTGGAAGAGTTCACCTTGATCTCACTGTTAGACTTGCTCTGTTCCCTTTAGAGCATTTGAATACAAACTGACACAGTTGGATTGTCCCTCTGGAAATGCAGGGGGTTAAAATGTTCTCTCTGTATCTTGACAGGAACAAGGACTTCCAAGAAGTTACCCTTGAAAAGGATGGGGAGACAGTGCTGCGTTTTGCAGCAGCTTATGGCTTTAGAAATATCCAAAACATGGTCCTGAAGTTGAAAAAAGGAAAGTTTTTATACCATTTTGTAGAAGTCCTTGCCTGCCCAGGAGGTAGGAATAATTGCGGATCCCCAGTTGTTCTGCACATACATCTTGAATCTCAAAGGAAAGCTGCCTTGCAGGCAGGCATTTCATTCCCTCTTAATTCTCTTCTTAATAATCTAAAATCTCACTACTTAATGAACGGTCCAAAACACAATTACAGGTGCTGGGTTGGCTCAAAAAATGATTGGGTTTTCTAAAATTAGCCACGATGTTATTTGTTCTCACCTATAAATAAGTGCCGGCACTGTGCTGCCAAATCTCAGAGGAAATACTCTGAAATGGTGGTTGTCAAGGGCAGGAAAAGACAAGGAACATAATTAGGATCATAAAACCATGGAGAACACACAGAAAGATTGTTGATATGGAAACCTCATTTCCATCAAGATGATGTTGATATCAGAGTCACTTTAGGTAAAAACAAATTCTAACAGCGTGGGGGAAAATTTAAAGAGAAAACTTTAAGAGAAGTGTGAAAAAAGAATTCTGAGTTAACAAAGACTTTCTTTTCATATCAAATCTCCATCACCTTCCAGCTTTTTTATTTATTTTTTCCCTAAGGTTGCCTGAATGGAAAGGGCCAGGCACAGACTGAGGATGGCAAACCAGACAGAGCTCTGCTTGCCCAGATGGAAGAGGTGTACACTGCGATTCCCGTCAGGCTGCCAGAAACCAACCTGTACGTACAGAAGATGTACCAGGACTGGCTGGAGGGCATGGACTCCAAGAAAGTCCAGGACACTTTGCACACCACGTACAGTGCAGTAAATCAAACCACAAGCAGTTTGGATATCAAATGGTAACGAAGCAAGGTGCAGAGCAGTGCTGAGGTTACAGGACAACACTGGAACCCTCTATGCAATCACGGCCACTGTGCGTCAGCGAGGGTGTGAATGAGGCTCTGCCCAGCTGGGGATTGTTCTTGGGAAGAACCATTGCTTTTCAAACCCAGGGAAGTCTCCAAAAGCCCTGGTTCCTGCCACTGTCATTTAACTTTTACTGTTTGTCATTTTCTGCATACAATGGATTTCTTCATTCAAAAAGCTGATCTTGCAAGGTACATAAGCCCTTTCTGCCAGGGACAGGGAGTGTAATTCCTGATGAAGTTACTTCCTGAAGTGAAGGGTTCACTGTACAAAATGGGCTCCTCCAAGAGGGTAAGATGATTTTACTCCTACTCCTAGGTCTGCAGTCCTTGTCATCACAGGAAAACAGTGAACAGCAATTTCAGTATCGATGCAGTTGGTGTGAAATAACTTGGGATTTACTTGCCTTGTTAAGGAAAAGGCCCTTTTAAAGGACAAGTGAGTATATGGAGAGATGTAATGAATTTCTATAAGCCTTGTATCCATAATTCAGGAAAAAATACTCAGTTCCAAACTAGCCATTTCTTATTCATGTAATGTCACAGAATGCTTCATAGAAATGGAACCTGGGAAGCTAATGCTAAATGGTTCATTTTAAATAGTTCCAGATAAGTTGGTTGGTACAAAAAGAGAACTTTCTTTCTTTGTAAGTTTTCTGCTAAGCTTACAGCCAGGAGGAGTGGTGCTGCTCACTTCAGCTTTTCTCTGAAACATGCCCAGATTGTTCTTTCATTTGTCTCCATGTTGAAAGACTTCTGCAAAAAATAACTTCCTGGGGTGCCTCTGAGAAAAAATACTGAGCAATGCTTGTGAACTCAAAGTTACAATATGTGGCATCATGAATTTTGATGCACTTATTTTTATAAATATGCTATAGAGGTTCATTTAACAGACATTGTGAAGTGGTACTGCCATGAAGCTTGTCTGCAACTTCCCCAGTTGTCAGAGAGAGTTACTCAAGAATGTTATGGACAAAAGAAATTAGACTCCTGCCAGACTTCTTCAGATTTTCCTGGTGGTATCAAATCTGTTCACAATGGCTATTTGAAGCTAGCAAAGTTCCAGGTTTTCTCACGCAGCCTGAAAGTGTGGATTGGCTTTTTTAACCATTTCATGCAGTTTGAATGAATCTTCTTGCAAATGTCTTTAATATTAAAGCTGCTTGTTGTGATTAAGAAATCCTGAAAAAACCTGTGTTGTATTTGGAATCTACATTTAACCTGGACACAGTGGAATGGGATACAGCATCAGGGAAGGCAGGACAAGACCTGACATTGGCTAGACCAGGGAGGCTGCAAAGGAGAGAGACAGTGAAGTGTCATCTTGCTGACAAGAAATAGCTCTCTTAATGTGAAGCTGTTAATAATTGCAGCTTTCCATTGGACTTCCACCTAAATAACAAACCACGGCACGTGGAGGGATGTTTTCTTTCAAGTGCAAATGCATTTGATCACTGCACTACCTGAATGCCCACAATGAGATTATGCCCATGAATTATATAAATTAGCCTTTGCAGTTGTTCCTTGTGATAAGAACATGATACTTAACCGTGGTGCAATATCAGAACATCGACAGAAATCTACCTCTGTACAGGAAGGGAGTCCAGGAGTCATGGGAAGAGCTGTGTGTAGCTGGAACTGTAATAGATGTATGCTAGAGAAAGATGGGGGTGTTTTGTGACATTTCAGAACAGATCATTTTCAGAAGCAACATCCACCTCCTTCGGTCTGATTTTCTTTATCTGCCGTGATTTCCTTCAAAAACTCCACCAGAATTCTAATGTAATAAAGTTGTCCTGTTCTGTTTGTATAGGCCTGTTTCTCTGTATATATGGTTTGTAGCTGGATGCATGTTTAAATTATATCCCTGCTGCTCTTTGTACAGTGTGCTTATTTTTTTATGTGCATATACTACATGAAATGGTACAAAAAAGTTTGCTTTTCTGAGGAAATCTTCAGTAAACTGCACAAGAGCAGCCTTGCTGTTCTGAAAGCAGACCCCTGAACTGTTTGTACAGTTGGATGGATCCTCCTCAGGCCTGCATGGCACTTCAGCCATTGTTTCCCTGCTGTACTGAAGGGCCCTTAGCTGTGGGACCCCAGCAAAGGGCCAGGCAGTGGGTGAAATACATCTGCTCTGCTCCCACTGCAAGGGAAATTGGTGGCTCAGTGTCTAAAATAACCTGTTTCAGTTGGATCCACCATTTCTTCCATCTGCTCAAGTGTTTTAGCCTGTTGAGGTAGTTGCAGTGTAAAGAGCTGTTGATGAGTTGTCTGCTGCATAATTCTTTTTCAAAGACAAGGCATCTAACTGAGCTTGTAGTGGCTGCACAGAATGTCTCTATTATCATTAGTGACTTAAGTAACTGAGACTAGTCTTTTTTTGTTGTTGTTTTGTCAGCTTTTGTTTTATAAGACTTCTTGGAGTAAAATGTTTCTGTTTTTTTAAAGGCCTTTTCTTTAAAGTGCCAGTTTAAAAGGAAAGGAAAGCTCTATCCCTTAAGTCTTTCCCCCTTCACCTGCTTTCACGGAAATTTTAACATATATCAGAAAATCTTGTTGCAGCTTCATATATAGTGAAATACTTGCCTAAGGTTTGATTCTGGCTTTTAAATCTGCCGTTGGAAAGTCCATTATTATTGACAATATATATTTGTAGCCACATTTCTGAAATTACAGCGCAATTTAGTTCCCTGGTTGCATTTTGGCAACTAATAATTTCTATTGCTACTGCCTTTTCAGCATCAGGAAAAGCTCCTGACATGGCCACAGCCATAGTGCTTTACCTCTCCCTTGTGCTGAGACAAGAGGATTTTTAGAAAATTATAAACTGGAGGGACTGTGGGAAAGGAATTGGACCTAGTGAATGAATTAATAAAATCGTTTGGGGATGTTCTTGACTTGAGCATGTCAGTTGCTGGATTCTTGGTCTTATAGTACTTTTCTCTGAGCCTGCTGCAGTGTGTTGTGAAGTCCCTTTGTATGGTGCAGGAGGTTCTGCTCAGCCACAGCACCTGTGTGTGTCCACTGTGGCCAATGACATGGGCAGCCCAGGATTGTGCTCTCCCCAGGAGAAATGCATATATCCATATGCAGCAGTTGCAGCTGGATTATATTTGGATGATGTTCAGTTACCCAAATTTTGGTGCTTTGCAAATGCAGCATGACCATGAATTGTTGTAAATAAATCTCAGTACTCAATTCTGCACCGATTCTGTCTCGTTCCATGTAAAAGTTTAAGTGCACTTGGTTTCACACAGGGATTTGTCTGGGGCACTGAGCATGTCTGTGGCACCAATACTGCAGCAGCAGTTTATGTGAGTTCTGGATTGCAGCTGCACCTCAAACTGGTAAATGGAGAAAGTCACCAGATTGCTGTAGGAAATGGTAATTTGCTCTCTAGAATTGTAAACTAATACATTGGATCCTTGCAAGGCAGACAAGCTCTTTGCCTTCAGAGCTCTTGTGCCTGGGGAGAACGATGTTGGTGTGTGGAGGCAGTCTGTGAGGGTGGCTGGTTGTGCTGAGGTTACTGGATAAAGTAGGTTAAAACACTGCTGCACAGGAAAAGAGCTTTCTTTGTGTGCAGCCTGGTCCAACAGCTGGGGAAAGGATGAAAATAAGCCTTGACATAGACAAGGGACTTTTTTCATCAGTGGGTTGTGTGAAAATTTAATGAATTGAGGAAACGAAATACTAACTCGATCTGAAGGTGTTCTGTGTTTTTTTTCAAGGGACAGCAAGGCAGAGTAGCTGGCCAGAGGAAAAGGAGGAGAGGAGCTGTTGGCACAGAGCAGGGTTGTTCCTGTTGCTGTGTAAACAAGTGACTAGTAGGACAGGTTTGGAGGAGGGGAGCCAAGGTGTAAGATGTCCTTAGCTACCCTGGAAATGAAAAATAACTACTGAGGGCTTGTGTCAGCAAAGCAGAGGGAATATCCATTTAAATTGTGTAGAGTTCAATCTGTGAGATCATATCCACTCCAAAATCACTGCACTTCTGTCCTTATTTTCCAAGTGAATAGTTGGGTACATCTGAAAAATAATGTCCAAATTCTGCACATTTACCTCATGAAATTTTCCACGGTGTAGATGCCTTTTTTTCCTCCCCCTGCAAAATACTTAATGTAAAACAGCAGTAAAATACAATGAAAGACCTAATTAAAGAGTAGTAGGAATTATTTAAAGTCTTTTCCCACATTCATTGCGCTGAAGAAAATTGGGGCCTTGACCCAGCTCAGGTCAAGGAAACGCTTTGGTGGTGATCTCGTGGAGCTTTTATCGCGGTCCCGCCTGTCCCTGGCATGCTGCGAGGCAGAAAAAGCATGGCCTGGGACAGGTTCTACCGAGATTTGAACTCGGATCGCTGGATTCAAAGTCCAGAGTGCTGACCATTACACCATAGAACCGGATGGTGCCATTTTGTTCTGCCAGCCTCGGTAATAAATCCATAGCAAAGAAATCCTGCCAAGACATCATTGTCTTTTCTGTCCTTGCACACAGGATAACCGATGGGAATTTAACACGACCTAAATATTCATGTTTGTTCTGAGTTTCTCCAATATTGGTTGTCTTCACAGAATCATGGAATGGTTTGGGTTGGAAGGGACCTTCAATATCATCTAGTCCCAGACCCATGCCATGGCCAAGGTCTCTTCCTCTATCCCAGGTTCCTCCAAACCCTGTCCAACTTGACCCTGAATGTTGCCAGTGTTCGAGCATCGAGTTTTTCTGGGCAATCTGTGCCAGGGCCGCACCACCCTCATAGGTAACAATTCCTTTCCAATATGCCATCTAATCCTCCCTCTGGCAGTGGGAAGCCATTCCCCCTTGTCCTCTCACTCCAGTTCCTTGTCCAAAGTCCCTCTCTAGCTCTCATGCAACCCCTTTGGGCACCAGAAGACCACAATAAGGTTACCTCTGGTATAATGATGGCAGAAAGCAAACATGAACACTGGGAGAACATCTGCTGTCAGAGACACCCCAAAATTTCATCCGTGCTGCAGAGCTCAGCAGCTGCCACCAGCTTTGTTGATGCAGAATTTAGAATTGTGTTTCCACACAAGCGATTCAAAGCATAGAAATAAAAGGAAACTATATACTGTGACATGTCTGAGATTCCTCAGATAATTTGTGTCAGAACGTACTAACCTGGCTGCAAAAAATAATAGATACGGGGAAGAGGTGGGGGGGAAACACGAAAATTCTATGACGGCTTACTCATCTTCTTTAGATAGGTTTTCCACGTAGCATGGAAAGATGATGGCATGAGATATATACGGCATTCTAACAGTCCGTGAAAAACGCCTTAAAGAAGATATCCACGCTTCTGAGCAGTAAAGAAATCTCCCCACCACAAAAAGCTACAGGTTCCACCGAGATTTGAACTCGGATCGCTGGATTCAGAGTCCAGAGTGCTAACCATTACACCATGGAACCACACAATAAGCCTTCCCGAGCCTCGCCTACTGAGCCAAAAGCAGGAAAAAACAATTCCGTGAAATCCTTCTTCTAATGGATCTGGAACTAAAACCCTTGTCTTTCTT
>VZRL01000067.1:0-63087 GCA_013397895.1 Origma solitaria
GGTGGAGCCAGCCGCCGACCTGCCGGCATCGCGGCACGGGCGCATCAGCTGCCGCCAATAATTCCTCCCTTCCTCCTTCCTACCTGCGCCGGAAAACGCGAGGAAAAAATAAAATTAAAATATATTGTTAATTTTTTTTTAAATTAATTTTTTTAACAGCAGGGCCGGAGGATATCGGGGAGAGGCCAGGTGCGCAGGGCTGCCTCCGCCGGCGGCGGGCAGCGCAGGAGGAGCTCGGCCCGGCGCTGCCGCCATGGAGCACATCCGCATGCCCAAGGTGGGTCCCGCCGGGCAGCATCCATCCATCCGTCCATCCATCCGCACGGCCCCTCCTGCGGCGTCCGCTCCGGCCCCAAGGAGCCTTTCACCGCAGCCCTGCGGGCCTCTGCGGCCTCCCGGCTGCTGTGCGGGCTGCTTTGGGGCCGCCTTGCCCTGCTACCTGCGCAAAACGCCGGGAGGTGGGCGCGATGCTCTGCGGTGCGGGCCGGGGGTTTGTCGGCTTCTTGTTCGGTGCCTGTGTTAAGGCAGGCACTGTCCGTGAGCTGTAGGTGCCCGCAATGGGAGCCGTGTCCTCTGCTTTCCGGACGCCTTCAGTTTGCCCCAGGATTTCAGACTCGGTGATGAGTTGGTTTAGTGTTTGCATGTACGTGTTTGATGTTTAGCCGACGTAATTCGTCGTTTTCTGTAGTTTTCTAAGCACGAGGCCTGTAGTTGTTAACACAATTGCCACCTTGCTCTAAAAACACATAAACTACACTTTTAACACATTACAAATTCATGTTAAAAGTAATAATAAAAAAGTGAACCAGAGCAATATGTTAATTGGAAATGGGGGTGGGATATATTTGATTTTTTTTTTTTTTTTTTTAACCCATCCCCCTGAAATTAGGAATTTATTTGTATTTATTTATTATCAGTATTTAGTAGGATGACATGAATTCGAGATTAGGGCCTGGTCCTTCATCTATCTTTTTTGGCCTTTAGGTGTTAAGCTGTAAATCTATTAAGAAAATAGGCATGTAGAACAACTGCCTTTCATCTCATTTAATGATCTGTTATCTGCCCTTTGTGGAGGAATTTCAGAATAGTGTGAATGTATCCTTCTGCAGGTGGGATACAAGCAGTGGAAGTTGTCTGAACAGATGCTTCTGGCCATTTGCTGAAGAACGCTGAAAGCGTGAATGAGAAAAATGTTGAAAACAAATTAATAAGGGTAGAAAAATGTATGTATTTTGTAAAAATAAATGGTTGTATTTGCTGTGAATTAAAGACCCAGGTAAGTCTCTGTTGCAGGCAATGGAAGCTTTTCAGTTTTCTACAACCAGGTCCTGAAAATACTACTCTGCATATATAAAAGCCATTTCTGTATCTGGTACTATGAGAAGGCACTGAACCAATGCCTCAGATCACTGAAAATCTTCCTCAGTGTGAGGTGATTCTGTAGTCCTGGATCCTGGCAGTCTCTTACATTATAACTAAGCTAAAAGGTATCTGATGTAATAGAGCGATTTAGAAGGCATGATTTAAATGTACGAGGGGTATAAAAAACCTTTAAAATTTCCTACATAAATATAGAAAATCAACGTGAGTCACTAGAGAAATACTTCATCTCTCCAGTTTCTTCTAAATAAACTGACAAATTAGTGTATCTACAGCTACCTAGCAGAATTGATAACTTCGATTTATTTTTTTTTTTAAAAAACCCTCAGCTTAAAATCAGTCACCGGAACAGTGTTGCAGGGTTTTTTTTTTTTTGTTTGTTTGGTTTTTGTGGGGTTTTGTTTGGTTTGGTTTTTTGTTTTGTTTTTTTTTTTGTTTTGGTTTGGTTTTGTTTTTTTTTTTGTTTTGGTTTGGTTTTGTTTTTTTTTTTGTTTTGGTTTGGTTTTTTGTTTTGTTTTTCTTTTTGTTTTGGTTTGATTTTGTTTTTTTTTCTTGTTTTGCTCTTTCTGAGTTTGGTTTTGATAATTTGGAATTGAACATTAAATGGTTTCCAATGCCAGTAATGTAAAAATAGGTAGGGGAAAAGTGAAAGCTCACAGTATCATGCATTAGTCTCTGGTGTCACATTTCCTGACTCTATACAGTTTTTTCCTGAGAGAAATTTGACAAGTGACTGCTCTACTCTGCAAAGGTATTAATCTCAGTATAATGATACTTTTCTTGATTCACAAACCCAGCCAAATGGAAAATCA
Source organism: Origma solitaria (assembly GCA_013397895.1). Lineage (NCBI taxonomy): Eukaryota > Metazoa > Chordata > Aves > Passeriformes > Acanthizidae > Origma > Origma solitaria. The sequence goes on from VZRL01000067.1 coordinate 2,193, forward strand.
AGATAAATCCCATACTTGGCAAATTAATAAACTTAGTAATATCTGTCAAAAAATTCCTGGCCCAAGTAAAAGCTTTTCCTTCAAAGGGAGGTCTGCATTATATGATGCCCATTAGGTCTTGGCAATTGTTATAATTTTAAGTGAAATATGATTGTAGTGAGTTGTCATTCATAAATATTAAAATTAATCTGATAAAACATAACAGACATTAAAAAAGCAGAAAGTAATTCCATACCAGTTGGGCCAGTAGTTCATTAAGATCGCTATTCTGTGCCAGAGTTACAGAGGAGAGAGAGCATTTAGACCTGACCACATTCTGTAGCTTCTCAGCATCTACAGTTGTATTAGGGTCCAGTTCTTCCTTGTTGCATTAATGTCCATTTATGGACCTCTCTGTGTGAGTTAGCCAGAGCTCCTTATAGACAGGCTGACACTCTCTGGCTCCCCAGCCTGCATAGAAGCAAGTTCCAGAAGATCGTGGCTTTACAAAAATTGCCACCTTCTGTCTGCTAAAAAGTCCTGAGTAACTTCCTTCAGTATTCCTTCCTTCTAGCTTCAAGGATTTGTTCAATAAAAATTCCATGTTCACCTTATCCATGCCTTCACAGTGAGTCTTGATCACAACCCACCATTTCTCTGATAATTTCAGAGAAATGTCATCAGTGACCCCAAGGCCTCTTTCCTGTGTCAAAACTATCAATTATGAGTCCCTTGTTCTGTAGATATGTTTTAGGTTGTTTTTCCTGTAGGTATTCTACTTTGTGTTGAAGCTCCTGTGTGTCTCTTTTGCCCACACAGTTTTGCAAGACTCTTTTGGAGTAGGATTTCCCACTGCAAAAGCCATTCTGGTGCTTTCCCAACAGGCTCTGTGTATATCCACCTGCTAACACACTATTTGATGAGCTGACCACTATTGTTCTGTCATTATCCTGTTGGTAGAAACAGGCTGCATACATGATGTATGCCTGTGTGAGCGTACATAGCACTATATTTTCACAAGGTAAATGCCATCCTATGTATGAAGGATGTAATTTAATACTTTTAAGAGTTGTTTACAGTCACTCATTGCTAAATAGAATTATATGTAACTCCCATAGGCTTTTAAAAATTAAAGGTAGTAAAACCAGTGACTGACATGAGTTTGAATTGAACAGCAAGGATAACTCTCCAAACCCAAAATATGACAAACAGCTCATAACAGCCAGAAAAAAAGCCTCAGCAATACTTCTGAACAAATTAGAAGCATGTTTTATGAGCATGTGTAGAGATCTGTCTGGCCATGGACAGGATGATAGATACAGAGCTCTGTAGATGTGTTCATAGGGTGACTTCATGCACTGTAGCTAATCAATTACTTTGTTTGTAACTCTGCATATCATTTGTCTTTGTATATTGGCAGCAGGCCTAGTGAATGGCCTTACAATAAAGTACACATCAGATTTAGCCCTGGTGTACTAGCTGTCTTCAGTAGACTTAGCCCAGAAATTCTTTTGGCTCAGTGTTAACAGAATACTTGGGATGACTTAAGTTGCTCAAGTTCTTTCATTTTTGTGATGTTACAGTGAGGTATTTCCTTTTGATAATGCCTCTCTCAGGCAGAATTCAACATATGCTCCCACGTTAGTGACAAATCTTTCTACCAGATGTATTGCTTCACAGAACAAATTTCCAGCATGTACAAATGAGTTGTGTGTTTACTTTTGTTTTCAATCTACTTTCCATAATTCTTGCTTTTTTATAAAGTGTTATAACAGATGTCCTTTTTCACGTAGTCTCCTTCAGGACACCCGTATAATTTATATCCACTTTATATAGGACAATGTAAATGGCAAAATATTTGTCCAGGTGCTTATCTAGGTCAATAGCAAAATTAAGCCCATCATGTCCAGTCTTTACTCTGTTGCTGGATCTCCACCTTTGTTTTTTTTTTTTTTTAAGGTAAGTTGGCATATTCTGCCATTGCTGTCTGTGTGCCTTCTGCTGAGATAAGATGTGATATTATAGTGATGTTCTTCGTATCCAAGCTACAATTCTTTTTGGAAAAGTTTGGTTTATTTCAGTTATGTAGAAAGCTGGCAGCAGTCCTGAGGTGATACCAGGAAACGCCTGGAGATGGGGACCAGTTATTTCCCCTGTAAGCCAGGGAATGGAGTGCCACAAGCACTTTACCATGGTACTAGAGTTTGGCTAAACTTTTATTTAGTTTGCTGCTTAGAAAAGGTAGAGGAGGTGAGGCTGGCATGGCTCTTGCCTTTTATAGGTGTTTTGGGTTATCAGGTTACAGCAGACACATTACTGCAACCTCTTTTAAGTGCCATGTTGATTTTCTGCTTTTTGAGTATTGTGTGAAGGTGGTTTCTGTATATTCCTCTAAGCATACAACTTAGGGCAGTGTGTCTTACAATTCAGCTGGTGTTTTCTGATTCCATAACTGTTTTCTTGCTTTACGTCATGGTTGAAAATTGTTTAGCATGTTCTGGGTCCAATAATGTTTAATGGCTTCAAATATGTCACTCCACTGCTTTAGTCAATTGATGTGTTAAAACATCTACACCAATCCTGGACACATTTAACTCTGATTTTGTGAGTTATGCTTTTTTCTTATTAATAAATCTTCCCTATTTAGAATGCAATTTAGTTTTCTTTGGGTTCTATTTATTCCATCTTTGTGCTATGGAAGTTTGAGCACAAATGATAAATTTAATACAAATGAACCTTGCAATATACTATGCCAGAAAATGTTCTGTGGTTTGACATTCAAGACTGGGGGTGGATAAAATGAAAATAGGAACTGCAGAAAATATCCCCATGTTGTGGGATTGGACTTAAAATATCTGTTTGGAATTTTGCTATAAAATACTTGCTTTGAATTAGAGTCATCAAACTACCTTCTTATTAGTGTGAGTTTCAATTTAAACAAAATCTTGTAACAGCCATTATTCTCAAAATATTTAGTCAAAAATGGTCAGAAGATCACACAGACTTTCATATTTTCAATAATGTGACAGTCAATAAAGAGGTAGCTGGGAAAAGTCACAAAACAAGTTCTAAAAATCATTAGTTGTCTTGGTATTTGTGTCTAAACCAGTAACACTAAACCTTATTGCACTTGAAAAATAGTACTGAAAATCATTAAGACAGCATGTCTGCAGGGTACTCTTTGATTTTTGTTTGTGCATAGTAGGAGACTGAGGTTGAAATGAAGGATTTGGGAAGTTTGGCTTTGGGGTGGTCAAGGCTGGAATCTCTAGGCCTGCTGTTAATGGACCCAGGTGGGTGGTATTTGATGTATTGATGTCTGTAAACTAAAGAAATTATCTATTTGCAATGGAAAATGGACACTGATATTTCCTGCTGTGCGGGTGGACTCTGCTGAGACAGACAGATCCCTGCCACCAGAAAAGGGAGTCCTACAAATCTATTTTTAATGCAAATCTCTCGTGGCCTGCACAGCTGAAATGGCTTGGTACTGCTGCTCTAAAATGGGCTGCTGAACAGGGCACGGTTTTAAACATGGAACAGAAAAGCCTGTATCAAGTACAGGAGTTTAAAGATATATTTCTTTTCAGTATCCCTTGGCTGTATGCAGAATTCTTTCTCCCTATATATCTTTTCAGAACCAGATCTAAACAAATTTGGCAAGTATAGTAAGATTTACTGCCTTGAGGAACCCCTATTTTTCCTAAATTAAAGCTCTTAGATAGGATTTTTAATAGACTGCACTTAGTTGCTCTCTTCTCCTTTTTCTAGGTAAATGAGATCTAATACAGACTGAAAGAGAAAACTTTATGGCTGAGCGTTGTGATGTTGACACTATATTGCAATGCTCCATACTCTTGTAATAAGTTCCTATATACTGCTCCCATTGTACAGCTGCTACTCTTGTATATCTGATAATGTGGTGCTGACCTCACACTCTTTATAGATCTTAGTTTCTTTTTTTTTAAGCCAAATTATTAGGTAGTTTCTTGCGTGTCTGGCTGATATCATGAATCATTCCTTATTCTTTTTTCAGCTCTTTTCCAGTATTTCCATTTCACTTTAGTAAATTCAACTTGCTTGGATTTTTCTTGAATATTTTCCTCCATTCTGCCAGATTTGCCCTGAGGAAACCTTTTACAATGCAGAGCTTAAGGTGCCTTTGCTTAAATTTAATGATTTATCTACTTTTGACTTTGAGTCTTTTGACATACGCAACCATCTAACTTCATAGACTGACTGTGCATTATTTTATTGCACTTGGGAAATCTTTTCAGAGATGGAAGTCCTTTCAGAGATGGAAATATAAAAAAGTAACATGGATTAAGTACAATTTTTGTGATTCTTATGAAATAGAATAGAAACCACATTAAAAGGCAGCATCAATTGGCAATTCAGTTTTCTTTTATTCTTGTTCCAAGATTATGCAGAAAAGATTACTTATTGTAAATTTTGTTTAACAAGTACAACCCTACTATCTTTGTGTGGAAAAAAAGAAAAGTAGCATTTGGTCTTTTACATGTCTTTTTTCACTCTGAGGAATTATGTTAAACACATGGACAGCTGGGGTCATCCAGGGTGAAGAAAGCTCAAATATTCCACTTGACCTCAACCAGCTGTGCTCTTTTTTTCTCATTAGGCTCAGGCTTTTGGCTTTCACAAGCTCTTCCCTTAGCTTTTGTGTGCCTGCCGTGCTGAGGCCCGTTAGAGTCCTGTCATGAATTCCCAGGGTTCAGTTTCTTCTTGCTTTTACTCGTGTGTAACATCATAAGGAGAGCAGGGAAGGCAGCAGAAAACCCTGGTCAGCCTGGGAACCCAAGGGGATGAACAAGAAGAAGCCTTTGTAAAGCTAAGTCTGTGCCCCTAGGGCCCAAACCCCTTCCTTGGCTTTGGGTCAACCTTTTCAGCAGCAGACATCTTTGTGAAAGTGGCCTTTCTTTGTCCTTGAACAATCACTGAAAGTCACTTCTACAGTCAAATTTCAAGGTACTTTATCAGCTTTTATATGAAACTTGCTTTCAGAGATGGTTGAAGAGCAATGAATTTTAACAGCCTGAACAATAGAGAAGCTCCTGAGGATGTGGCCTGAGTGTTCCCTGCTTTCCTTTAATGGACAGGTTTCTCCTGGCTGGGAGGGTTTTCTGGGCTTTCTCCTTGTGATAAGGAATTAGAGGAGGTGAATTAATAGGGTTCCTCCTAAAGGAGTGGGGAGCACTTGGTTATATGTGGGAACCAAACTGTTTTGTTCTTGGCTGACAAATAGGCTTTTCAGCTTGTGTTTCCTTCAAGATGCTCGGTAATAATGGGCAGCTCAGGGGTGACCATGGCAGAAGTGGCTGTTCAAGTGTCTTCTGCATCAGGTTAGCTAATACATAGGAAGAAAAGACATAGACTTAAAACCTGTGTAGTGAGAACAAAGCTCTTTGAGATGGTTTTCCAAAATTCAAAATTTCATTTTATTCGAAAGTCCTACAGTAGAGACCATTTTGGGTCAGGTAGCATCTCCCTGCGGCACATGAACTTTGCTGTGACAGGAAGCAAAGTGCTGTGGAGAGGTGTGGGACTGAGTTTTGCTCCAGTTCTGGCCAATCTGCCACACAGTTTTGCTTCTCTCTCCTTTCCCTGCTCAGCCTGAGCCCACAGTCAGAACTGATTCTGTGTTTATCTGAAAAACTCCATGTGGAGTTGTGAACAGCCTGAAACAGTGCAATAATTTCTGCCCTCTTTTTCAATGCTGATGTGCTTGGAGACACTGAAACAGCTTAAAGAAGTGAGGATGGTGGTAGCATATTCAAAAAGTGTTCAAAAATAGGCCATGCAGTCAAAGCTTATTAAAAAAGTAATCTATACTAAAAATGAAAACAAATTAGGGTCCATGGATATTTTTAGGAATAACATTTTGGCACACAAACTTTTCTGAATGCTTCCAGGGTCATATACTTGCCATTCTTCTTTAGGTGGGAGTCCCATTGAAACTGGTGGGAGTTGTGCCTGAATAAAACTTTGGCCCATGATTTTCCCTAATATGACATTTTTTTCTTAAATGACCCCCTGGCAACCTTGTTCATAAGTCATTTGTCATGTTTATTCTCTGAGTTAAAAAGTGCCTTCCATCTGTTCTTAATCTGTGTTCCCTTTAACTTCTATTTTTGCCTCCTTTTTTCTGTCATCTGTGTTGCATTGAAAATAGAGTTTCTGGCCAACTTTATTTATCCCCATGTAAGGGGTTGTAGTCATTGAAATAAATCTCCTGGCAATTTAGGCATTTTCTTTAGGCCTAGACAACCACAGTCATCAGAAAATAAAAGAGGGAAAAAAAAGAGAGAAAAAAAGGAAAAAAAAGACAGGGGCAAGGGCTTCAAATAAATTATTTAAATTAATGAAGTTTTACTTAGATGCCACCTCTAGAATGCCTTGACTAATGCATTGCTTTTAACTCCTTGAGATCTTCCAGCTCTCAGCTTTACAGACTTGCGTTTTCTGATCGGGTCTCTCCCACCAGCCGTTCATTTTAGACAAAGCACATGTGCGTTGTCTCTGTGCTTTTTTCTGACATTTGTCAGTACATACATAATTTTCTACATTCTCCAATAAAGTCTACAGTCATTTTGGTGAAAAAATGGAGCATTGTTTTTGAGAAAAAGAAAGTAATTACTATATTACCTCTTTCTGATATTTCATTTAAATTTTGGCTATTAGTGCTGATTTCTCAGCATGCTGTGACTTTTTAGATAGAAAAACTCCTCTTCTTCCAAAGCGCTATTGCAATGTGTGTTCCTCTCTTGTGGAAATGAACAGATTTCCATCCCCTCTATTCCCAAACCCTCTTGGTTTAAAGACCCTGTTTGACTTTGCTTGCTTTTTTTGATTGGGAGTGTGCAGAAGAAAAAAGAATGTTAATTCTCTGAATCCTTTGATCAGCAGAATGAAATCTAAGATTGAGAGTAGCTCTATTTTACTTTTCTTTTTTTCCTGCCCATGGGTGAAATAAAGCTGCTTTTTCAGAAAGTTTGAGCAACTGGAATCTAGGCAGAAGAAACACAGACTGAGCTCAGAGGAAAACCATCTAAATCCATGCCAGAGGTCATTCAGAGAATTTTAAGAACAAGCTCTGAGAGTTTAGAGATCATTACTGCTTCTGAAGGTACTTCATGCTACTTACTAGTTATAAATCAGAACTGTGAATTTGAATCCAGGTAGAGTTTAGACTTACGCAGTTTTCTTTCTCTTTAGAAATGGTGTTAGACATGATGAGGTTATTCATGAAGCAAGTTTGTAGTAAACCTGCTTTATTTTCCTCATATTACAATCACAGATTGACACATACCACCTGAGAACTAGGCAAGGTTAATCAACTAATTATGCTAAATTTTACTGAGTCAAATTTTGAAGCTCTCTCTAATTTTCTCTAATAATCTCTCTGATTCTTGCTGTATTCTTTGGGGTCAGCGGAAATAAAGCCTTCCTAAAAGGTCAGTTGAGCATCATCTCTTACAATACATTTTCCTTGTTGAGCCTGGTAGGAAGGTTCATTCTGAATTGCACTTATCCACACTGAAGTACTGAAAAACTAAGAACTTGTTAGAATGCAGAGAATGTATGATATTTTGGATGCTCTACTGTGTCCCAAAAAAATCGTCAGCATAAAAAATTTTATATTCTCTATAAATAGACATTGCCTAACCACAGGAAATAAAGATAGACAATTGGACCACATACGTGTTTCACTAGAAATATTAAAAGTCTAGAGAAAGTGTTGAAACTAAAGTGATTGGTTATAAATGAGAACGTTGATACAATAGGCATGTTAGAAACTAAATGGAAGAAAAATTATCAATGTGAACAGGCATGCTGGTGACAAATTACCTGGGAAATACAGGTAAAGTTTTGCCCATCAAAGATCAGATTTCTTTTGTCTTGAAGTAAACACTGTCAAATCTCATGCATTGACTACACCGGAAAAGCCAAGAGTCCCTACATATTGAAGTTGTATAATTAGATAAGTAGAACCTTAGCATCACAGAACTGCAGTACACTATTAGGACTGTAGTAAAGACCATCCTACCTAAATAGGGACACTACCCATGAAAACCTAAATGAGATCAAGCAGGGCATGAAGACAGAAAATGCAATAGCAGTGGGAGACATAATTTACCAGTTAAGATTGGGTAAATGGGCTGTGGGTTGTGATTCTGAGTAAAATTTCATGTTTTTTAAATGATTGCTTATACAGAGACTACTTGTTTGTCTTGAAAAAAAAAAGTAATTTGAAATAATTCTAAGACTTTAAGACCTGGTCTTAGTTACAGAGAGATCTTTTTCAAAATGCTGATAGAACCTCTGTGTGACAGCGCTTAGAGGCAGTACTCTTGAAATAGAAAAAAAAAGGGGAAAAAAATCTCCCATGGCAGTGCTTGACTTCAAAGAGAAAACTGCATAAGAAAGAAGGAGAGCCAAAATTTAAAATGTTTAAATGAGTCATGAAGGTTGTTTAAATGTGGGAGCTCACTGCAAGTTTACTTCCAGAGAAAGCCTTTAAAAGACCCAAAAAAAGGTTTGCATAGCTAAACAGCAGGGTGAAGGAGTAAAAGGATGTCTCTTACTAAAAGGATTTCTTTTATTAGAAGTAAAAGAGCTTTCTTGAAGTTGAATTTGTGCCTAAATGAGGAAGATAAAGCCTAAACAAGTTAAATATATAAACAAAAGAAGGCAGGCCAAAAGAGATTTTGAAGAACAACTTGGCAAAAAATACTAGTAAAGTAGTTTTCAGTCTGTCTTTAAGTGAGTAAAATCCTGACAGAGAATTTACAGGCTTAGTAAATGATCAAAGTAAGGAAGGCATTTAGAGACATGTGCATTCTGGGCATATAGTCGAGAACATATCATAAGATTTGTCACCAATAAAAGCATTTTAAGAAGAGATTTTAGAAGAAACTGGCAACAATGAAGAATAAAAAAGTTACCAGGAGAAGATGGTATCCATACAAGTTAAAAGAACTCAAGTACAAAACTGTAAATCCAATTATGATGGTGTAATGTTTAAAAGTTTCCTGGTCTGAAAGAAATGGAGGTGGTAAATATGATAGTAATCTGTGAGATTGGTAGGAGCTGCAATGCTCTTTAAGACCCCTTCCAAATCATTAAATTTATGGATAAGTATGATAAAAAGGGGAAGAATCAGCATAGCTTTCCTAGAGGAACCCAGAACGTCTAAAATTTCATTGGAAAAGTGACTGAACATATGGACAAGTGTGTTTATTTGGTAGAAGCTAGTTGATCTTCCAAAACTCATTTGAGCATGTCCTTCATCAGAGGATCTTAAGAAACTGAAGTATCATAGCATAAAACATTCAGGCCTCTCAGTAATAACTAATTAAAAATTAAGGAACAAGTAGTAAGAGTATATTGTTCATTTTTGTAATGAAGGGAACTCATCACTAGAGATCCAACACATCTGTAACAGCCTGTGATATTCAATGTACTAATGTTTTGAAAAATACAGGGTGAAGAGGAGATGCCAGACATGGCAAAACTCACTGATAGTACTGATATTATTCAGGGTAGGAGAAAGGAAAGATCGCTGTAGGGGCTTGCAGGAATGTCTCATTATACTGATGAACTAACTTTATCACTAATAAATGTAAGATAATATGCATGGGGAGTAGATCTTAGCTTATGTATGCAGGCATGACTAAGAGTTAAAATGGCTGGTTCTAAAAAAAAAAAAAACACCCAAACTCCACTGTGTTCGGCAGAGGACAAAAAAGCCAGCAATGTTCAAAAACTTTTAAAAACTAAATAGAAAGCAAAATGGATGTATTTAACAGCAAACATCACTATTCCACTACACAAACTACATAAACCTATCATGCATCCAACTCTTGAATTCTGTTTGTACTTTTGGCCTCTTCTCAGGAAATAGACCTTATGTAGAATAATGAAAAGTGTGGAAGAGCTTGTCTGGAATAGCTTCCTTAAAGGTCACAACTACATAAAGTTGGGCTCTTCACTCTTGGAACATGAGGATGGAGGGAAGGATCTGTAACAGCACGTGTGGCATGTTACTGGTAGCAGATTCAAAAAGAGCGGGAGGAAGGGATTTTATTGTCCAATGTGAAGTTCACTCCCAGAGGGTGTTATGGATGCCAATAGGTTACAGAGATTCAAAATGTTATTTAATAAAATTAATGGAATGTAAACACAGTTATGGCTATTAAAAAGTATGACCTCAGCTTAGGAAGGCCCCAGAGTTGGGCTAAGGTCCTGAGGGAGCATGAGTGCATACTCTTCCCTCAGCTGCTGCAACTCTCTGTTCTCGAGAGACAAACTGCAGGGAGAGGTGAATGCTCATCTCCCCTGGTGCAGCCACTGCATTTGCTTTGATTAAATCAGACTTACCACACAGCTCTTACTGCAACTGTTCCTGTTCATTCAGATCCAACCTTTAATTTATCTGTAGCTCAGTATATAAAAAAACCAAACCACAACCAAAGAGGAGCTTTGTTGGTTAGCATTTTTCAGTCATGGGGCTCTGATTGACGAGTGGGGAAGGATGTGACCTAGGAGGTCTGGCAATTGATCCCTCCGCCCTGCCCTGCCGTGTGGATGCCTGCTCTGCTTGTGTTTCATGGCCCAGGCTGGCTCACTTTGTAGGCTGGGGTGATGAGTGCCTTGTGCAAGATCAGTGCCTGTGCAGCACAGTCCTTGTTGGCTGGACTGCAGCGTAGGGACCTTTTCTTCATCCAGGCAAAGCTGATTTTTATTGGTTTTGTGGGTTCCTTTTAGAAGGGCTCTGCCTACATTTTTCTTTTGTATCACCCCTCCTCTTTTGCTTACTGCTGAATGCTTGCTGGGTTAATACTGTATTTCTGCCATTCCTTCTCAAGCCAATACATGACCTCTGAAGTAGATGGCCCTGGAAAAAGACTTCATCCATGCTTTCTAGCTGTTTTATTTTTGTTTAAAACAGATTATAACCGGCCTTGAGGGAGAAGACTCTGCTTTAATAATTGTTTGATTTTAAACATTTTGGTACTGAATTGGTTTACTTTAATTTTAAGCTTTTCTTTATTCCTATTTTTAAAATAGTGCAATGTGTTTGGAATACACATTGCAAGCATGTAATTCTCAGGTGCTGGCATTCTGTTTTTCAGGAAAATCAACTAATTTTAGTTTTAAAATTGTTATAGTAGGAAATCCATCAAAACCATGGTAGCAAATTGGTAACTTTTGGGCAGGTTTTATCTCACTGTATATCCAACTTGATGATTTTTTTATTATTCTAGCTTCTCAGTCAGAAATCATAGAAGCATAGGATGGTTTGGGTTCAAAGGGACCTTAAACATCATCTAGTTCCTACCCCTAACAGGTGCCTATAGCAGATGCCATATACAAAATCTTAATGGTGTACAAGTCACAAGCTGGTGATCTGAGAGTTAATAGCACGTTATGGGCTCTCCTGCTGTCAGGACTACGGCAGAGACAGAATGCCCATTTTGTGCCCAAGGTGGGAGAGCAGTGGAAGTGGAGTTCTTGAGTCCATTGAAAAGTGACTGAAGGCAAAAACTTCCAGTGTGACCTCTGCTGTCAGCCCAGACAGGAGTGTAGGGACCAGCACCAAAATGTTTCTTTTTAACTCTTTTAAATTCTTTTAACTCTTTTAACGTTGTTTTAAATATTAACAGGGATTTGCGTGGGAGAAAATTTGCGTGAGTGAGACCCACTGAAGAAAGATGCTCTGCCACTATTATCTCCTGCTTATTTTTATTATTTTAATTTAGCTGAAATGGCTTGAATGGAAAACATGGAGCTAGAGTTTAGCTGAAGGACAGACCCTGCATTGCTGTCACAGGGTTTTGGTAAGATGAGATCACAAGGAAGAGCTCAAGTGAGAAATTGTTTTTGGAAGTGTTTGGTAAAAGGTTTTTGGATACAGAGGTACCACAAGATAGGGGGGAAAAGGAATATTAAGGAAGATCTGGAAATAGATGATGTAATCACATTTTCTCATACAGTTATACTTCTTTGATATTTCATGTTGTGCTGAAAAGAATTTTATACTAAACAAAATGTGGGCATTAAGCTCTCACTATTGGGCTCTCTGTTATAGCCTAATTATTTCTTTTTTTCCTCTGTCACTCTTTTGTATAGGTGGAAAATGTTAGGTTACTCGATCGTTTATCTTCAAGAAGAGCTGTGCTGGGAACCTTATATTTAACAGCTACCCATGTCATATTTGTGGAGAATGGTTCTGAAACTCGCAAAGAAACCTGGGTATGAATTTTTGTTTGTTCAGTTAGCTGTACGTGCATGGCACTTCACTGATGGTACTTTGAAAATTACATCCAAAACACTTTAAACATAGTAAATTAGTTCATATGGATGTTTTTATCAGGCCATGTGAAGTTCCAGCCTAGTAATTTTTGAAAATTTTCACTGGATTCCAGATATTACAATACAGTCAGAGGAGTAGAAGGACCTTCATTATATGAATACCAGATGTGATTGACTGAGGAACAGCTGCTGTAAACTGCACTGTTGCTCCCATCATGCAGGAAGGACTGAGGAGAAATGCCTTGAATGTGAACTACCTTCTTGGCTCTGTCAATTCTTGCCCCTCTCCCTTACTGCTGGCATTGAATCAGTGATGTTGTTGGTTTAATATTTTATTTTTTTAAAGTAGTATTTTGAATTAACTGTTTTGATTGATTGATTGATAACATATGTTGCATTTTATCATGGTTTAACCCCAGCCATTGACCAAGCCCCATGCAGCCACTCACTCTCTCCCCCAGCCAGCAGGATCAGGGAGAGAGTCTGAAGAATAAAAGTGAGAAAACTCATGGGTTGAGATCAAGAAAGTTTAATAGGGAAAGCAAAAGTCACACACACAGGCAAAGCAAAACAAGGAATTTATTCATTGCTTCCTATGAGCAGGCAGGTGTTCAGCCATCTCCAGGAGAGCAGGGCCCCATCACATGGAACAATGACTTGGAAAGACAAGAAACATCAACTCCAAACATCCCTCCCCCTTCCTTCTTCCTCCCACTTTGTATGGTGAGCCTAATTTCATATGATCTGGAATATCCCTTTGGTCAGTTGAGGTCACCTGTCCTGGCTGTGTCTCCTCCCAGCCCCCTACACTCTCAGTCTCCTTGCCAGCATTGCAGTAGGCCTTGGCTCTGTGTAAGCAATAGCAAAGCCATCTCTGCATTATCAACCCTCTGTTCAGTGCAAATCCAAAACTCAGCCCCTTACCAGCCACTGGGAAGGAAATTAACCCTACCCCAGCCCAAACCAGCACATATTTACATATATAGGTACAGCTATTTCTTGGTGTCATACATTTGAGATTCTTTTATGTAGCTTAATTATGCTTCCCTTGTCCAGTTTTGCACTAATGAACTCCATCTTCCTTTGGTCCCACTATTCCTGACCGAATTTTTATTGTAATGTTTCATCTCATTTGATGCAGTATTTGAAATTATATCACCATTACCATTCTACCCATGAGGAGGCACAACATTTTAGTCTTATATAACTGGTCATCTTTTCACTATGCAAATAGATGAAAAGAGCTTTGACAACCTCTAGCTTACACTAAAGCAAACGAACAAAAACCTTTGGATAACATGAGCAGGCTGATGTTTGAGCAGCTGAAACACTCCAGAAATGCCTCTTTGTCTGCAGGTGATGTATCAAGCTGCTTGAGCCTGAAGTTGGAGATAGGAACCAAACTACAAGAGGAAGAGCATGGGGGTTTTCTCAAACAGTTGTGGAAGCTGCTGTGCCTGCCCTGGCACATCATTATAAAATATTACTCTTCTTCTTAAAGGTTTTCAATTCCCTGCAGGTTCTCCACAGCCAAATTTCCTCTATTGAGAAGCAGGCCACCACTGCCACTGGCTGCCCATTACTGATCCGCTGCAAGAACTTCCAGGTCATCCAGCTGGTCATCCCTCAAGAACGAGACTGCCATGACGTTTACATATCTCTGATACGTCTGGCTCGACCAGGTATGGAAAAAAAAAGGGCACAAAAATCAGTGCTCATCCTGAAGAGTGAGAATTCAATGGAAGTAATGTATCTACATCTTTGTCCTTTGCAGGTTAAGACAAAAAGGTTCATTAGAAACGTCTTACGAGAGAAATATTAAAATAATAATTTGTGGAGCAATGAAGAAAGCTCATTATAACAAGGAGCTCATTCCATAAAGTATGAGATGAACTTTGTTTAAAATAATACTCTAGGGTATCATGGGCCATAAAATGTATTATAGTGCTATTTTATGTGCAACTTATTTGCTGGGTGCCTTGTGTAAATGCAAATTTAGGAGAATACTCTAAATTCAGGGTACTATCATGTCCCTGTTGTGACAAAAACTTCACAATATATTTAGTGGTCATGGCAAGATTTGCATTTTGACTTTTTGTGCTGTACAGAAATTCCTTAAAATCAGTGAAAGGTTTTGCAGCAAGTAGTTGTTTTATTCCATTGCGCTGTCTATGTTTTGGCCTATTATTATCTACATTTTGAATATGCCCCATGTGATTTTCTGAATTCAGTTCAAGATCCTTTTGAAACTTTTCCCCTTTTCAGTGAAAAACCAAATGTTGTGTTGAAGCCCAGTGTCTGACTGCCTACATTATAGCTCCTCTCTGCACTATGCTGCCCTAAGAACCAACTAACAAAGCTTCTGGATTGTTTATTTTAAACTATAACTCTAGAAATATAACACCAACTTTTGTTCTTTACTATTATTTTAACAGTATGCAAAGAAATTGTCTACTATAGTCTTTACAAAGCTGACAACACTGGCTTTAATTTTTTCTTGTTAGCAGAGCACCAATTTTATCTACAGTGTAGAGGGGAAAAAACTGCACATGAGCACAACTACTGAACTTTATAGAGTACTAGTAGTAGCAGTAGTACTATATAACTGTAGCAGAAGTAACTTGGTAAGCTAGGTGATGCAGCGTGAAAGTAATCAGAGAAGTTTAAAACAATGAGACAAATTCGGTCAGTGGTTCTGCTGATGGATTCATTCCATGCACCTCAGCTGCAATGCATGAAGGAATGTGATTCTGTAATCCTTTTTCTTGGAGGCAGGAGGAGGTGTCTGTGCTGCTATGCACCAGAATGATGAAAGGGAGAGTAGCTGAGGACCCTGAATACAAGTTTAGTGACTGACTGCAGTGGACAAGAGGGTTTGAGTAAAGAAGATGCAGTAACAGCACCACAGAATTAGCTCTTTGTGTAGTTTAACTGCACAGTAGTTTTCCTTCTCCATCAAGCTATCTGATCGTGATGTGAGACAGGATAAAATCTTGCCTACTTACTCAAAATTAGAAAGCTCTGATTCAAGCTGAGTCATATGTACCCTGACAGTGTTCTGCTGTGTTGTTTTGTCAGAGCATGAAGCTGCACTTTCTTTAGGTCATAGAGTTACTCAGCATTAGAAGGTACACTTTATTCCATGAGCAGATAATTTGACTCATTCAGGCTTTGCTTTCCATTCTCTGCCTTTTCATTCATTCCCGAGTGAAGCTCATGTTGTGTACTGGCTTACCATGTTCTATGCTATCTGATGTCCTAGTTACATTAAAGGTGAATGTTATGCTTGATTTTATTTTTGCTAGATTTTTAATAAGGTCAAGCTGTCAGCTGAATTTGGCCTTTGTGCTTAATTAAGCCATTTTGTGAAACAAGCTGACTGTAAGGTACTACATGTTTAATAGCACGATTGCAGATGTTTATGGCAAAACTGTGCAAGATTGGGGAAGGTCCTATAAGTACTGACAAAGATGTGGTAACTGAGCTTTAAGGCTCTGACTACTAACACTTGAACACTTTTGTTACTATTGTTGTTACTATTAATGGGAGCCTTGTTACTATTAATATGGGGGTGGGGGGTTGTGTCTATTTTTTTATAGCTGTAAGTTCTGTACAGTACGGAACACGGTAGTGTGCTAAAATTCGCCTTATTAGGTATGTGTTATTAGAAAAGAAAGTATAGTATTTAAATTTACTGATTATAGAGCAAGTGTATCAGTGGAGAACTATGAAATCTGAGAGGACTCAGCTTGTGATTTACTGCAGTTCTAAAGTTAAAGATCTATTGATCAGAAAGTTTTAAGGAACTTTGAGCAACAGAATGACATATGCCCTTGTGACATGGCAATAGCTAAAGTATCGAGAATATTAATTTCAAGTTGTATGCTGGATTGTTACTCATGTCAGAAACAGTTGGGATTCCATGGCAGTGGTGTGTGGCTGCCCCTGCTCACCCGGATTAAGACACTCATTAAATACAGATATGCTCCTAAAAAGGTTAAAAACTCCAGCACCACCAAACTTTCATATATGGTATGTGGTTGAGGAGGACAGGTGCCATAGCTACTTAAACAGCTTCCTGGTAATGATAAAAAATTGATGTAGCATATGCTTCTTTTATGCTATTACGTCATGTGTATCTCAAATGCATTTGCTAATAATTCAAGAACAGAACTTTGCAGTCCACAAAGCTTAGATTTCATTATATCTATTGGAAACCTTCCTAATTAGGGACACAGACTACTGAGTTTTTTTCTTTTTTGGGAGAATGTACTGCATAGTCCATTGTTCATATCTTTTGTCTTTGCCACAGGACAGATGTTGCATTAATAAAGGGACTTCTAAACTACTTCTAGATAGAAAATTCTTTTGAAGAACAAGTGCTTACTCTGGCACTGACTTCACTTTTCTTTGGATGAAAGCATATCGCTGACATTTTGTCTTTGTGCTGGGGAAGATTTTTACAACTCTACTGAAGATGAGCAGAACAGTATATTTCAAATAGCACTTCTATTGAGGCACGTGCATTGCAACATATATAAATAACAAAAGAGCATGTGTTTTCAAAGTATGCTTGACAGTAGATATAAACCAGGATATGTGCTTTTGTAAAGCAGAGCGTACTGTTTTATAGGAAACTACATCAAGTTCAACACCAAGTTCTGGTTTTGAAGTGTGATTTCAGGATGAGAAATCTGAAGTTGTTTACTGTTTCTGTTTCTTTGCTTATTTTTTTCCCAGTGAAATATGAAGAGCTGTATTGCTTCTCCTTCAATCCAAAATTAGATAAAGAAGAACGAGAACAAGGCTGGAAGCTTGTGGACCTCAATGAAGAATATAATCGGATGGGTGTCCCAAACAACTATTGGCAGATTAGTGATGTAAACAGAGACTACGGCGTGAGTTGTGTGATTTTTCTGTTACAGAGGCTGTCTGCACAATAAATCAGCAGCCCGACTGCGGACTACTGCAGTCCTTAGTGGCAGCATCTCTTTGTGCTCAGTGCTGTACACACACATAGTAAGGTGCAGTTTCTCTGCTATTTCACATGAAATGGCATACAGACAGTGAGAGAAAGGATGTGTCTTCATTTAACACTTGTGGAAATGAAGCAAAGAAAATATGCCCACAGTGTTTTAAATGTTAGGGTTCAGATGCGTGAGAAGAAGTCATACCTAATGTTATGTGTGTGAATAAGAGTTTCCCTGATATGTAGGGCTGTGTAAAATTACTACATAGTCATTTTAAGATAAAAAAATTACTCAAAATAGTGAACTTGGCAATATTTTGTCCTCGCTGGCTATTTTGAGAAGCATCTGTGATTGACTGTCTGTTTTTCATAGTCATCTTATAAGCCATATATCTTCCTAGCTGCTTGCTGTCCTGCCTGGTTCAGTCTTGTACAATTGAAGATCCTAGAACGTTAATTAATTTTGAGAAAAAATAACTGAGGTATTTTTGAAGAAAGTTTGTCCAAGCACTGTTGCTGGAACATATCCATGTTAAGGAAGGACTGTGAAGTTCTCAGAGAAGACTAAATGTGCTGTCAGGGTTTGTTTTCTTTTTGTTAAAATGAGTGGAAAGAAATGTTTGACCTCTTTTAAGATAAAGTGTAGGAAAAATGTCATCATGAGTAAAATCCAGCTCACCACAGCAACAACTGTAACCACAAGCCCTTCCTTTCTCCTTCATTACGTATCTCCGACTCTCTCAGAAAATAATTTCCTCCTTAGTGCTTTAGTCATCTCAGGTCAAAGGGAGGTACTGGATATCCTTTTGACCCCAGTCAGAATGCTACAGGCAATATCAGAAAAAGGAAACCAGGATTCCATCCGTGGTCTCACTTGTCTCTAGAGGGAATTTGGGGCTTTTTTTGAAGGCTCATCGGGTTCCTCTCAGAAGTGGTAGGCATTGTCAGGGCTGCTTGCCTTTTGGTAACCTCATTTCATGTGGCATAATTTCTTATCTCTAAGTCCCTGTATTTGTCCTTTTTTTTGAACTACCAAGTTTTCTGGAAAATGTGGCTCTATTGTCCCCTCCCGTTACAGCAGAATGTTTGAGAACTTCACCCACTCTCCTCCTTACTCTCAAATTCTGCTACAGAGGACACTGCAGTTGTAAATATGACCTTACTAGAAATAAGGATGAATCTTTTCTGGTATGAATGTGTGTTAAACCTGTCTGTTCTCAACAAGGCATGAATTAATATTTGGAAATACAGTCCTTCAACCCTTTTGCTTCAGTTTTGCTATCTGTAAGTTAGGATTAATACTTTCCAGCTTCAAAAGAATGCTTTGAGCAATGTCAGTGATATGTATACAATAATGATAATATTCCCTGAGGTTTGAGTTCCTTGATATTTTTGTTTTGCTGTGGAAATGGCTAATGCTACTTGTACATTGTAGACCAAACAGAGTTTGCTTTCACAGGTCTGTGACTCCTATCCTACAGAAATCTATGTACCAAAGTCTGCAACTGCACACATCATAGTGGGGAGTTCTAAATTCCGGAGCCGAAGGCGCTTCCCAGCACTTTCCTACTACTGCAAGGGTAACAATGTAAGTGTGAGTTTGTAGCCTTGAAGTGTTTGCTTATTTTGGCCTTAGTCTCATAATTCTTCTTGTAAAGTTTTGCAAGAAGAAATCGGTGCTTATTTAATTTTAAAAACGATTAGTGTAGTCTGGTTAGTGTGGTTAGTTCATTAATAGGCATTAGCACTCATTCAGTCTTTCATATCCAGAACTTTCCCATAGCTCCTTTGTCCTGACAAATTCAGTGGTGATGTGGCACCTCTGTCTTACATGGTCTGTGTGAATATGAGCGGATCAAAGCCTGGAACTATCTGTTCAGCTTATGCAATAGCATGTAATAAATCACTGGAATCTGTGCTGATCAGAAGACTAGACTCTAAATAACAATAACCTGTGTGCAAGACTATTAATGAAGTATGAACAGGGTCTGACACAATTTAGGATTTCTCTCTCAAAGACCCATACTTCACTGGCTAGCTACTGATAGTTCAACGATGTGACTGAAAAAAGCATGTCCTTTCTCATGGTAATAAATAATCTGTAGGACAGTCTGCACAGGTTGTGACCTTCAGCAGATTCTCTTCATGCTTGTGTTCAGTGCTTAGAAAGTGCATGTATTATCCCCCTGCCTTCTACAAATCCAGCTGCCCTCTGCCTAGCAAAAATAAAAACCTCCCTGCTCATCCATTTTCCATTGTGTTCCCTCTTTTCTGGAGGTCTGATCCTGATGGATCTGTCGAGAAACTCTCTTGCCTCTGTCAGTAGCCCTGCTTAATAAAAGTGCTGCAGGAGTCAGGCTGCCTGACCCACTTCTTGTGCAGTAAGGTGTTTTTCCAGAGGCAGTGCTGAAGGTACACAACCATTGGTGATCTGGCTGCATGTTACACATTTTTGTTTCCTGGACTCATGGTGTCAGGCTGATTAGTAAAGCAGGGCACTGGTGTAAGTTGGGTGTAATCAGTCTTGTGAGTGGTGAGTGACAGTGCAAAAGGACCTATTCTTTATGTTATATCAGCATTCTCATGATTGCAAGGCTGCAATCCTTGAGATGGCACCTTTCAGGAGTTATTCCACATGAGGGAAATACAATACTTAAAGTAGCTCTAAAATTTGGATTGAAGACTAGACTTGGGCCAATGGGGTTATATTGTTTTAATATTTTCTTGCCTTTTTAAAAATAATGTATTTACTAACATGTAGTTAATTATACCATTCTGCCCCTCTCATGTAATTGTACTCATGTAATCTATGCAAACGTCTAATGATCTGGTTTTGTAAATGCTTCTGGATGCTAAATAATTTCTACTTTATAATTACGTTCATTTGTTTGTCTGTTTTTCTGCAGGCCTCCATATGTAGAAGCAGCCAGCCTCTATCTGGCTTTAGTGCCCGATGCCTTGAGGATGAACAGATGCTCCAGGCCATTAGAAAAGCAAATCCAGGAAGTGATTTCATATATGTTGTTGACACTCGGCCCAAAGTAAGTGTATTAAATTTCTTGCACATAGCAAGACTGAGTCTGGGCTGAATACATTAGCGAAGATACACAACATAAGTGATTGACCAAGTGACTTCTGATCTTAGTTGTGCCTGTGTAACTCCACAGGTGCATGAGGATTTATCAGGGGAATCTTTACAAGGAACCTTGACCACATTATTATCTCCAGGACAATTTTCTCCTTTACACTGAACCTTTCCCTTTTCTTGTGCTTAGCAAAATGTCAAGATACAAAAAAGTAAATAAAGTGTAATTGTAACTGTTTACACACACAGAGGAACTTTCAAGTAAGTATATTTCTGATGAGATTGGCAAAAAATAATTCCCATCATAAAATGTATTTACAGTTGTTCGTAATGTTACAAACCTCTGCCTGCTTATACTGTAATTTTCTATGCATGATTTCTCCTGGAAATGAGAAAATTTCAATGACCTCTGCGCAAGGCTAAGGAAAGACGAATTACTGAGGTCACAAGAATGGAGGAGACCTTTGAATATCTCCAGCACTTTTGTGGTTTTGAGAGAAAATCTGAAATGTGATAAATAGTGACATCAGATGCCATGATGTCATGTAGCGGTAGCGGTAGTCGCAGGCAGGCAGGCAGGCAGTCTCTGTAACTGGTTAAAAACCTCAGGCCAAGAGAAAAGCTTTAGAAAAAAATATGCTGTGCAGAAATATAGAAACTCAATAATGATCTAGAAGAGGTTGGAAGTTAAAAAAAAAAATTGTGTCCAAATTGTGCTAGTAAACAGCTCAAGGTGATAAAGACTAGATAGACTTCAGTATCTGGAGGAGGCAGTAGGGATATGTTCTTTCTTACGCTATCAGCACCTTTCTTCTTGAAGTTACCAAAGCCTCTGAAGAAAGGAAACTAAAGAGACAAACTAAGAGACAATCCCTTGTAGGTATAGGATTAGCTATAGCATGGGAAAAGGAAAAATGAGAATAAATGTTTGAGGAAAAGGATCAAGGAAGCTGTTTCAGTATGCTGAGATCAGAAGACAGAGCCTGAAAGGGCAAGGTGGGTAAAGCTGAGAAACGTGAGAAATGCAGTGAGGAAGGGCAAACCTGACAGAGCTGGAGCAGATACAAGGAACCTACATGGCTGGTGGCTGACCAAAGACATGGGTGTTGGGGGGAAGGTGCTGTGAGTGCTCACAGCTCTAATAGGGGCCAGTAGCCAGAAAATCAAGGCCTTGGCATGTCTCACTGACCCAAGTCACACCAAAGACTGTGTAACCTGGGAACTACTCTGACCTTCAGTTCCCTCTCTTTTATTGGGAAGACAAGGATGCTACACCTTGCTTGTGGCCTTGTGGTGAGCACTAGGAAAGGATCGGTACCGTTGTGTTCAGAATGGGCATTAGATATGAAGTACAGACCTAGCTGCCTAAATAATGCTTGTTTAACAGTTTTCTATATGTAATAATAGTTATAGCTTGTTTCCTGTCTGATGGTATTGGTACTCTTCCCTGTTTAAGGCAGTGATGGGATTTATTGCCAATGACTTACTGATTTGTCTGTTAATAATGTTTTACCAGGTACGAACAGGAAGGACCCATCCTTTAAATTTTTCTGGTAAATTACTTTGAAACACCTTCTGTGTGCAATGAAAAAAGCCCATACTTTCTGGAGGGTGTGGAGAGACTGAAATTGGCTCACTTAGCCATGATTGCCGGCGTATTTCCAGCAAAGCTGGCTTTTTCAGGAGCCAGTGAGGAGATGAACACTGTTTTAAACACTGAACTTCTCTGTAAAAGTAGGTTTTGATGTAAAGAAATTTACGTATGAGATTCCTACTTCCCTCTGCACTACAAAACTGGACTGACCTACAAAGCTCCTGTGATCCCAGATCCAGCCAAATCCAGTCTTGTTACAGTTTTGCACCTGGTAATTCATTTATAAATCTAGAGCATAAAACAAGGGACAGGTATTGGTGGCAGAGGTTCCTGGCATTCCTCAGGGAACTTTTAATAAATGCAAGATAAGACATCAAGTCTGGTGGAAGGCTTCCCATTCCCATAAGAGGCTAAAAAACTATTTGCCTTATTTCTTATAAGAACCAGTTCCTTGCAAAGATCGTGAATGTTGATGGCTCCTTCAGTTCAACATTCCCAAGTGCTCTGCTGTCATTGCACTTGCTGATTTTTAAAAAAAAAGCTTTGTCTGTGGAAGAAAGCTTTGTTTCCACTTCATTTGGATATATCAGCATGACCAAATGCAACTTTATGTAGGCCACTGTCATTCCTCTGTGTGATCACAGAAGAAGCTAATATAAGCTTACTGTTTACGAGTAAAAAAAAGTTTCTATAATCTGTATAACAAGACACGACTTGGTTATCCTCCAGATTAAAGAAAATGCCAGGAAGTCTTGCAAGTGAGGTCTTTTACGTTTAGAATCTGTATCCTCATATTCACTGAGATTAATCAAGGACATGCACAGTTTAGGGAGCTTCACAATAACTACTTTAAGAGCAACAGATGGAATTTTGGTAGATGATGTGGAAGACTTGTTAGTAAATATTGTGGCAGCTGCAAAGTTTGGCAATTGACAGTATTTAAAATAAATGAGTGTCAGAAAGCCTTGCAAATTTAACCTTGTATTTATTTACTTTTAAAGAGCGCTATTTCATATTGTCTTTTAAGAAGGGATATTTGTGATAAAATTGCTCTGCTGCAGAAACAGTTAATGGTATCTATGTGCTGAGCACTAGGTTACTTAGAGGATAGATACTTTTTCATTTAGGGTTTCAGGGGTTTGTGGTGGCTGACACTCATGTGTGCAGATCTTTCTCCCTGACGCTATAGGCTACTGAAAGAGAGACTGCCTCGTTTTGTTTATACAAGAACACTGATGTCAACTTCAAAAGAGAAAGATTAGGATTCAGCAGATAATTTATATCTTTGCAGCAAGTCACACAGAGGACTCTGTCCTTAACTGACATGCTGTTCACAGGCTATATCTTTTTTTTATTGTTCCATGATAGTCAAAATATCAGCATACTGCTGGTTGACAGACAAGGATTTTTTTTTTTTTTTGCTTGTGCTCTTTCCTGAACTGCATACTACAAGTTAAGAGAAATTTTGCCCAAGATTCCTGGTTCCTATCCAGAGTGCGGTTCCTTCTGCTCTATCATGAAATTCATGCAATGTTTCAGTTCCTAATGGTGGCTCACAAATGTAATGTTTTAGCTTTCCCTTGAAAGTTAAGGTATCAGGTTTGGTTCTTGGAAAAACCTATTTTGACATATAATGTAAAAAATACTAGGCTTGTTCATCTTGGTTGGAGGGAAGTTGGCAACAGACAATCAGTCCCCAATTGTGTGCATCAACTCCAAATTAAAATTGAATATTGGGAGTATGTGCATTTGTATATCCCATGATGCCATTAGCCAAGTACTAAAATATATTATTTGAGTTTCAGATGTGACCACAGAAGCGGTGAATCAATAGTGCCTGCACTATTGGGAAATAAACTGGAGACAGAGTTATCTGCATAGCCTCTTGTCCTCTAGGCAATGCCTAAGAGATACTTTTTTAACTTTTTCATGGGCATTGGCTCTCACTGAAATGAAGATGAGTCGCTTCTTGTCCAACTGATGCCTCATAAAGCCTATATCCTTTATTATTTATTTCTTAAATCTTTCCTGAGCAGAAGCTATTAGTTGTGCTTGGAGGCATGCAGGTTCTGCGACTTTGGCTACTTTGTCACTCTCAGAGCCTTCATATTTTTTGGGAAGTTCAAAGGTCCCCCAGCCTTACAGCATGCATTTCACAGAAATGCAGGGACTTTATGCAAAAAGACAATGTCTTTCTATTGCACAGTGGAATTTTGCTATAGGAAATTTTTTAAAAGTAGATAGGTTAGTAAAGTAAAAGTACTTCATTTTTGCCAACTCTAGTTTTCAGCCCAAAGATCAACATTTGGCATAAGGAGCTTTGCAGATAGCTTTCCTTCCCACCCCAGGATTCCAAAAGGGGAGGATATAAGCATTAAAACCACCCTTAATTTTATGCTTGGGAAAACTGAACTAAAGAAGTATTTAATAACTTTCCCATGCCAGGAAGCAAGTAACAGATTTGAAGACAAAACTTGAGCTTCCAGCTGAAAGTATCTTTGCTGAAGCACAACTCATTTGATAGTGCCACATTGCAGAGGAAAGTATTTGAGGTAACACTGTCAATTGAAATATTTTGTGGTCTTTCACAACATGAGCCAAAATACTATAAAATTAGGAAAAACTACTCCAACTCCCTCTTCATTATTCCAGACTTCAAAGAAGTAAGTTGTATCAGCTTTTGGATGATTTGAGCAGTAAAATACAGTAACAGGCAACATTACAGTGTGCACATGCTGTGAAACAGTGGCATGGCAGATGTGACACTGCCGCCTCCTGGGTACATTCTGCTAGTAAACATAATGCTGATCCAATACAAAATCGGAACAGCGTTTTAAAACCAAATTAAAACCTTTATGCTCTTGCAGAGGAGCCCTACCTAAGCTGTGGGGTTTTTGTGTTTAACTTCGCTAATGAAGTTTCACTCAAAGTGTGTGAAATGGGGATATCAGAGACTCAGCAACCGAGTGCCCTACAACAGGCTGTGAACAGATCCCCAATTCATAACCCCTTATGCAGACACTGTGGCAAATGCTTCCTACTTGTGCCTGACTTAAACTCCTCTGATTTGTTGCTGTAGACCACAAGGCTTGTTTTGAAAAGATTCTGCTGCTGGTTTTCATCCACTTTTTCCCTATGTTTTGCAGCTCAATGCGATGGCAAATAGAGCAGCAGGGAAGGGATATGAAAATGAAGACAACTACTCCAACATCAAGTTTCAGTTCATAGGCATTGAGAACATCCATGTCATGAGAAACAGTCTGCAGAAAATGCTTGAAGGTAATACTCCTCTTCATTGGAAACTAGAGGAAAGAACTGACCCTTCTGTCAAACAAATCAGGATAACTGCTCTGAAATCAGCATCAGTGAAAAAGAGTATGAAAAGTAATCTTTGCCTGTTGTAGCTGCATGCAGCTGCCTGCTGGCTAATGGGACTTGTGCAGTGGAGCATCATGGCAAATACTGGTTGGTGATTTCTTAATTGTGAAAACACCTTGTTTCCTGGCTGAAATCCAAATATCATTTACTTTAATGATAAAATTAATTTTACTTCAGTGCACCTTACTGCTACCATATCTTTTCTTAAAATTTACATTTTGATGGTAAAATGAAAAAAATCCCTTATAGCTGACTTCAAGGCTAGTGGAAAATATAGACTGATTTGTTTTTAAAAGCTCAGAAAAACTATGGTTTGATTTTCATATGTGTATGAGGTAGTCATGCCTTTTAGACTGTGAATTTTAGTAGAAACTTATCTGTGCCCTGTATAGAACATATCACATGAGGTCTATTAGTGAAAGTCACAGTCAATGGGTGTAACCATTCATCACCTTCAATATCCCATGGAAATTAATAACAATTACTTTATGAATACTTAGCAGTATATAAACAAGCATATACCTTGTACCATTTCATATTTACAGTATGTAACTCTTTAGAGGTCATCTGGGAAAAGGGGAGGGTTAAACAGGCCATCCTTGACCCTCAGCGGCTTGTTGATTTTTAACAAGCAAATAGTAAATGGTGCTCACTCCACTGTGTTTCAGTATTTACTTCATGTACATCAACAACAATTTCCTCACTTCCTGGATCAGCTTCATCTATCTTATTCTTGATTTGATGCTCTGCCCATGCTCTTTTATTCTTCATCTGTCTCCCATCGTGTGCATGCAAATGTAAATTTGAGATCTAAGAAGGGCTTAAATTTTCCATGACAGGGAAGCTGTGCTCTGTTTTCAAACAAGAGCATTTTATGGAAACCAGCATTAAGGTGTGATGCAGGTAAAACATTCTCTCTCTTCATGAGAGTTTCCTTGGTCTAAGGGTCTCAGGTAGGAAAACAGAAGGATTTTTAGTTCACTAGGAAGTCTTGTTTGGCTAGGAGAGAGGCTGAGTGAGTACACAGATCTCTTTATTTGTTCAGCTGAGGATTATCAAAGTTAAAATAGTAAACAAGCAGCCTGGCTGCATGGGCAGTGCTGTGTATAATTTTTGAGCCAAAAGCTCATGAGACTGGCCCATGGGCAAAACTTGAATGTAACAAGGTAATTTGTAATGTATTTAACACTTCTGCCTTCTTGTAGGGCACTAGTTCTTAGCATCTATTTTGAAATGAGCCATATGGTTTAAATATCTGCTCTTTTTCCTGGGTTTTATATTGGCTATGTTGAAATCTCACATGTAGCAACTTGACTGATAAGATTAGAAATCAGAGAAGTTGAGTCCTTTTTAAAAGAAAAATGTCATGACTTTCAGTGTACCAGGTCTTTCCTTATGTAACAAGCTGTGTAGTTTTTCCCTTTTTCCATTTGTATGTGTCCCTTAATCTGTTTGTCTGGTGACCTTTTACTGGACTTGAGCATACAAAGAGACCTAGAACCAAAAAGGCTCTCAAGGGTCATGATAACACACATTTAATATGCCTTTAAATTTTTATCAAGGAATACCTTGATAATATATCAATAATTATCAATTACCGATGTATTATCAATATAAAAATATATAAATAAAAGAATACATAAATAAAATAGCCATATCACTGTACCTATGTGAATCTCTAAGTAACACATCACACTACACTATAAACTTTTCAGAATGAGCGTGCTGCTCATGATCTGTTGTAAAATTTTATAAGTTACATAAAAACCTTTGAAAAGACAAATGAAGCTGATGAAAACTGATTTTAGTTTAATGTGAGCTGCATTGTTGCTTGAAGTGTATAGCATGAAAAGAGGACATCAAGATATAATTAGTCAGACATGTTGCTGAAATGCAAGGCCTGTTTCATTCAATTTCCTGGTGCTAAGCAGGAGTGAAGGGTGGAGGATCTTCACATGCCAGACTGCACATTATTTTCAATATACAATTTTAAATAACCTCCAATGCTGAGAAAATTTGAACAAAAATTTATTATTCAGTTTTTCCATTAGAAAATGCACTTATGTTAGGAATGTGTTAATTTTGATCATGTTTCTTTGGGAAAAAGCTGAGGAAATTAATTTGTACTTAGAAAAGTGTCAATATTTGAGTAGGCAAAAAAATATTGGTTTCAGCTTTATGATTTTACTGACATTAATTCTAGCAATGTTATCTTACTTCAACATGTATTTACCCTTGTATAATGTTAATTTTTGGCAAATTATACCAACATTATAAAATTATTAAATTTTTAGAATAAGATTTTTTTTTCAGAAGATGCAAAAAATTGTGAGATTTGACTGTACTGTGGAAGTAAAATGCATTTCAATATAATGGAATTTCCTCTCAGAAAAAAAAAAAAATTTGTCTCTGCTGCCTTTAGTATAGTATGGATCTTTATTTTTCTCCCTTTATAGATGTGTGTATGTGAAGACCCTTGAGATTTGATCTTGCGTACAACCTCCTTGAAATAATTTTTGACATTAGAAGGACGTTGCACAGCGACTTTTCTCAATAGAGATGCAAGGGCTGCCTGAGGCAGCTGTTGGGCATTTGGGATGGGGTGGGCTGTGCTGCACATCCAGGGGCCAGCTGAGACCTGACCCCTGTGTGTTGGACACTGGGATGATGGCCCCACATGCTCCCTGCCTGTATTTAAACAGCAAATAGGAGCTTCTCCTCCCCTCGTGCCAGGAGCAGCACTTGCTGATGTAGGAACAGCCCTCTGATCCTTGGACTTCTGTGACAGAGCAGCCAATAAGAAAACCTGTGAGTTTGGCCCACAGCAAGTATTCCTTGCTCTAGTTATGGCTGTCCTGCCAGAAATGGGGGAACTAGTGCAGCACACCCCTCCGGTACTTTTGCTGGTGGAAGAGGCAGTTTCCAACATGTGTCGTGTTTCTTCTTCCCATCCTGGGACATGGGCTAATTGCTGGAATTCTCAGAGCTGTGCCCAGCAGCCCTTGATTTTCCTGTGCATACACTGTGGATGCAGCAGGCCATACTTTTCAAAGATTCTGGTACCTTTTCTGCTGGGATGGAAATGCCATTTCCCCTTAGGATAAGCTTCATAATTGAATTCATAATTGAACTCAGTATGAAGGTCCAGATCAGTTGCCAAAATCATGTGAAATGTACAGTGTATGCATTTAGGACAGTCTGAACTTTGCTCAGTGAAGTGGTCAGTAAATATTGACTCCAATTTGGTAGTGGGAATGAGCAAAGCACTGTTTCAGCCTTACCTTGGGTTTCTGTAAACAGAGACAGCAGCTTCAGCCAGAATTCAGCCACTAATTGGTCATGCTTCCATCTGCACAGGAACATTAATCATGTGAAAAGCTGTTTGCTTTCAGTGCTGCTATCTCTGCATCTTTATAAATATCCTCTAAAAATTACTTTTAAAATAACCATCTGGAAGGGGCCTTACATATAAACATTGCAAGACGTTGTATGGACACATTAGGCCATTTTGCTTCTGAGCTAAATGGAGTTAGGACAGTCAGATAATTCAGATATGGGATAAACTCTATATTTGGCTTGTAAAACTAAATTTCAGTTATACTGAAGGAAACTAAAGCTATGCTGGGGCCATAAATAACTGAGTTTTTAAGATTTCCAGACTACAAGAGAATTACTAAGACATTAATTGACAGATCATACATGAACTCAGTAAAAGCCATGATGTTTTTTCACTCTATTCTGAAAATTAATTTCACTGGCTAATATCTTTTTTCTTAAAAGACACTATAACTACATAATAAAGGGTCAAAATAAAGATGTAGTCTATTTATGGGGTGAATTCAGTATCTTGCTGTTGAAAATAGAGTGCACCAAACTTTGTTGAGTATTTGTTCTGCTGGATTGATGTACCTGATTTAGATTTTGATTGCTTTTTTTCTTCTGATGCCACAAACTCTCTAATATTAAAAGAAAGACATTTGGATACAGCAGAATAGAAACGTATAGGAAAACCTGAGAGATTATTATTTTATCTTCAAAACTGGCATAGTGTTTGGAAGATTTTCAGGAAAAATATTAAAAAACAGACACTTGGATACAGCAGAATAGAAACATACAGGAAAAACGGAGAGATTATTATTTTATCTTCAAAACTGGCATAGAGTTTGGAAGATTTTCAGGAAAATATTTCCCTTTATGGATTATGGTTTGTTCTCACCATCAGAATACTCTTTGACTCCAAGTGAAGCTTTAATATGGTTTAATTCAGGGATGGAGAACTGTGGAGTGAACCACTTTAACTCATCCACCATCACCTGTGGTGATGCTGGGAGTAGGAGGCAGTGGCAGAAATCAAATGCTGTTTCCAAGCCCTCATCATTGAATACTCAAACTCCTCCCAGGGTTTTGAAATCTTCACTCCCAACACAATCTTGGAAAATACATGTTTCACAGAAGGGTGGATTTGGATGTGTTTGCAATAGGTTTTATGACAGCTTCTCTTTTTAAATTACATCAACATATTGGGTGAAATTTGACCCAGCCCCATTTCTCAAATATATGTGTTTTTTCAGAGGTTAAGTTTGACTGTGAAGTAGTTCTTTTCGAAAGATGCGCGTTTTACACAGGGGATATCTGAAGAAGAGATAACTCGGAGGCTGAACAGTCAGTGAAGCTTAAGGGACTCTAATTACCATACTATTAAAATGTATCTTATTTTGCAGTTTGTGAGCTGAAATCACCTTCAATGAGTGACTTTCTCTGGGGCCTAGAAAATTCTGGCTGGCTGAAGCACATCAAAGCCATTATGGATGCTGGCATTTTTATTGCGAAGGTAAAGTGTGTAAAATGAGAACAGAACTTGGAGTAACCAGATGCAGAAAATGAGGACCAAATTCTCAGTTTATGGGTAACTTGTGTTATCTCTTCAGTGATGTTATACCTGAAAAAAGCCCATCTTGCAATGCTTCATGTATGAGGAGAGATGATTCTTAGGTGCTGTTGTGTTTACATTTTTCTATAATAGTAAAAAAGTTTGTGTTCTTTTGTACTAAAGCCTCCACTAGCCTGTGTCTTGTTATGGCAGACATTTGAATGTCCTTACTTTACTCCCTAGCAGTGATCCTTACTGTTTTTTTCCCTATTTGCCTTGCCTCTCCACTGGTTTCTGGACTTTTTCTTTGTAGAAGATTTCTGGTGGTTGTACTATATACGTATTAGCTACTGCATTATCCCCTCTGAGTTATCAGGTAAATAACTAAATTCACCTCCTGAACCAACTCCTGTGTATCACCATGGCCAAACTCTGTAGCAGCTTCCACTTTTATATACTTGAGAACTGTTCCAGGAAACAGCTTTGGCTTTAATAAGAAATTATTTCCCCAGTCCCCCCCAAAGTAATGTAAACATTTGTCATCTACCAGCAGTAGCTTTAATTTTATTACCCTCTACTTTGTGCTCTGCCTTTTACTGCTTCAGTTCTTATTTCTGAGATTACTATTACAATTTCTAAAAGTCCATTTGATTGCCATGACCTGCTGCACACAACTATACAGATAAAACTTGTTGGGTTTCCCTCCTCACTAACTGTTTGTTTCTCTTGCATTGCATCTTCCTTCTCAGTAGGCAACTGTAGTTTCTTACCTGAGCTGCAGCTGAAGGATAGATACCCGTATTATTAGTCCCAGCCCTACTGCATTTCATTAGCTCATAGAAATAAGGTCATTTACATTATCTTTGCCAATTTTCCTCAGTGGAAATTATTATCTTATTATCCTTTGTCCATTTGCTTGCTAGCCTAATGCCTTCTCAGACATGCATTTTGATCCATTCTTATTTGTACAGTTCCCAGTTCTTAATTCCTGGTCTTCTGCCCACAGGAGTTCTATTTTGGTAGAATTTACTTGTCTCTTGAGATAAACATAGATAATTAATTATTATTCCTCATTCCCTATTAAGCTCAAACTTAACCTAAATGCTTTTTTTTCCCTAACAGTATCTTTCCTAACCTATTTTATTTTCTACTTCCTAAATTTAATTATCTTTAGAAATGACAAAGGCCAAAACCCTTAGAATTAAAAAAAAACAACCGCCAACGCTCAAGTTCTAAAAATAATACACCACCAGACTCTGGAGAACTCAGTACAATTTCTTCTTTATGTTTTTATGTATAAAATGGGATCCTCTCTCCCCCATTATTACATTAAAGATACTGATAAAGTCTTGCTTATTAGAGATGATGGAAGTTTTCCAGTACCACAGGCTTCCCCACAAACCTTTAGAGCATGTCATCAGTGCAATGCAGTGTGCTCCAGTCATGTCCAGGCTAGTGCTGGCATTGGAAGCAGACATTGCCCTTATTGACATGACCATCAAGATGAGAAAGTAAGAGCTGTGTTGTAAGTATGGCTATTCTTTTAGTGCCATGTGAGTTAGAGTGTCTGAATCTGCTGCAGGTAGTTGTCTGACAGATCGATGTATTTTAATTGAAATTAAATCCCACATCTTCCTGTAGTGGGACATAGACAGATGATTCTCAAGCACCATATTGCATGGGGGGGGGTGAATTAAAACTTTTCAAATGAGAGAGGATTAACACTGATTTTCAAATGAGATGAATAACATTCAACTTTATTTAAGAACTCTGTGGCAGAATAAGAAATGAATGAGCTTTCCCTGTTCCCCATTAATACTCTCTCTATGGCACTGTCTCACTGTTTCTCTCATACCATTGTCTTCCTCCCTGCTTGTGAAATTTCTGACTTTTTCTGTATCCTTAGGCTGTGGCTGAGGAAGGTGTGAGTGTGCTTGTTCACTGCTCTGATGGCTGGGATAGGACAGCCCAGGTTTGCTCTGTAGCAAGCCTTCTATTGGATCCATATTACAGAACTATGAAGGGATTCATGGTAAGCAGGTTCTTTCACAGAGTAAATGAAGTAGTATGGCATCATTTGAGATTGATATCTTTGTTTTTAATAGCAAATTATCTGTCCTTAAATATACTTTTGTTTTGGTTTGGTTTTTTTTTAAAAGTAGGAAGGAAAGCTTCTATATGTTCATGTTAAAGTCTCCCAATTTCTCTATGAAATGTTATTCTAGGTGGGGATCAGTTTGGCACCCATATTTGGTTTTTTTTCCTAACCTTCACCAAGAAACTTTCTCACAGCCCAAAGATCTTTTGTGCAAGCAAGAATTTGTATTCATTTGCAGTGAACATTGTAATTTTGAGTGTCAGAAGTGTGTCTTTTCTAGACATTAGATTGCAGTGAGCAGCTATATTGGAAAATCTGTTCCTTTCCCAAGTCAATCAGCAGTAGTGAAGCATCTAGAAGTGATTATCAAGTTACCATATGTTAATAAGATGTCTGAGACATTTTTAAGTTCTGTTTCAGAAAGCAATGGAACAAGATATTTGAAGTTGACCTGAAATACTGGCTTCCTCTCTGCATCCATGAAAAGTGCTGTTTGCCTGAGCGGGCAGCAGTGCTCATCACTCAGTATTTTTGTGCCAATTCCGAAAATTATTTAGGATTCTAATACTGCTTGCTTACATCATTCTTGCTTGCCACTTTCTGTTTATTCTAAGAATTATCTGGGATTCCAACACTGCTTGTTTACACCATTCTTCTGCCTGCTTCAACATGTCAGTTCCACGCCACAACACTGAACGGAATATTCTCTTTTTAGGTGTTAATTGAAAAGGACTGGATTTCCTTTGGTCACAAATTTAACCACAGGTAAGGTGGTGCAAAGCTTTTCCTCTCTATATACGTATATGTTTATGTAGTCAGTATCTGCTGCCATTCTGGTTTGACTTCTTTGCTGCCTTACAAAACAGACCAACAGAATGCCCCGGGATACTGCCATACCCTTTTCTCCAACTATAAAATTTAGCTGCCTGGAAAAGCCAGAGTGAAATGTTTTTATATATGCACTCCAAAGCCACTCTGGGGAATCCTGCATGCTGCTCTTGCAGTTGCTATGAGCATTGAGAGGTCCAGGTGAGTAGTATGTATTTGGCTTGCAAAATCCCTTTGGACTCCAGCAGATCTTCCAGTAGTGCCAAGGCTCCCCACGTCAGTCCCTGTTGATCAAAGGGACTTCTACATCTTTCAAGACAGGACTTAATCTTAGGCATGTCTGTGAATTATCTAGTACGTAAAATATACTCTTCCTATTACACTCTGTTCTAACAAAACCAGCAAGATTTGCTCAGAAATGACAGGCAAAGCAAAGTGGAAAGTCATTTATTTGGACAAATTATTTTGAACATAGATCCAGTAAATGCTATCATGTAATGAAAATGTTTGAAGACTTAATATGTTTAAAGATGAATACATTTTCACATTTTCTTTCTTTCTTACTTCTAGTTTTTGTGAAAATTAAAAATGCAATTTTTATATTGGGGTTTAATTACATTATACTGCTTATTTCCATATAAATTTGTTATAGTTAAAAAAACACAACAAAACTTTCAGGAAATCTGTGCAGCTCCATACTGCCTGTGAAATTCCAGCAGGAATTACCACATTTAATATGATACTGTCAGCTGTTTGTGATTATCAGTGGCAAAAGGTGTTACGAAATGCAATAACCTCTGGTAGCTTTGCTTTGCTGTGCAATATTGCTATATTGTCTTTGATAATAATATCAGAATTAGAAGTTTCAATTTTAGATGTTTATGAAATTCTACTCTGTTGGCATATAAATACGCATACACTCCCCCTCCCAAGCAGAATAATTGATTGAAAATGCTTCTTCCTATTATGTAGGCTTGAAAGTATTTTTTACTTCTATGTGTTTTATATTTTCAGGCTCCTTTTCTTCATTGCAAGTGGTTCCAAGAGGCATTTTTATACACAGAAAGTTTCATGTTCACTTGACAGTCACAGTAGCATGTGAACATTTCCGACTTTTAGAAATTTCACCAAGAGAGGGCAGCTTTAACCTGTTTTCTGCTGAGGTTATAATGTAGCCCTCCTGCTCAGTTTTCTGGTATGGGAAATGATCTACAATTAAGAGACTGCCTTAAGACATACTTTTGTCATTAAGTCATTGCAGTCATTCTTTTGATACACACTACTGTGATAAAATTTATATTGATAGCATTAAAACATGGCTATGCAGTAATCAGCTTTTTGTAGCTGTAATGTAACAAGATGCCCATAAAAGTGGTTTTTGTTTGTTTGTAATTCCACCCTCATTCTACTTCATGGTTCTTGCATCATTTTTGTAACTAAGAATATGGTAGGAGTTGAGATTTTAGAAATTAATGCCTATGATGTAACTTGCACACTAAAAGTGAGGGATTTGTTTTCCATAGTGTTAATTAAGTTTTTCTATAGGAATTGAGGTTATAATTGAATGTATCTTGTCTTGTTTCAGGTATGGCAATTTAGATGGAGATCCGAAGGAGATATCGCCTGTTATTGACCAGTTCATCGAATGTGTTTGGCAGTTAATGGAACAGTTTCCTTGTGCCTTTGAATTCAATGAGAGATTCCTCATCCACATACAGCATCATATCTATTCTTGCCAGTTTGGGAATTTCCTGTGTAACAGCCAGAAGGAGAGACGAGAGCTGAAGTATGAAAAGATTTTTTTAGTAACATATTTATGCATGGGGTCTGTGGCTGATGGTGTATTGTGGAGTCAGACATTCTCCAGTTTGCATGTATGTGTTTCATAAAGTGCAGGGTGCCTCTTGTGTTCTGGCAACACAGATTAATACCAAAAAAATTTGATCCTCTGCAGTGTAGCTCTGCTGGGAGCATAGTCCATGGTGTGAGTGACAGGGATTAGTGGAAATTGGCAAGAGCATTATGCCTTCAGCCATGTGGGTCTACCTTTACTGCAGCCCTGACAAAATACAAAGCAAGCTGGCCCTGTAACTCTAGTATAAAATGATTACTGTCTCTAGTTAAGGTCTCCGTTTAAGAGTTACTGCTCTCTGTGCTTTAACCTGTCTTTGGATCTCATGTCAGGACATTTCAGTCCTGCTCTCTCAGGTACTTCCTTACAGACAGCATTTTTGTCTGGTAGCCCTCCCTAGGAGGGCTAACTGTCCTTCTGCTCTCCGGCCCCAAAGCAATTATGAATTAATCTGTCTGCCCTGAGGCCTGCACAAAGACAGTATCATCATTCCTGGCAGTGCTCGTGTTCCTATCTGCTTCCTGGGGCCCTGGCTCCTCGACACATGACAGTACCCATTGCTTTTCTCAAGCACCCCGGTCATGTCAGCAGGAGCAATGATGAAGGTGTTGGTTACTGCTGGCTGCTGCCATTTGGTCCCTCTCACTGCTCAAATGCAGAGCGGCCGCAGTGCTACAGTCCATTTCAATTCAAAGCCTTCACAGATCACCATATCCCAAGACCTAACTGTGTACGAAATTGCAGCTCAGTGGGATAGGAGTGCATTTAAATGTGGGGATCTCTTTGGTGCAGAGATCAGTCTGAAAACTCATTTTATGGAAGTGATCCTCTCCACCTCACAAAGGAACCAGTCTCTCCAGCTACTCTCTGGCTGCTTTTGCTTTATGGGAAATAGACCGGATTTTGCTTTTAGTGAACAACAAGGGAATATGGTCTCCGTTTCTCTGTGCTTGTGACTTAAGTCTAATTCTGTTAAGGAAGCTGATTGTAAACTGGGAGTACAGAGGACTACAATGCTGTATCTAAGCTTTAGCTATCCCTGAACTGTAATAGAGGCTTTAATATATTTTTATTTAATGTATTGTTTTTCAGAATCAAAGAACGAACGTATTCATTGTGGGCTCACATGTGGAAAAATCGTGCTGATTACCTGAATCCTTTATACAAGTCAGATCACAGTCAAACCCAAGGGACTCTGCACCCACAGATAGCTCCATGCAACTTCTTGTACAAGTAGGTACACTTGCTACTGGGAATTGTAGGATGTGTTATTACAGAACAGAATGCCTTTGTATATAAGGATTTCTCATTCTATAATGCAGTTTACAGAGAGTAAATTCAGTCTCAGATGCAGTGTGTTTGTTCCTTGTGTGCTCAGACAACACCTCTGCACCATTCCACAACAGATTATTAGTCTGAAAAGAAGCTTAAGATTAAAGCTATAATGATAGTTGTGTGTCCTAATTTCCTGGTTACTCACTTCTTCCACTGAGAAATGCCTCTTTCAGTTCTGTTCTTGTCTGTTGTTTCTGAATTTATAGTTGCTTTAACTTCTTCCATTCCAAGATTTTATGTTGTTAATTTGGATCAATTAGTGTAAAAAATAAAAAGGCTCTTTTCAAGAAATGATATAGTTTCATTGCTAAAACAAGTGTTTAGTAAAACAAAAGGCTGACTTTTCCTATGCTGTTAAGTTTTACTTGGTATTTTTTTCAGAATGTAACAAAGTATCATTTTAGAAATGTTACTATTGACATTCTTAACTAATTGTGCCATTAGCCTTAACAAACTTCAGGAGAACTTGAATAGAAATTCATTAAAACTGTGTTTTAAGTAAAACTGATCAGTTTATTTCCCAGTTGAAAGTAATAGCACTGGTTAAAAAGTCGATAAAAACTGTAAATGGCAGGAATTGAATTCTTTCATGTCTACTATACCAGGTCACATCCACTTTAAAACAATTTAAAAATAGTCATTAATCGTATTCTTTGGGATAGTGGGATTTATAAAAGAAGTACTGATACAGCAGATCCTCCAATGGATAAGTAATCCTGTTGATTTAAATCGAATTACTTGAGTGCGTAAAGATTTCCAAGCATGAGCTATCAGATGCTAAACTGGAGGGGGAATGTGATTTAAATAGTATACTATTGGGATAGGAATAATAAGCCACCAAGCACGTGCTCCAAAAATATCTGTCAGCTACTTGGCCAGACAGCTGCAGCTGACAGCAGGGCTCGCCTGCTTAACCTGTCTGGTGAACTGGTTACACACTCAGGGCCTGCCTGCGCCCGATTGCCAGGAAGGCAGGAGGAGCACTAGACTAACACAGAGTCTCAAAGTTGACTTCATGGGAAGTTGAACAACAATTGAGAACTAGGAATATGAAAAACTGTCTTTACCCTTGGCTGTTTTATAGGTACCATTGCTCTAAAGCCCATAGTGTAGATCAAGAAAAAAATACAAGAAAAAATCTGCAAAATTTTGCATTCAGTGAACCTTTCTCAGTCATGTGATCTAAACTAAATTCACCTTTCTTTCTATTTTGTATTAGAATTAGTTTGAGCTGCCTATGTCCACACAGTTGCACCTTCAGGACAGACAAATGCAAATGAACCATGAATCTTGCTAAATAGTCTATGAACTTAAGTGTCTCAGGGAAAAAAAATAGAAAAAGAAGAGTCTTGTGAGGCTGCTTCATCAAATGGGAAAATTCCTGACCTTCCCATCAATTCCAGGTTCTGGAGTGGGATGTACAACCGCTTTGAAAAGGGGCTGCATCCTCGACAGTCAGTTACTGATTATCTGATGGCAGTGAAAGAAGAAACTCAGCAGCTGGAAGAAGAGCTGGAAGTCTTACAGGAGGTAATAAACAGTTGAGCTTCATACCCCAGACTTGGTAACTGATGATAAATGAAACCCAACTCCACATGCTGCAGAGTCCCCTACATGCTACATCCTTTTCTGGAATGAGAATGTTCAGCCATCACCTTTGTTCTCAAATTACAGTGAATATTCTGCATTTAAGACACAAAAGTGGACTTTTTTCTTTAAGGATAAAATTTTACCTGTGTTGGTGCACAAGCATTACTGAAAGTAAGTTTAATCCTTCTGTAACTCAGAGGGATTGTAGCTCAGAAGAATGCTGGAATTCAGCATTGGTTTGTGATAAATTGGGCACTTCTCATACTCCGTAAATGCAAATACGCAGTTTTAAAGGGTGGGTTGGGCTCTGAAAGTTTATTAAAAAAAAAAAAAAAAGGCAAGGACATATAAGAGGATTTCTGGGCCCTAAATGTATCCACATGATAGATACTGTTTCCTTTATTTCAGAGACTGGCCAATCTTCAGAAATCACAATCAGGTGCTAATAAAGTCAAGAGTAAGCAACAAGACCGAAGCAAACAGTTTGGACTGTATACTTCCAACAACAGCTTAGCTAACACTCCCCAGGAGTATAGCAATGATCTGAAATCATTCCCATCCCGGAGCCCTTCACAAGGGGATGAAGAAGATTCTGCCCTGATTTTGACACAGGACAACCTGAAAAGCTCTGATCCTGACCTCTCAGCCAACAGTGATCAGGAATCTGGTGTGGAGGACTTAAGCTGTAGGTCCCCAAGTGCGGGTGGCTGTTTGCCTAGTGAAGACAGTGGCAAGGACTCTGATGAGGCTGTATTTCTGGCAGGCTGAAATACCTTCATGGCAGCAAGGATCCAGATGAGGTTGAGTCTTACACAGTCTGGAATTACATCTTTTCATCTGATAAGAATGGAAGTGGTCTGTGGCCTAAAGAAATAATCCAAAGAAAGGGAACTGTGCAATTGTGTAAGTAAGTAAAGATCTAAGCAGAACAAGCTATTACTAATTTTAAGACAGAATGCTAAATAATATCTGCTGTTATATTTCATTAAGCCAATGTGGTGTTTGTTTTAGCAATGCTGTACATAATTACTCCTTACTTTGTACATTTCCATCATTATTTATTGGGCAAGATAACAGCTCTTTTCCTAAGATGTGAAATTCCAAAGTACTCTCTTGCACAGGGTTGAAGATGCATTAGTGTTACCCTTACTGGTGAAGCAGTCAAAACTTATTTTTGTAGAGCTCATTTGCCTTCAGGCATATGTATATTCTTCACTTCTTTTCTTCACAAGAGGTTAAACAATTATTTTGCATAATCTCCTACTAAATCCTAATCATAATCTATAAATCCTTTAGAGCAACGTAAAACTAACAAATGGACACACTGGCTCAGGGGACAAATGAAGCTTTGATCCTGGAAAAAAAAAATCCTTTAGTAAGCAGTTGCTGCTGCTGCATCTGAATACATCCCATTTGTATTCAATTCTCAGCCTGTGTTGAAAGTTCAGTAGTTTCTGTGACCAAAACTTCAAGAAAGATAACAAAACTCACTCAGCCTTCATGCTAAAACACCCCTTTGTAATAAAAGGTACATGAGGCAGTTTACTCTTGACTTGTTATGTTTTGTTATCAAGTTTGTTTATATCTTACTCTTATTCCAGACCACCTACATAAGATACAAAGGTAAAATTTTAAAGGTGATAAAACCCCAAATTCTTCAGCCTATTGTGATTCCTACTTGAAAATGTTTTATGAGTGGGAGTGAGGTACCTATACAATGGAGAGAATAGGGAATATAGAATCACTTACAGAAATCACCTATGAAAACATCACTTCAGAAAACATCTGAATTTGTAAGCAAAGGAAAGCTATGTCCACAAAGGAACTGTTACAAAGAATATTTCTTCCAAATTTTGTTGGTCCAAATAAACTAACCATAACCAATTGGTGTTTTTTATCCTCACATAAAATTTCCCTTTTAGTGTTTGCCAGCCTGAACAGAGTATGGCAATACTAATTTACGAAAAGGACTGATTCACCATTCACCAGAAAGTTTAATCTCATTTAAGAACTGTCATATTTTTAAGAGTAGAAGTAATAGTTTTCATAATCAGCAGTACAGCAGTAAACAACAGAAAAAATGTTTAAAATTTGGAATGTCTTGAAACTCACTAAAAAGGTGGCCATATTAGGCTGCAACTCTTTCAAGTTAATTTTTTTTTTTTTAAATTTTACTTAAAGCCAGCAGTTAAAAATATAATTCATATGGCTGCTTTTACCTGCTTGGAGACAATGCAGAATTGAACTCTAGTAGAGCAAACTGGTAGTAATATAATTTTACTTTGATTGCATTTCACACTACTCCTTCAAATACAGACTTACAGGCAGAACTATATTATATAACTATACCTCAATTTAGGATCATTAGATTTTATTAT
Source organism: Origma solitaria (assembly GCA_013397895.1). Lineage (NCBI taxonomy): Eukaryota > Metazoa > Chordata > Aves > Passeriformes > Acanthizidae > Origma > Origma solitaria. Next base: position 42,482 of record VZRL01000067.1, read on the forward strand.
TCAGTCTGCTTTTCTGGAATGGCTTTTCATTCTGTTCTGTGAACATGTTATTAAAAGTGAATAGGTAAACTTCAGTATTATTACTATCCTCTGAAGGGAGCTGCTGTCTGTGAACAAATAATTCTTAACAGCAAGGTTTATCTTAATGTTATATTGGAAAGGCCAGATCCTCAACTTGATAAATCACCATGATCACTTCAAATAAATACAACTATAAATTATATTCTGTTGAGAATCTAGCCTGTTTTTTAATCTTTATGAATTTTTAATAAATGAAGGCCCTGATTTTAACTGCACTTCTAAAAATGTTTTGTATTTTGAACATAGCCTGTAAACTTTATGATATTAAAGGAAACTTTGAATGGGTTTTCTCAAACTAAGAAACATGCTGCAAACTCAGCAGTAAAAACAAACCCCACAAATATTCTGCCTAAAAATCAGTTTGAAAATGGGCAATGTTACTGTACATCTTTAAAATGTAAAATTGTATATGATGATATTGTGTCCTACTAGACATGCCTAGAAATAAATGCAGAGGAACAAGATATGCAAATTCAAAGCACTGTCTTTGTGTTGCTTATGCAACTCCTTGTAACTGGCTTTACAACTAAAATATTAACATATTAACATTTTCTTTATTAAGCCTTCACTTAGCAGCCCTCTGTGATGTGTTTTTAGTCCTTGAAATTTTTCATTAACTCCTACTGCATTCATTGTAGTGTATGTAGTTGTGGCACTGTCAGGCTAATGAGAAACACCTTGAAATAAACACTTAGGTGTTATTTAATGTTATTTCACACCAGAGAATGAAACAAAGGTTTGCTTTCCCAATTCTTACAATAGAGTTCTTCATTTACTCAAGATTCACTTTGTCACTGAGATCAAGGGATTCTTACATCTTCCCTACTCAGATACTCGAATCCAGTAGTTTCAGTTGTGGAGGAATCTACAACTGGTAACTAAGAAAACTGAGACTGATCAATTGTGTCTGTTATATGGGAGCATGTTACACCCCTGTACTTCTTTAGGACATGCAAAAAAAAAAAAAGAAGGATGAAAAGACTTCACTATTAACTACATTGGTTTCTTGCAACCTTGCTGCAAATCTTTGCAAATTTGGCCCACTGCAATAAGCCCACTGTAATTTGAAATAGGACACAGATGAATGTAACTAAACTGCTGGAAAGGCCTCACTAGGTTCAGGCTGCTCTTTAGTATGAAAACTTGCCTCTAAGGGACACGAAGGCAATGAGATCAAACAGCTGAAGCTGTCTTTACAAAAGATCACCATCTGAAGCACAGAAGGAAAACTTTAGCCAGCTGCTTTTATTGGTAATTCTGTACATAAATGTGATAAACTGGTAATGGATTCCAAAAAGCTGAGAAATAAAGTTAAGTAGTTGGAGGGCACAACAACATGATATTACTAAAAATAAAAAGAGGGGGGAAAAAAGTAAAAGGAGGAAGGCAGGGAAGGAAAGCTCTTTGTAAAATCAGCAAGTTAGGTAGGGAACCATGTTCTTTGAAGACAGAGGCAAGCCAGGGCACAGGTTTACAGCATGAAAGATGTTTAATGACACAAACCAGTAACAGTTAAACCCCAGCAACAAAGTGGGGATAGCCTTTGCAATGAAGGTAAGAATGTCATCACTGTTGACCAGCTAACTTGATGCTTTTATGTGGACACTGCCCTGCATGCAAGAGTTCTCAAGTAGATCACACACAGCCAAGGCCAGGGGCTGCTTCTGGGTGGAGGCTGAAGGCTGAGTCCAGCTTTTAGTTGGCTGGTCACCCTTCCACTCTGTAGTGTAGAGACATGTAAACACCACAGTGACTGAAAAATGCTCCAAGGACAATTCATTGGGGAAGGGAGGAATGTGCTGGGTGAGTTTAACATAGGTCAACTTAGGACAGTACGAAGACACACGAAAAATACGCCAAAGATCTAGAGTCAAGTGTACCGAAAACCTTGAATTCAGAGAGGCCAGAAACTTTGACAGAGTGTAGTGATAAGAACATAAAATAAGCATTCAAATTTACTTATATTATTTAAATTGCTAGTAAAGCACCTGAAACCAGCAAATCAAATCAGGTTAAATCTTAAAACATACTAGTCTTTTAATATAAATCATTCTGTAAAGAAGCTAAGGAAGCCTTACAGGTCCACCAGCATCACAACTGAATTCAGGCAAGGACTAAGGCTGTTGCTAAGGTTATTCAGATAAATTTATTCCATTTCTGAAGACTAAAGAACACAGTTCTTTATGTTAAGGTATTCCATTATTATTGATATATAGGCTTTCTTTATAGTTTCTTACTGCATAGAAGTGTGATGGCCACAGGTATCTGACCAAAACAAGGCATTTTCAAAAGCCAGAGATGCAATACAGGTTTTTAAAGCCCATTTTAGTGAAGGTAGCTCCAAGAATTACTGCTGTTGAAAGGGTTAAACAGGGAAAGTTCAAACCACTGCATGAATGTAGAAAGTTAGTCCTTGAGTATTGTACTGTGTCCACTTCCAGCACAATTCTGTATCCACTCAAAAAGTCCTGCAATGCCCAACTGTATCTGTTAGATGATTACAAGATATATTAAAATCTTAAAGCCTTTAACACATTACAGTATTTACTGTTCAGAATAATTAAGGCTGTGATAGCTGACTCCATTGCCAGAATTTTAACTGAGTTTTACCTAAAGGTAAATCTCTATTTTATCTTAAAGCTTTATTTTATAAAGATTTATCCTAGTTTTTTTGAAGGGAATAGTTAGAACTTGGACATGTATAAAACTGTAAGATTTCTAACTTCCACATTTGGTCCAGGTTCTAAGTGGCAAAGCTGCAGGAGTATGTAAAGAGCAAACAACAGAATTATAGTACGTACTGCTTAGAAGTGACTTTGTCAGTCTCTCGTTTGCAGTGGTGGCTGGCATAGTGCCTCCTCAGCAAATTCCCTGATGACACAAAGTTGGGAGGAGCAGCCTCTCCAGAGTGCTGTGTAGCCCTTCAGAAGGACCTGACAGACTGGAGGGATGGGCAGAGATGAACCTTCTGAAATTCAACAAAGGCAACTGCAGAGTCTTGCATCTGGGGAAGAATAGTTCTGGGTTCCTCAGTACAAGGAAGACATGGAACTCCTGGAGGGGGGTCCAGCAGAGGGCAAGATGAGGGGAGTGGAACACCTCACTTATGAGAATAGGCTGAGGGAGCTGGGCCCGTTTATTCTGGTGAAGACTGAGGGGACCCCATCAATGTCTTTAAGTATCTGAAGGAAGGGTGGGAAGGTGATGAAGCCAGGCTGTTCTTGGTGGTGCCAAGCAACAGCACAAGAGGCAAAGGGCAGAAACTGATGCATAGAAAGTTCCACCTGAATATGAGAAGGAACATCTTTACTGTGTGGGTGATCATGCACTGGAACAGATTGCCCAGAGAAGCAGCGGAGTCTCCCTCACTGGAGATATTCAACAGCCGACTGGACACAATCCTGTGCTGTGTGCTCTAGGATGAGCCTGCTTGAGCAGGGAGGTTGGACCAAATGACCCAGTGTGGACCCTTCCAACTTGACCCATTCTGTGATTTAGCAGTAAGATCAGGTATTAAAATTAGGCAAACCCCAGACTCAAATAGCAGTTACAATACAGAATGTACACTGCCCTACAAACTACTGCAACATCAGAGATAAGCCATCTCCTTACTCTTGTATTGTTCACTGAGTTGATCTTCCCATTGGGAGAACACCTGAGCATGACAATGTGCCAGGTTCCCAAAAAACAATTCATTGTACGCAGCCTGTTATTCCAGATTACTCAAAATTTCATTTAACATATTTCAGAAATCTTTAGAATATTCACCTAATATTCTGCCATTCTCTTACACTTTATAGGGAATTGCTTAAAGCTGGATTTACACCTACACTGCATATTTTGGCAAAATAAGGTAAAGAATGTATTTAACAGTGAGCTACCAGCATGCTAGAAGCAACTCTGACAGAGTGTTACCAGTGTTCTACCTAGTCTTCTGGTGAAGGTAGACCAGGGAAGGCACAACCAATGTAGGACTAAAAGAAAACAACAAAAAACACCCCTCAAAAACCCACCCAAACCAGCAGCAGGTTGGCCATTAAAGATTAGAAACAGGCTGGCCATTCTTGGATGTGACAGGATTCCTAATCCAGTATACATCATCACTGAATGCAGAAACTTCTGTGCTTCTTTTCTAGAGGATGGGTTTGTGACTGCAGAAGGGGCTAAAAAATAAGGGAAAAAATCCAAATAATAGGAACAATGATATCAGAGAACAGAAAGGGAGAAAAGAGAACTTAACTTTCAAATCCCTGAACAGCAACACTGAACTTGCATTGAACAGTGATATTTTCTTGTAGATTCTACTCCACTAACATCAGAAAGATTCCATGGAGAAGTTCCCAATTTGTAAATTTGCTCACAAAAGTAACGTAAGAGGAAAAGCTGAAGTGTTCAAAACTTGTTCTAGTGAATCCCCTGAAGGTGACCTGGCTGAAGAGTCCAGCGACAGTAGAGCACCATGATACCTGACACAACATTCAACATGAGGAGGCCAGATGAGAACAGAAGCCTGTCCTTCCATGCTCTTACAAAATGCATAAAGAAGGTACTAGCCCAATACAGCAAGAGCACCAGATATCTGGTCATCCATTCCTTCCTCTGTTTGTAAGGAAGAAACAGCAGCAAAAAACAGCTCTGTACAGAACTGTGTGTAGTCTTGAGTGTTAACTAGAACCTCAGAAAGAGAACAGAAACAACCTGCACACTCAGCACAAAAATAGATGGGAGTTTGCCAAGCAGGTAAGAGTGACAACTTACATCCAACTCTTCTCCAGAGCTGCAGAATCACATTACTCAGAGACACACGTCCAGAACCACTTGAATACCTACATGATCTAAGGCTTTAGTTAGCACATCAGCAGAAGTGCTGTGTCAATTTAGAAGCAGCACATTTTTTGGAATAAGATCCTCTAAAATTATTGCTTAACCATTCTACTTATAAAACGATTTTTTTTCAGACATCTAAGTATCTTTGATTTGGACCTCAGATCTATTTTCTTGGGACATCTCAGAATTTGGATCAGCTTTAAAAAAAAAAGTCCTATAAAATACCAGTGTAGTTTACTCACCCTGAAAATCAACAGCTTAGGACAACCACACAACCATAAAGAATGGCAGGGCTGAGACTGAAGACCCACTAGTCTGTAGAACAGACTTCTTGCACTTACGTGATTATCCTTACTTTTCTCCATTCAGAAGAAATACCTTATCATATTTTGCTGGAAGAATATCAAGTTTAGGAGTGAAGATAAGCGATATGGAAAAGGACATGCTTGGAGTGTGCTTGTACTGTAGTTTGAGACTTGAATTTACCATGTTCTTTGATCCTATCTAGGTAACACAGAGGTAGTCTTGGCTAAGAGGTTTACCTCCAGACTGTTTCCTGACAAGAAAGAAGCAGGATTTCTGATACATTACTTAATCAGCACTTCATCCTATTTAACTCTCAAAATGGTACAATTCCTTCTACTTCTCTTGGTTCCTCCTTGACTGTCTCCAAGAAAATCCAATGCATTGAGAAGGTTAAGAATGTGTCTTCTTGCAATCGCAAGAGAGAAAATAAATGCATATATTTAGGGGCTGTATTTTTCTCCTACAGAATATTGCATCTGGTCCTATCCGCTCTCAGCAGATGCAGCCGCATCCTAAGACAGTCAGCTTACCAGAGGCAAGATTCATTGCTTGAAGTGCAGAATCAGGTTTCACTTCCAAATTCAATCACTTGCTTTACCATATGACACTATGCAACTCCAAACAAGTTAGTTTCTTTGTTTCTTAAAATTAGGAAAAAATAACTGCTATTTTCCAAAGAACTTCGGAACTAGTTTTTGTAAAGTGCTTCTGAGTTCCTCACATGATGAACGTATTTATATTGCATAAAACAGAAACAGGAAGGTGATCTGATTATTATTTCTTTATGCAAAAGAAAAAAAAAAGGAAATGAGATTGTTAGATGAAAATTGTGTTTAATTACAGTGGTAGGTACCAAGCCACTCTTGAAATCAGTGCATCAGTGCTACTAAGCAACATACCAAATCTATGCAGAGATCATTTATTCTATTTTGATTCCAATATAATTTGTTCCAACACATCCTTTGTTTAATCCCCAATCTACTTATCCAAAAGACAATACAAGCTATACTTAGTTTTCTATTATTACTTAGAAGTAAAAAAACTTCTTCTTTAATATTTTGGCTTCAAGAAAAGACAGCTTGTGAATCCACTGACAATCTCCATTAAGAACTTTTTTAGTTTCCGAAGTCCTATCAACACTTAAAGTCTTCCACAGATTAAGCCAAATCTATGGTTAAAGTTCAAAATACAAAAGATATGAATTATGTTTTTATAAAAATGTAAAAAGCTAGTCAAAATTACATGTTTAGATATTTAATCTCTGAATAATGGAGTATAGCAGCAGGGAACTTAAATATTATAACTATCAACAATAAATACAAGAAATTAATGCAAAGATTGCAATAGAAGGATTCTTGAGTACAATGAGAATATAAAGAGACATTCTAATTTGTACAAAATCCATCCCAACTCTGTATACAATCTCTTCTATAAATACAACCAGATAAGATGAAATGCTTATTTGCAAATAATAGTTATTAAAAAGTGTGCTTTATTGGGTTTTTCATTCGTTCTCTTGGCAGGTGTAGTTTGCAGGAAGTCTGTAAAGACAAATTTCCATAATTAGGTATTTTAATTCCTCCAGAAGTTATGTTTAAAATACATAATAGATATAAATAAACAGATGCAGAACATACTTGATTTACACAGAAATTGTTATTAGAACACTAATCACTGTAACAAAGCCATTTGCAGTTACCAAATGTATAACAGTAAGGTAAATTGTTAAAAAACCGAAGTTTACCTATAGCGGAGCATGAAATTGGCTGTGCATTGCTATTGCCTGTTGAAGTTTTTCCTCTTTGGCTCGTCTGCAGTGGCAGAGCTATGAAACAAAACATACAAGACTGAATTCCAAATGAAATTTTTTACAGTGCACACTGCAGTTTCTCCTTAATGATTTAACTACTTTACAGGCTCTTTAAAAAAAGAAAACCTGCCTGACCTCCCTGCCTTTCAAGCTTTGGGCTGAACAATGGTCTATATTGATAACATTATTTCATCCAAAGTTGCTTACAAGAGGATTATTTCCAATGTCATAAAATGCATTTATTACGCATCTTTAAACAAAGGTGCGCTACTTGGTAAGTTATTTCTACCACAGCATGAGCAAGAATGGTGGTGATGATAGCCATCAGCACAATTTGGTTAAGAAATTTAATAAATTAAACATTAAGGTTGTTAAATGCAACATTTCAGTTTATGTCGACCTTCCAAATTTGAAATTTACCACATGACTATCTTCCATTACATACAAGATATAGAAAAAATTGGCTCAAAAATACCTGCAATGACAGGTTAATAGGGTACAACGTCGGAGACCTTTGCACTCCTGCCTTAAAAGTACATGCCTTTGGAATGTAGATTATAGTCTAAATAGACTGAAGCCATTTAAGGATATTTTCTTCTTCTGTCAAAGCTCACTTATCACAGGACTGCTCAAACTCTTTAAAAAGATTCCTAAATTTATACACTGTGAGTTGTACATGTCTTGGATTAGAATTATTTGTATATTACATACCGTTCTCTTTTCCATGAAACTACTAAGAAAGTCATCTATCTCTGTTTTGCCTTCCAAGAAGTCTTCTGCAATAGTGTCAGACTCCTCTTCAGCTTCATGAGCAGCTACTTTAAGTCTGGCCTGCAGAGCACTTGGACTGCAACTCTAAGAAAAGAAAAAGTCCTATGTAGTATTAACCTCTCAATTAAAACTCACATTTCCAAGAAGATAAATGACTATATAAATATGAAATATGTGTATAGAGCACTATTATTACATGAAAGCCTAAGCAACCAGATGAAACTCCATCTCAGAGAAACAGCACAGCTTGTTAAACTAGAAAAGATTCAATGTGAGAAAAGTGTTGCTAGTTTAAATCTTGTTACACAATCATTCTCACAAATCAACAGTTTTCCAACTTTTACCCTACACTGTAGAAAGCATCTAGCTTAGAAATCTGAAAGTTCAAGTGCATGATTCTGAGTAGAAATAACATTTCAAGAGTCTTCAATAAATAAGCTCTACTTTTGAAAATCAGTTGTGAACCTGAGAAGCAAAAAGGTATAAAAAAAGCACTTACTGTTCAGCTTTTAAATACCCTTGAAATGACTGTGGAGAAGACAACAGGAAAGGAAAAATGCACCTACCCAAGAAGTAGATCAGCTGCTAATCTAAACCAGTATACTCATTTTTCTGTACTTATAAATCTCAAACCTTCTGTTTATTGCACACAATTTCATTATTTTTTCTCTAATATTTTTGGACAGTTAATCAGGACATGATTCACATCCAGTAGGAGTCTGTACAGAGCCAGAACCGCAAAATTAAGGTATTTATAGATCTTAGATGCTTGGCCTAACCTTCATCTATCCTGTGAAAAATATTTTACTTATGTTGTGTAAAACCTTAATGTAATCAGAAATTTCCTGTTAAATTAATCTTGTACAAAATATGGAGTTTGCTCTAATAAAAGATGACTAAAATTCCCTCACAGTACAAGTAAAAATACTTGTCTAGAAATCTGAAGGGAAGAGAGCAGGAGATATCATGTAGTGCACTGCAAACATCAATACACGAAGATAATGCATATATGGGAAAAAAGCAGAAAAATTCAGCTGCTACTCCCCAACTCTCAGCCTATCCATCATTAAATTGAATCAGTAAATCTAACTTAGAAAAAAGAAAAGGGAATACAGCAGTGGGATATTATGTCCTGTTCTTAAGTGGTTGCTGCAGAAATAAGTTTTGCAATGTCAACGACCTCCACCCACTTTAAAGTCAAAGGAGGCATTAGGAGTTGGAGGATTCTGATTTTCAAGTAAGGAAACCTTCCAATACATTTAGATTACCTATGAAATCATTGGGTTTGCTGTCATGCAACTTTTTTGTTGCTATTTTGTATTTTGTTATTTTGAGGGCATTCTGAAATTCAGGTACTATGCATGCTAATTTGGTGGACTACTGCATTCTCACGTGACTAGTCTTCCAAAATACGAATGTTTCGGTGCAGAAAGTGGTGTATGAGAAGTTACATCTTCTAACGAGCACCCTGGTAAACACACCAAGAAATTATTCTCCTTCTCCAAATTACTTTCTGAAGTAATGACTTTACCCTATTTGCACTGTAGACAGGTGCAACATCTAACAGCACATATAACATACTGCCCGAAGTAAGCATACCCAGTGAATCGCAGAATTTAAGTTCCTGACATTACTGTTTTGAGCACTTTCATCTGGTACAGTTTTACAAGCTCATTATGTTAAATGAGTACCATTAATTGAACAAGCATTCTTTAAAAATTATTATATTCTTAAAACTGGTTTGGCCCAAGATTGTACTAAACAGCTCTAGATGTGTATCACTCCTTTATTCCAACTTCGCTTCTATTGTAGCAGTAAAAAACAAAAACCCAATCAAAAAACCCATTGTTTTGCTTTTCACTTTTTGGTATATCATCCCATATTTTTCATACTTGATGAAATACTTAATCTACTTCATATTAAATTAGAGCTTAACCAAAAAAGCGTTCTTAAAGGATGACATATAGGAATTATACCTCACTAAGTTCATGCTGTCTTTGCATCTTTTTTTCAAAGGCTGCTTTCATTTGCGTGAGTTGCTCATACTGGAAGGAACAAGAAAAAGAACATTTTCACCTTGAAAATATTCACCCAAAATACTACCACTAATATTTCTGAAGATTATTTTATTGTTCACTTACTTTATCCAACACTGTTTGTCTTTTTGCCTCAAGACTAGGCTCCAGCAACAAGTTTTTTTCTGGAAAATAAAATCACCATTACTACTTTTTTTTAAAGGATTTAGTTCACAGAACACAGTCACACATGTTAACATTTTGACAGCTTACTTGCCAGCTCTTCAATGCTTCTCACTAACTCATCTCTATCAGTAATGACTTGCTTCAGCTGCGGAAGAGTCACAAACTGTTCCAGTAACACCTCCTCTTGCTCATTCATACTGGTCAGCTGCGATATACTATATTCAAACAGAAAGAAAGTAGATTTAAATCTAACAGCAAACACCACATGTAAAGTAATTAATTTCTACTGAAGTTTGAGGCATTTTTGGGGACTTTACAAATGCATCACTACTTGACCACAACTTATTTTTCCCTTTTCTCACTGGATTGTGGGCACTACTATATGCAGCAGTGAATTTTAAAAGCATGTTAAAAAGTATGTCCCATTTCAAGCCTTACTTCCCCTAATGCTACTATAGTGGGTTGACCACGTTCAGCTACCAGATGCCCACCCAGCTGCTCTCTCAGTCCCCCTCCTCAACAGGCTATGGAGGAAAATCTCAGGGGTTGAGATAAAGACAGTGAGGTCATTTACCAATTACTATCACACACAAAACACACCCAGAAAAATTTAACAGAATTTTTTGTCAATGACAGTAAGAGTTGGATGGTGAGCAAGAAAGGCAAAAACTAAACCACTTCGCTCCCTTTTTCCTCAGGCTCAGCTTCATTCCTTCATTCTCAACACTACTTCCCCCTGCCTCCTGCTCCTTGGGCAAAGGGGAATTGCAAGTGTAGTAGTCAGCCCCTAACAGTTCATCTCTGCTGCTCCTTCCTTCTCACCCTTTACCCCTGTGCTCCACAGATTGCAATCAGTTCCTGGCCGTAAAGACTACTCCAGTCCCGGTAATCCATGGCTGCAGTTTCCTTCAGGGCTTATCTGCCTGCTCCAATATGGAGTCCTTCATGGACTGCAGTGTGGATAACTATTCCAGCATAGTCCTCTCACAGCTACAGGGTACATTTTTAAAATACCTGTTCTACAGTGGTCTTTTCCAAAACTTCCGTGGGCTGCAGAAAAGTAACTGCTCTGGTACTTGCGAGCACCTCCTTTTCCCCTTTCTTCTCTGACCTTGGTGTTTACAGGATTATCGCACTTTTCTATTCCTCTCCTTAATCCTCACTGTCTCTGCTCTTTCTAAAATATTTCCAGAGGCAGTATGTGTTTCACTAGCAAACTCAGCTGTCCTGCAGGGAGTGTGCTGCCAAACCAGCTGTGCCTGGCACAGGGGCAGCTCTTGACCCTTTCTCACAAAGGCCACTCAAAAAGCCCCCCAGCTACCAAAACCTTGCCACCTATACAGGGCAGAACTATTCAGAACAGCTGCAACACTCATTGGCACTCAACTACCAACAGAAGGATCATGGAATTTTAATCCAGTCTTCTTGAAAGGACCAGGCTTGATTAGAACATTTTGTTTAAACAAGCAAATTACACTTCCCTGCAAAAATATTAACTTGCTGTTATGTAATAAGGATGCTGCTAGAACTTACAGTTAGTCAGCTAAACAGGCTCTTTGAAAGGTGTCAAAGGAAAAGAAAAAACCACCCCAGAAGTTCTTCTTGCTAAAGGCCTTTCCTTTTTTAAAGGACAGAGTTTTCAATTGCTTAACTATGATACCACCAGAAAGATGTGAGATCTAAAGGAGTTAATAGTGAATTTGTAACCTATTCTATCCCACATAACTGATCTAGGAGGCTGTCTCATTAGATCTGAGCAAGCTGCTGGGAATAGTAACTAATACAGTTTGAATAACGACAAGGTGATGAAAATATCTGTGCAACGTATGTATGAAGTATTTATACGTAGAAGTGATTTGCGCTGGGACGGCTGGCACATTTACGACCTGGATTTGTCCAATCCAGCCCCCCTGAACATGCTGAGCAGCTCACAAAACAGCTCACCATTTACCTTGCACTACAGTCCTTTGGAGTTTAAGACAATGTAATTTGTGAACCAGCCTCGAGCTGCCCCATTTCCTCCTTCAACAGTTACGCTTATTTAATTACTGGAAATTAAGTCCCTGGCAAGGCCTCAAAAACCAGCAAAACACTGATAGTTAGAAAAAGTAAAAATAAATACTCTTTTTCCTGGTGTTGAATCAAATACTGTTCCTGCTGACAAAACCCTAAAGAAGCAGCAAAACTGAATACAAGACTGGGGTATTTTCTGACTCCAATATTTTGGTATGTGGTAGTTCTCCTATTTGTAATTTCTACAAAACCCTTTCAGTGATGTGTACAGACTTCTGGCAAAAATCAGATACAGACCAGCAGTAACTGCCTTTTAGTAATTATGGAAAGCTCTGAAAATTTACCTTAGTTCTGAAAGTTCTGGAAAGGTATCAGGAACATCAGGCATCTTGTATGTAAATCCGTTCTGGCCAACCTGAATGAAAATTTAGAAATGCTTAGTAGGTTTTGAAAGAGGAATTTCTTGATATTTAACCTGATTAATCCAAAACTGAAGATTGTAGGAATTTGTAGCCGGTTTTGTTTCAGACAGTCGGGATGGAGACGAGAGATCTCTGAAGTGAGGTCTTAGAGCATGAGGTTTATTGTGAAAGGGTGCGGGTGTAGGGGACCTGCTAGGACCTGCCAGATGCAGGTAAGAGAGGTAGGGGAGAGAGAGAGAGGAAAGAGGATCGAATACAGAGTACCGTGGTTGTCATTTACAATACAATAAATCATCTTCTGTGCTGAATGTTCTAGTTTTCATTAACCAATCTAGAACAAGCTACAAATCCTACAACATTTACATACAGCCTATGAGAATCATTGCATTACCCTGCAGCGTTATATTTTAAACTCTAAAAACTGCTTTTTGGACCCTCTGTCAAGTTGGTAGGGTCTGCTCTGACCCTTGGACCTGTCTGCAAGCAGAGGGTATTGTTTAATCAAAGAGGGGGATTGTTTAATCAAAAAGGGGGATTACCTTCAGTGGCCGTACCATTGTTTTCCAGTTATTTAGTAACTGGTGTTTGGTATCTCAAAGCTTGTCTTCATTTAAATCTCGCTTATAGTTTCCATATTCTCAGCATCTTTTTCCAGGTAATAATATTTATAAGGCTTTCCTATTTCATCCTCCCCAACAGAAGATGAATATTTGCCAGCAACAAGAAAAGCAGGAAAAGCAGTAACAAGCAGTAGCACTAGTCTCTGAACAGAAGACAACTCAACTAATACAACAAAATGCTTGGAGATGTTTGGGGTGGAAGGTCATAAAAGATGAGTCAGTTTTGGAGGAAAATAATTCTGTTTTGCTATGTTCTTCATTTGAAAACAGTTGGATGACTGAGAAAATACATAGGGATAGTAAAACTCAGGGAAGTGAGAACAGAGAAGGAGCTTGACATTTTGATCTCTTTCATGTGGTTTTTAAAGCTGTAATCCCTCTGAAATGTTTTAGACAAGGAAAAAACAGTTGTCTCCATAGAAAGTAGAAAATTTAAATTCTACAAAGCTGGAAAAGTGTCTTCCAAGCCTAAGAAACCTTTTGTTTCTATAGACTAAATTAATTCTTTGATTAAAGACTAAAAATTTAGCTATAAAGTTTAATCAAAAATAAATTTCCTTCCAGAGTTCATCAGCAATAGGGAGCTTGAGTATAAGCATATAAGATAAAACTCTACATAAAAAGGCTTGAGATTGCACACTGCCTCACCTAAGAGGTTCTGAGCAGGAAAGAAAGAAAAAAAACATTTTCTACAGTTGGAGAAACAGCTATAGCTGCACTATGGGGGAGTGCAGCTCCAAAACAAAAACCCCTATAATCTAAGATATTTAGTGTAGCATAGTTTCATTAAAACTCAGATGAACTTGTTGCTCGGACTTCAAGTTCTAAAAAACTTTTAATCAAAGCCAGAATGACAGTTTTGTTTTCCCAGCACCAGCAAAATACTGAAGTGCAGCCACGCAAGGTGCTTCCTTGAGTTTTACAGAAACGCCCTGTGTGCCTTTGAGGGAACTTACACTCAGTGTCTGACAGCTTAAGCAGCAAAACTCAGCACACAGACCTGAAGCACTGCTTCTGCTGTCGGAACAGGCAGTGGCAGATCAGCAATCAAGCCGTAAGAGGGAGCAGCAGGCTTGTCTGTAGTGTAGCTTGAAGAAACTGATTCAGAAACGGGCATGGCTGCCATTGTTCTGTTTGTTTCTTGAGGTGGATATGGAGGGAGAAATGGAAACCCCTGAGGAGCAAAAGGAGGCATTCCAGCTGGTTTGTTGAAAAGGCTAAAAAAACAAAAAAACCCACAGCCATGAGCACCCAACTGCTTACAGCACATTCCTTATCATTTGAATTATAATTACCAGACCACATATAAGACATAAAAATGAATTTTCAAATGACCATAAACGTTGTATTTTCTGTTCTCAGTTACTTCCATCCTAAAGTTGTGAGAAAAGCATCTGTGTCATACATTAGCTCTTTTTTATGGTACAGCCTTTAACAGCTTGGGAAACACACACATAGTTACTTCTAAATAACATGAATGATTTTTTTTTTTTAATTCACAAGTGCAGCTGTGTCTAAACTTAGCGTCATTGGCAGCCACAAGAACCACAGTTGTACTGATATGTTGCATGTCTCAGACCACTTTTGCGTATTTAATACAATTCTTTAAATCACACAATTTCTGCTGCAAATGCTGCAACAGAAACTGCCCTAAGCCTGGGAGATTATGAACAGAACATCAGAAACCAGAAGTGCTCAGATCATGAACTATGGCAAATTCTAGATTTCATCTGATAATGTAAACATTTCTTTTTCAAGAAAACAGATATAAAGTCACATCAGGCATGTTGATACAACAACTCCAATGAAATCTAGTGTCTCTTCTCAAAACAATCAGGTCATCAAGGATGGACATGAAATTGTGCAAGGACAGGGAATCTAATTCTTCCAATATACCCATTACATTACTGCCCTCCTTATAATACATTGAGTCTCTTTTATAAAAACTAATACACATAGTTGTTTATAGATAACTTACTATGGAAATGATGTTGAACTAGGAGCCAGAACTGGAGGATTCTTCCAAAACTCATCCAGTAAACTTTGAATAATTTTTCCAAGATCTGAATGCATTGTAAACTGGTAAAAACACAAAACAAAACCCAATGAAGAAGAAAAATTATGTCTGGAATTCAACAGTTCCAAAATGTGCTGAACTAAATTGTTTATTATACCCACATAACAGTGCTGAAAGCTATTTCAGACATACCAGCTAATGCAAACTGTGTATACATAAGCTCCAAATCAAGTGATAAAGCCACCCAGAATTGAACAGAAACTAGAAGTCTTTTGCATATTCCATTATCAATGTAGAGTCAATGAAGTACCACATTTCTGTTGAACAACCAAAAAACCCTACTTTAGTTACCAAGTTACATTTGTGAAACCAACAGAAGAGAGGGGAAGGAAAAATAAAAATATCTGAGGACAAAGGCATTAACTGCAATCTGGAAGAGTCAGAACCTTCCTCCATTCCGAAAAGCTAGCACAGTCTTGCTGACAAAAAGAAAGCATATTAAAATCCTGAATATTCAAGCTAAAACCTTGACGCCATTCTAATAGGATTAGGCTAGAAAGAACTACGTTACAAAACCGTCTTAAAGCGTCCCTCTCCTTTATTTGGAATACACTGGAATGTAGCTGGAAGAACTACACAATTAGTAATAACTAAAAACATGTGACAGCAACTTTCTAAGCCTTCATAACTTGGAATAGTTTTAGATATATGGAATACTCAAGTCATTACTGGTAACAGGAAAAGAATAACTCGAAGTATACTGAACAGTTCTGAATTTTTGTTTTCAGGCCCCCAAATACACTTTGAAAGAGATTATGATCTATACTAATCTTTTTCACCAGGAGTATTAAAAATAGTCTAGTGTAACATGTATTAACTCTTATTAGCAGTAGATCTGTGGGAAGCTACAAATTATACATACGTTACTTATTAATGGACCGGTCACATATACTCCCTGCTTGTCCATTAAATGATGTCTCACAGGTGGGAAAACACTGATGACTGGTTTTTCCTGAGGAAATTGAGGTGGAAGCAAACTGCAAATACAAGAATAATCATTACTACAGCGACACACCATGATAAAGTTTGCATAAGAAGGCTTCTTATGCAAAGACAAAGTATTATTAATTACATAAACTTACTTTTCTATGAGAACAGCTATGGAGGAGTGCACCATGAATGAAGCACACAAAAGGATTATTCAGTTATAAAATCAGAAGTCTGACAGCTTGCAATACCAGACTTCCACAAAACTGAAGAGAACATTTACTGGGCAAAACTGTAGTATAACAAAGGAGCAATTATCACAGAATATTCTGAGTTGGAAGGGACCCACAAGGATCACTGAGTCCAGCTCATAAGTGAATGGTCCATATGGGCACCAAACCCATGACCTTGGCATTATTAGCACCATGCTCTGACCAACTGATGGACAACAAAGAATATGTAGTATAACAAGAGCATTTTGGAATACAAATGTTATGACTACAAACACAATGCAGAGTAAACTGTAAAAATATCAGGCCAACTCAGCAGGCCAAAGTAATAAAAAACTTGTGAACAGAAAACTATCAATATTTGCCAGAGCAAAAGTATTCCCCCAAAGTAAATTCGCAGGAAATATTACAATAAATCACTTAATTTATGATCCAGAAGCTTCACTGGGGTAAGAGTTTGGAGTTACAGTAGACTAGTAAATTACCCATCAAATCTATTTTCAGCGGTAGGGAATCAAAGTTATCAGAAACTCTCAAGCATTTTCCCCTAGCTATCTTCAACTAAAATCACACAGATGTCTTAGGAACTGAGCACAGCAAAATATGATTTTGCTCTCAGCTGAATATCTGCACTTTGTACAGAACCAGTTTCACTCAGATCACTATAACCACTAACACAAATCCAGGTTATAGTTCCTGAAATTAGTTATGAGCTGGGAGCCACTTATATTCTATTGCTACTTCTTTTTCTTTTTTGAGAACAATTTTAATTTTCAAGATGTGCATAGACACAGCTCACTCCACTTACATGTTAATATTAATTGTCAAGTTGTTTACAGTGAATGGCAGTCGATATTCTACATCTTTCTGGATTTCTGCAATGCTGTCAAAGAAGAAATTGTTAGCATACATTTCATGGTCAATATAACAGCTAAAAGTCTAAAAGAAACAAACATGACCTCATATATTTTTATTCAGTTTAATTTTAAAAAGCCCTGTAAGAACAAAATTGAAAATGCTGGAATAAGTTACTAGTCTTCAGCATTCTATACTGAATATTAAGGCAAAATAACAGTAGTTTCAACTTCTAAACCTCATACACGGTCACAAGCAAAGGAACTATAGTAGGAGAAATCGCACTACTCATTCTTCTGACAACAATCGCAACTTATCTTCCTCCCCTTACTGGGTTAATTTAAGACAACACATCAGCGTTTTTTTAATATACTGAATTTTATCTGATTAAACATTTACTTTGCCAAGGCATTATACCAGGTTCACAACTAAGTATTTCTCTGCAACACTGCCTTCAGATCAGTATGTAGAACACTTACTAGACTAAGCATTTTTCCTTAATAGATTAGCCTAGTATTTAACAGTAGTTTTTTACTATGTGCACCAAGCTCAATGCACTTACACAAGTACTTTCAAGAATTATCTGGAGGAGAGCTACTTGCAAGAATGTAAAGCTCCAGTGACACTCAAGACCCAGGCCCCCCTGAAAGCACCGGTGTACCTTGCAAAATCTGGTAAGGCTGAATCCAAATTTGTTTTTCCTGCAACAGGTAAATTACTGAGAAAAGTCTTGAAATGAGCTGCATTAATAGAAGTTTGATTTCAATACTCAAAGCATTCTACAATTTCCATGCACAGTAAGACTGTTTTGAAAGATAACATCCCATAGAACGTGGAGGAGGTGGAGACGAAGAAGCAGAATTTCTAGACAATATGAACGTATCTAAGCTGAGAGTAAGAGACAGAAGGGCAGAAAATTAGCTTCATTTTATAATGCCTGAATTAAAACAAACTGTAAAAGCAGACTAATTGCTCTTCCTTGTATTCTTCCTGCTTGTACCTGGTTAATAGTATTCTTCTCCATCACCTAAGGCTCCTCTATACAGGGGAGGAAAACACAGTTCCAATTGCAAATAATGGCAGATGGGTGTTCCCAGAAAGATTCTTTTAATCCAACTTCAGAGATGCCCCTCCATCGACTGCCAGGCACACTCCATACAAGTCCTTTCTCAGAAAACCCAAAACACATTACCTGCAAATGTGTGTTAAGAGTAGTACTGGGAATGTTTTGTGTCCTTCCAAAGGACACAAGGGCATAGAATTTAAGACTCCAGCTTTCAGAGCTTGGGGAACAAATGAGAGTAAGACTCTCCAACTTGGCTATGAACCTTGCTTTCTGCAGCCTGATCTTATTCCTCTCACAGACAACTCAGTATCTGTTCCTTCCCTGTGAAATCACAGGTTGTTTGAAGAAAACAGTAAATATCTTCAGCACAGGAGAATTCAAATCAAGCATTCTACTCTGTTACACCACACCCCAATATCTGACCCTTCTCATTCTTAACTGAAGGATTCTCTCTGGAACCTCTCACACACTTTCCTGCCCTGTAATCATATGTCAGACTTTTCAATAGCCTGCTGCAAAATCCTTTTGAGTATATAATTATGCTCCACTCAGATGCACAGCCTATGGAAACTGGGGAGGAAGATGAGGATAGGGAGTGAGGAACAAGAAAGCCAGAATCTCACTGAACTGTTCAAATGGTTAGGGAAAACCTTGAACTAATAATCTTAGTTGCCCCTTCCCCAAGTGGGAATGGGTACACTAGGAGACATGGGAAAAATAATACATTCTTAACTTAGTCTAGAACAACAGCAAATGCAGGAAAACTTCTTTTAAAATGCAAAGATTTTATTTCCAGCTCCTAACCAGTGAAGGACTGTGCAAAGGAAAGCTAGCTGGTTTACTGAAATTAAGATCACACATACCTGAGCTTTTATAACCTGAGACAACACAAACCAAACTTGACTAACTTAGTTTACTACACCAGACCAAGAATTTTGAGCATTTTGCTGAGGAACAACAAGGATACTCATAAATGAATGACATTTGAGCAGTTACCATGTCCCTACCCCTCACCTCAGCTCCTGGCTGCAGGGTCCCTTCCCTGTCTGCCTGCGCTTGAGCTGGTGCCTGCACAAACAGTAGCAAATCAGTCAGCAGGCTGACTGACAAAAACTGATCACCTTTCCGGGGACTTTACTCAGGATGAGCTCATCTTCCTGCCATATTAAAAAAAAGGGGTATAAATAAAAGGTCAAGTAAGGCCAGCCCAACAAAAACTTTAAATTTTCTAAGCTCCTGCATGCCCACAGAGAGAGCTCCTTAGAAAAGTGAACTGTCTCAAAAATATTTGAGAAATTGGCTACGAACAGACTTAAGTTTATGTAAGCAACAGTAGTTAGAATACTGTCATATTTACGCTTCCTGTGTGATAATTCATAGTATTAGGAAGGTGAGCTATCTGTAGTTATTAAACTTGGAAATATAGTTAAGTTTGTCTTCCACTCCTAGTGTCAGTCTCATATGACAGGAAACATTCTCCTTTTTCTGGATTATTTTGGAGGCATCTACCATTCCAGTTCTACAGAAATTTAGGAAGCTGTATGTCTGTAGAACGCTTACTCCACTGTAAATGTAACTTCAAATGCATGAATTGTGAATCTCCTTTTAAAATGTGAAGAGTTTTAAAAGACTAGGCAAAACAGCGCAGCATATTGCCAAGAGGGAGTACCTCACAATAAAGTGTTTTGCTTTAAAAATTGTGGATATTGAACAGGAATAAAAGCAACCGACCTCTTCTGACCATCTTAACAAAACCACTTCTTAAGGAGCAGCCAATTTTTAGTAAGCAGGACTGAACACCAGAAAAATTAGTTTGTAAAGCCAGTAGCCCCCCACTATGCCACTGTGCTGCTGCTGACAGGCCACTGTGACACACAACTCCTTGGTGCTCTATGTTTTAGTCTCAACTTATAATGTGCTACACTATTACAAGCAGATTCCAAAGACGTTTTATGCCAGCACGCAGTCGCATCTCTTTGCAGACATTACAACCCATAAGCAGGCTTTCCGGTCAATGGCCGATGAAACCGGGAACGGCGACCTGCGCCGATCACCCGGCCAAGCCACACCAAAGGCAGCGGGGACGCCGCCCTGACAGCCAGTTTGACTTTCAGTTTCCAAATTCTTCCTCACGGCCCTCCGCGGGCCCACATCTCACTGTCCTCCGGCGGGGACCCCGCGGCACCGCACTCCCGCCCGACGGGGCGCCTCGCCCGTCGGACAGCGCCAGGGCTGGGCCGGCCCGGGCTGCAGCGCCGCCGGCTCGGGTACCCTGTTTACCCACACGGTCGCGGGGACCGAGCCAGGCCTCACCGGGAGAGGACGGGGCGCAGCCGGGTCCCCGCGAGGGCGCATGGGGACACACGACACCCTCCCGACACAGCGCGGCCCCGGGACGGG
>VZRL01000067.1:63582-126392 GCA_013397895.1 Origma solitaria
ACCGAGCCCTGCGGGACCCCCGGGCTCTGCAGCTCCTCCGGGCGCTCCCGGGGCCTTTCACGCGCGCGGGAACCCGGCCGGGGCCGGCCGATCGTGTGTCGGTCCCCGCGCGCCGATGGCTGGTTTGGCGTGGCCCGTGGGAGCTGGAGGAGCTGCTCCCGCCTCGGGAGGCCGCCCGCCGTGCCCCCGGGTTTGCCGCTTCGTTCCCTGCTGCACGCAGCCCAGGGATCCGCAGGAACGCGCCCTTCCGAACCGCGGGGCAGGAGCGCCTGGGGACCCGTGTGTCTCCGGTATCTGTGTCCCTAGTGCGCCTTGCTGACTTGCCGCCCTTGTGCAAGAAACAGTCGCTAACGAAACTGTAGGGTTTTAGTTTCTGATGGTAGTCGGAACTCGCGTACGCGAAATCCATGTGGTTTTGGTGGCTATGTTGTCCTGCTTTTATGAAAGTAAAGAGTAAAGCGTGGTTTTGGTGCTTAAACTTTTTTTTTTTTTATTTTTTGATAAACGAAGAGTAAAAACTTACACTTTCATGCTTTGCTTTCTTTCTCTCTCAGGCTAAAAAAAAATACACAGTTGAAGTCGTCTTTATGAAACCGATCCTTGGTCACGTGTAACTTTTGATGTATGGTCTCTAAAGCCCCCCACTATGCCAGCAGCTACCGTAGACCATAGCCAAAGAATCTGTGAAGTTTGGGCTTGTAACTTGGACGAAGAGATGAAGAAAATTCGTCAAGTTATACGGAAGTATAACTATGTAGCAATGGTAAGTGGGTGTTTGATGTCTGTTTAGCAAATTACTGCAAAAATCGTGACTTCAGTTGAAGTCAGCAGACTTGCTCTTCTTTTTTAATTGGAAGTATAAGGAATTCTTAATGTTGAATTAATGCTGTATGAACATCTGGATTCTAATCTTTCACCTTTTTAAAAGTTAAGTTTATGCACAGAACTCTTTAGTTATGGTATGGCTAGATAATAAGTTTTATCACAAATGAGCAATGTAAATCTATATGGTTGTCGTGTTTTCACGTTTTAATTCTGCTCTTGCAGGATACAGAATTTCCAGGAGTAGTTGCAAGGCCTATTGGAGAATTCAGAAGCAATGCAGACTATCAGTACCAGCTCTTACGCTGCAATGTCGACTTGCTAAAAATAATTCAACTAGGACTGACGTTTATGAATGAGCAAGGAGAATACCCTCCAGGAACTTCAACTTGGCAATTTAATTTTAAATTTAACTTAACGTAAGTGTTCAATTTCCGTGATGCTAAACACAGTATGTTTCTGACTTACTAAAAATGTGTAAATACTGTAGGAACTTTTTTATCTATCTGATTGAAATACTGGAATACCGTAAATACTCATGTAAGGAAAACTTTTTTCAGCTAAACATGTGTTTTCTTCCCTCGTTTCTGTACAGTCTGTCTTACTGTTAGTAATTTGGTCAAAAATGCTAAGCAGTTTCAAAAAAATTTGTGAAAGGCATTTATACTTAGTGTAGGAGTTAGCTCTGGGTTTTCATGTTTAGTATTTCAGAGTGCCTTAACTTAGTTTAACTTGTACTAGTTGCTATAAAAATTATATATTGTTTCTTTGCATACTTTAAATGGAAAATATCATTTGAAGAAAAGAAAAAGTAAAGTTACTGAAATGACTAAAAAAGTATATCAAATGTTATCAGCGAGTTTTGAATTATTTTGTCTGAAGTCTTGGTTAAAAAGCAAGCTATTTTTTACTATATTGGAATAATACTGTGAGCTTTATTTCCCAGTGTGATTTTTATTAGTGATAGAACTTACTTTTAAGTATAAACCTCACTTTTTCAGGGGGATCAAACATATGTCTGATGCTCTAATTATATCTTTAGCTGGTGGTCACCAAGGCTACTAGTATGTTGGTTTTTTTTTTTCCTCTGAAGTAGACATAATTGATCTGATACATTTTTGTATGTTGATTATCTGTTGAATTGAATTTCAGTGCAGACACTTTTCACACATTTAAATGTGTTCAAACCTTGGGGCTTTTGGCAGTTGTGTTGCAAGTTGCTAACTGGACAACTTTATACACGAGTTAAAGCCACAGCCTACAAAGGAGGTTTAGAGAACAGACTTTTTGTTTCTGCAGATGAAAAGACTTGTTTCAAAGTGGTTGAGGTTTTTAAGAGGAAAACTGCTGCTGCTTCTCTTGATCTCTCTGCTCTTTTAAACAAGCAGTGCTGTGAATTGTCACAAATCAGTTTGGTCTGAGCAATGACATGCTCTATTTAGTCTTGTGTGAATTGTCTCTTGAAAGAGAAGTAAGTGCAGATTTAATGTTTTGGTATCTCTGAAATTACCTGGCCATAGGAATGCTGAATGGAAGTTACCCATTTTCTTAAATAGAAGAATATACTAATCCCACTAATTATGGGAGAAAGAGGAGTGAATTAATAACTTCCAAATTGTGATCGTTGAAGAAGAGCCTGTGCTAAACTTTATTTATTTTCTGAGCTTCAAAGGGCTACTTTATATCAAACAACTGAAACCAAAAGTAGTTTTCCATCCATTTGTGCTAGATGCTACAGAGATAATACAGCTTAGTAAGGCAAGGGACCGGTAATTACCAAACGACCTTGCTTCTAGTTGATGGGGGGAATTTATAGAAAAATATAAGCTTGGTAGGTACTGTATGAAATATGATTTTTTTTTTTACATGGATGGACAACTTACTTATTTTTGTCTGTTTCTAAACATCCATTTGGGAAGTGGCACTGTGCCAAGTGTTCTCTTCCTAAAGCAAAACAGCTGTTGGTTGCTCCTAGAAGGTAATTTTTTTTGTATGTGTGGTTCCAGCCAGGTCTTGTTTTAGTGTGCTTTTAAAGAGCATAAATATTTCTCTAATCATACTATGCACCTGATGAGTGCAGAGCATCAACTGGAATGAAACCCCCTTTCTGTTAAATGGTGTGTTTGTTTTGGATGGGTTCTTTAATGTGCTATGGAGATAGACAGGTGTTGAGAAGCTGATGCCTCAAAGCTGGAGAGCTAATGAGCAGCTGTGGAGGAGGGAGGAAAAAAGATATAACACATCTTGAGAATGTGTCTCTATGTTCTAATGAATGATGACTTGCTATTAGGAATAAGGAATATAGGTCTATGACTGAACCTAACAGTCAAGTTTGATATATTGGTTGTCTTGTCTGGGTTTTTTTGTGTGTTTTCTTTTGATTGTTTTTTATTAAAATTTAAAACTGTACACTGAAGAGACTTTGTGGAGGAGTATGTTGTGGACAGTAAAATGAGTGTCATCTTCTAAGTAAACTTGTATTTGCATTATTATTTTTTTTCTTCATTTAACCATTCTATGTTTTTGTCACAATGATACAGATTAAACCTTAGAGGCAAAATAAACCCCAAAACATGAGTTTCATCATGAAACCATTAAGATGTCACAAAAAAAATAGTGTTAAAAGGAATAAACATGAAGGTAGGAGGGGTCAAACAAGTCATAGAGAAATTTTTATTTCATCCTGTTAAATTTTAGGTCCAAAACAGGCTGTTAAAGTTGAAACAGATTGTTTAGAAAGAAAAAGTTAGGCTACCTGATTTTTAAGGATTGACTAGATGGAGCAAAGTACTCCATTTTTAATTTTATTGAGAAAGAAGTTTTGATGAACACGTCTAAACATTTACATAAGCTTAAGTCACAAAAGACTTGTAGGAAATATTATCCACAGAACTAATTCAGTATTGGGATCTGGAGTGTAGTGTTCGTAGTAATGTATTGTAATGTGTTAGTGCTTCAGCTGTTGTATTTAATGTGTCACAGTTCAAGTAATTAATACAGATATTTTACGAGATGAGTTCCATTGATCCACTTTCATCTCTAGGTTTACAAAAGAGGGGTTATATGTCACTGGAAGAGGAGCAGGAACTAGTTTTTTTATGAAGATGCTAAGAATTGAGGTGCTGTGAATGATGAAATGTTAATAAAGGTTAAAAAAAAGCTTTGAAAAATGGTTGGTTTTGTAATTAACCCAGAACAAAGTCAAGTTTCTCCTGCTCTGTGCTAGTGAAGTCTGTGGAATAAATAGCAAGAAAGAAATGTTACCTCACTAAGGCTTGTAGATTTTGGAAATTTACTTTTCCTCTCTGTTTTTAGAGAAGATATGTATGCTCAGGACTCTATTGAACTGTTGACGACATCTGGTATCCAGTTTAAAAAGCATGAAGAAGAAGGAATTGAGACACAGTACTTTGCAGAACTGCTCATGACATCAGGAGTTGTATTGTGTGAAGGAGTCAAGTGGCTTTCCTTTCATAGGTAAATTCTGCATGTTAAGTATTTGAGCTTCCAACATCAGTCGGTGGTTGAATTCTAGAGCTTGGATTTCACATCTCCTGTGTTTAAGTCCTGTATATGTAGCCCATAGGTAAGGCTTAGAAAGCATTGCTGCACTAATACCTCTAACACTTCTGTATTGGAAGAATAGAGGGGACAGGGGTTTCTACTGGTGTTTTTATTTTTGGTGTTTACACAATAACCAGAAAACTGTGAAGCTGAAAAACATGAAACTGCTAAGCCAGCAGGTGGCGCTGTACACGTGGAAGTATTAACAGAAACAATGCTAAGAACAACCTATTCCTAAGCAAGCCTTGAGGAAATATTGTTTGTTTCATGGCAGAGACCACCGCAGGATTATCAGTGGAGAGTTTGATAAAGCACTTTTGATTTTGTCATAAATCTCCTGCTAATCTGGGCAGACAAAATTATTCAGCTTGGAATGAGATCCTTGATAAGCCTTAATTCTAGCTTCAGTAATGCATATATTTGACTGTTTGTTCCATCAAAGGAATCCCTCTTTCAAGTAGAAATAGAAATGTGAATGCTAAATCTCTATGAATCTGTCATGATACAGAAGATTTTTGAGTGTTAATAAGATATAACACTTTAAAACATACGCAGTAGTTGTGGTTTAGCCAACTACATGTGCCAGAATTTTTGCAAGCAACAGTGGCTTTAAAGGCTTATTGCTATGTAATGCCCATCAGTTGATGTCTTAAATGCTGGCTTCTAAGGAAGTCTACAAGGTAGAGCAAATGAATAAGGCCGTAAGCAAACTAGTCTCAGATAAAACATTTTTATCTCTCATTTTACATTGGTGGGTGGTATATAATGAAATTAGAAAAAAACCTCTTCATCCATAAGTATTAACAGTTGGAGAAGACAAAGTCACATGGAATTAGAGACGTATTTATTCAAAAAGCAAACAGAAGAATAAGAATGGTTTTGGCAAGGAATGTACAGCAGTAGTTGAAGGGTGCATATAACATCATTACAGAAGTCATTGTTTTGATTTGCTTTGTAGAAAGAAGTGTCAGGCTAAGTTTCCAAAGGAGAGAGGTTGAAAAGAAAAGAGTTAAACAAAGAAGGATCTTCTGAGTACAGTTGTCACTTCAGTCTTCCACTTACAGTTGTTTCAACTCACAATAGACTCTAAAATGATCTTTACTCTGCTATCTTGGTTCAAGAGTAGCACCTTGGGGAAGAATACTGTAACAGGAATTCCATAAACTGTGTCAAAAAAACTGCAAAAGCCAAATGAGTAAATAAAGGTTTTTTTGTCTCCTTAAACACAGTATTATGGGCTCTTATGTGTATATTTGTGATTTATACTTGACTGCGGTAATATAACTTAGGTGGTTCAAGAGAAGGGGAGGCAGGTTATGCATGTAAGTGGTGCCTCAGCAGAGAATGCCATGTAGGAGCAGCTTCAGGCTAAAACTAGTGCTTTTCAATGTTGCCTGATGGCTAAGGGCCATAAGGTATACCTGAGCAATTTCTATGCTAATGATTCTTTTTAGAGCATAATTATATTTAGTGTGTGTAATTCCTGACAAATAGGCTGGTCAAAGTGTAGTGCAAGCCATGTGCATTAATGCCATTTTTCACTGGTGCAGCTTATGAAGGGTTTTTGAAATGGCTTTATTAATAGAAGTCCAGTTTCATCTGTGTTAAAATGAGTTTCTGTTGTGGATTTCACTGAAAGTGTCTTTAGAAATCCTCCTAAGACAGCTGTTCAGCAAAATGTTTGTTAAACACTGATTATCAGAGTTTTTAAAAGTTTTTGTGCTTTTCCAGACCTTCTTGATATTATCTTGAGCACAAAACCCTGGAGTAAGTGGGTTAAGTTCTGAGAAAACCAAAATTGCACGAGGCTATAAATGAGCACGGATCATATAAAATGTGCCACGAAGAATAGTGCTGTTTCTAAATACATCTTTGATTGTGATTATGTTCTATCAGTGCAAACTTAAGCAGCAGGATGCTCAGTTGAAAATGTGTTCCATGCAGGTTTTCCATGCAGTATTTCTTTGACTACTGAAAAAGCTGTGCTTGGTGGTTGCTGACTCTGCTATTGCCTCTGTTTTCTTAAAATGCTTTAATTATTATTAACTCTTAAAACCTGAGTCCTGTAGTAAATAGGTAGAAGGGAATTACTCCTTTTTCAGAGTGTGAAGTTACGGTTTGGCTTTAATTTTCCAGCCTTTGATTTCCTTGAACTTTCATGCAATTTATTTCTACGCTCTTCTCAAATTGTTAAAAAAACTTTGTGTGCTTTTTATCTCTGCATTTGATTTAGCTGCCTCGGCATCCTGACATGTTGGCAAATCTGTGTGGACCTGCAGTTCTGTCAGATACAAGTGAAGGAATATTTGCACTGTCACCAATTCTTGTGTATTGCAACTTCGTAGACAACTTAATCAAGTCTTGTGTGTGTGCGTGTTAAAATGTATTTGAATCAGTGAGAGAGGGGAAAGCCCTGAATTTGTGATTTTTATCGCAGTCAAAAGAGCTGTGAGTGCTTGGCACTCTAGCAAGTTAGGAAGGAACAACTCAAATGCTGATTTTGTAGAAGTTCAACTGACTGCTCTGCTGAAGCTTTGAGTGTCCCACTTGTGAGCAACCTCATTTGTCTACCTTTGGAGAGTCTATGAAAATATGCTTTTTTGAAACCAAAAACCCAGATGTTTTTGGGATACTGGAAAGTTCCAAGCTAATGTGTTTCAATAATCATTTGTGTAATAAACTGATTTTAGTAAAATTTAATCTGTTGGCTCATTTCTGTTATAGTAAACTAAAGCTTTCTCAGCTCTTGCAAGTCTTTGATTTATTTCAGAGGCTTGGTGCTTGAGTAGAATTCATTGTTAATTGACTGTCTGAATTCTTTCTTGATAGTAAGGGAAAGAAATAGGGGTATGTTTGATCTTTACTCTTCTCTTGTTGCCTAGAGCTGTCCATGTTCAGTGAAAAAACAAAACAGATGTCTGTGAGAGTACTTACGTTGTCTAGCTCCACAGACTGTGGCTCACTGTGCTAAGCAGTTTCAGGTGATTATATTAGAAATGATGCAAGTTTTTTAAAGCAAGGAAGCCTATGTGCTTCAGGGTATAAAGCAACCACTAATCACTGTTAGAGAATTAGAAGAAAACTTCGTTAATGAGCAGGTAATTACATAATTGCTCACAATGGACTTTCTTACCTGTCTCAGCATTCAGCAGTGGCCACTCAAAATTTGTTTTACTGGATCTATCTTAGTCTTGAATTGGAGTGAGTTTTTATGTCTGTAAGCTTGGATCTGCTACAATCTTCAAGTGAAAAAGAAGTGTAATTTTCAATCAAAATTGCTATTTGTAATAGCCAGCTCCCTCTCAATATGAATAGTAAAGGAATGTTTGCTTTTATTTTCTTGCAGTACTTCCTTTAAAGAAAATAGAAGTGTTTGAGAGCATCTGTTTTTTAGTATTTTATTCATACACTTTTTTTTTTGAAGACAAGTCCAAGTATCTTTTTTGTTTTTAAAGAGGAGTAGCACAAATACTGGTTTTTTTCACTTTAAAAGTTTTAATATGGCTGTTACATTTGAGCCTTGAGGATGATCAATGTCAGGAATTCAGTGAGTTAATAAACTGTAGACGCTAGAGGAGTAAGTCTCCTTAATCCTGAACAGTCTATTTTGCATGTTTTTGAACAGCCTTTTTTGCTAATGTGGCTTTTTCTTTTCTTTTCTGTAGAGGTCTTTATGCTGATACAGGCTTTCCTACCACTTCCCTCCCCCTTCAGATGATCTAATAAAATTAGGCTTCCAAGCTGCTGTTTTGCCAAGTTTAATACAGTTTTTACTTTGTAAGAGTCAACTGAAATCCTTCTTTGTCTTTGGCTTCTTTGCTCTCTGGCCAGTGGCTGCTGCTGTGGAGGTTGGAGGGTGGCCAGCACAGCTTCAAAGCACCAGATGTAGTGCAGGATTTGTTCAACATGAAATTTCTGCTTAGAGCGCTGGAAACCTCCATGGGAGATCTGCAATAGTCTATAACTCCTGTATATCTTGTATTAATGGACTTGTGGCAAACAGTCCGTTCACTCCCAGTATGTTCAAGGTTTTTCTATTCTCTCTCTAGAAATTCATAGTATAAAGATGATGTAAATAACCTTATTGTATACAAAAGGTTCAAAAAGTAAACTTATTTACATTGAGGGTGCAAGCTGAAACCTTGAGCCTATAGCAGAAGTCACCACTCTTCGTGGATCCTAAATATCTGTAGCATCAGTGGTCTAGTGCTCTTAACTGATTTGTCTTTTCTACTGCTCATCTCACAGTTAAAAGTCCTGGTCAGTATTTACCAAATTTCAAAATTCTTGGTTTTGAGCATAATCCTTTTGTAATCAAGAATGAACACAAAGACTTAAACTGAAAATTTGGAGTCTGTGGTGGCCGCTTGGTCACTTGAATCATCTCTTGGCTCTATGCTAAGGTTCCTTAAATAGCAAAACTGATGGAGCCTTCAGCAGGGATAACCCTGCTGTGTGTTTTCATCTTCTTTGTTAGTACAGGCGTTTTTAAAATCTTATGTCAGTAAAATCTAGGAACTGACTTGGTTCAATGCAAACTTAATAACATAGAACAGAAAGTATCAATCCTCTGTTTAGTTTAGTGGATATGTGCATGAGCTGTCCTGCAAGTATAAGGGATCAAAACAGATGAGATTCATGGCCGTATCCTGAATAATCTGGTTTGTAATCACTGCCTTCCTAGGGAAAAGCATAACTAGTCATCACTGCTTTTTGTTGTGGTGTTCAATCCTGCTTTAATACCTGACATCTGTCTTTCCTGTACTTAACCCTCTTGTTTCCTCTCATAACTCTTTGTAAAAGTGCGCCGTTTCCACATTACACGCCTCACTCCTATGTCCTCTTTCTTCAATTGAGCTATTGAGGAGGAAATCTTCCCAAAGTATTCTCTCTACCGTATACACGCTATAACATCTCAGTTTCTTCCGTCAAATATGTACTGCTCAGTTATCTTGCTGCCTCCTGCAGACTTACATGTACACCCAAAAATTTTTCCAGCTTACTCTGTCAGTGCCTCCAGAAAGAGTAACAGTCTACAAGCTATTAAAGTTTTTAGTTGTCTCTGTGCTGATTTAATTGGAAAAGTTGAAAGACAATCCCTCTTCTTTGTTGCTGTGGGTTAAATTTTCCTCCAGGCATAAACATGCATTGGCTCTGGAAACTCATTAATCTTTTGGATTTCAAGAACTGTAGAAGTCTCTCTCAGTCTGTCTCAGTTGGTAGTGAGAAACTCCAGTCTATGTGAAAGAAACCAGCTTAGGAGTCTTTCTGGTGGGAGTTCTGGTTATCAGATGAAGACCCAGCAGCACTACCTTATTTCAGGATTTAGAGAAACTCCTTTAGGCAGATCTTCTTGTGTCTTCACTTGGCCTCATTCAGACTAAATTAAAATGTTTTCTCTGGAATCTACAATGGGGCCATTTACATTGAAGTTTAATTTTTTTCTTAAAAGTTGGTCTTAATTGCATTGAATTTAAGAAAATTGTCCTATCAATGTGCAATGAAGTCTTGCTGTTGGAAGTGAGAAGGATGCTTCTAAGTTACTTGCTTATATTGTTTTTGTTATTAATTTGCAGCGGATATGACTTTGGCTATCTAATCAAAATCCTGACGAACTCCAATTTACCTGAGGAAGAGCTGGACTTCTTTGAGATACTGCGATTGTTTTTCCCTGTCATCTATGATGTAAAATATCTCATGAAGAGTTGCAAAAATCTGAAGGTGAGTGATCTGTTAATGGTTTGGAACAAATTTTGCATTTGGAGACAGAAAATGTCATTCTTAAAAATACTTTCTCTGTTTTTATTGTCTGTTTTTGCTTTGATAGTGCATATTAAGCATTGTTATCTCAAGTTTAATATATGTAATATTGAAGGCATTGTTAGAAGCAGGCAGGAGCACAAATCAATTTTTATGACTCCTTACCAGTTAAAAATATGTTGAAACTGTATCTACAGTGCTTTTTGATAGATGATAAACCCATATTTGGAATGAATTCTTCATTTCCTTAGCCATAAGAATTGATGGATTTCATATACTCTTATTTCCTCATTGTGCAGTCCACTAAAGGACTGTAGTCATCGAGGCAAAAGTATTTGCAAGGAGATGATATGTGGAAGTGTCTTGGGAAGAGAAACGCAGTGAAGAATGTTTCAGATGGCCCCATAAGCAAAGATAAACAACAGCATATGTTCAGGGGCAACATGTGACTTAGGAAAGAAAATGAACTAGAAACTAATGTCTCATGCCAGGCCAGCGGGGCTACTGATTGGCTTACTCTATCAGGCATAAAATTTGGATACTTTATTGGACTGGAGAATGAATGGGAACTGGAGCTAAGTGTGTGAAAGGGAAGACAGCAAGTGAAAGAAAGATACTAAAGGCGCACTGTAAACAGCTTTACTTGCCAAAGAGCTGTTAGGAGTATGGACTACTGCTGGAATGAGGTGCATCACTCATCTGAGGCAATTGATAATTTGTTGCTTTATGGAAAGTAAACTCTCAAGGCTTTCTTAATGAAAACCTGCTGGAAGAAGAGAACACTTGCCTTAGTAAAACCAAATCCTATCTGAGGAATGGCTTGCCACTTCATCGTTGCTGAACTAGTGATCTGTGTGCTGTTTATAGTCCTCTGTTTCTTTCTGAGATGGACTAGCAGAGTGTGTCACTTTGAGTAGTAGCCTACTTTTGTGTGAAGTAAATGATGTGAATCCTTTGTTAATCAAATTAATGTTGAAAATGTAGACTGCCCTTCCAGTTAGTAAGAAAAGTGTACTTATCTGTGTTCATAAATATACAGTTGTTTTTGGTATGATCATCTGGGCAAGTGGCTGTGTATTGAGAACATCTTAGGAACACTTCTCCACAGAGGCCAGGAGCAAAAATTAAATGCTCCTAAACTTCAGGAGTCTTAAACTAGGGGTGGGGGGAACCCCCCCTGAAAAGTCATCACTTTCTCACTCCCAGTGAAGCAAAGTAGAGCATCTGGTGCCTATCTGGTGACACACTTTGCAAGAACAGAATGTATATTCCAAATTTAGTGACATAGAAAACGTGACAAATTGATGTTCCATTCAGAGGTGACATTCCCAGTGGGCTTGGGAAGGAGGGTATTGTAGTTTCTGATATAATTAAGGCATAGTTGTGTGTAACCTGCATTGTTTAGACACACTAAGATTTTTTTTGGAAGACAAGAAAAACCTTCACAGGTCTTATTTTGGCAAACCATAAGAACAAGGGTGATTTTTTTTTTCCAGAGCTGAATATGTAGGTCAGCTTTCCTGCAGTAAATTTTGATCCAGTCGCCTAACCTGCAGACTGATAGTGACAGCAGGGGAAGGGGAATGGACTATCTTATCCCTCCAAATTTACCAGTGATGAAATGATGGTGGACTTGAACTATACTCAGAGAAGCTGCCTGAAACAAATTACTAAACATTCAGTGTTGTGACTTCAAAAATGCATGTGCTGTCTCCTAATGTGTGTCACTTTCAATCTTTATTAAATTGCAGTGAATTGAACAGCTGTGCAGTTGTCTTTATTGACTTGTCTAAGTTATTTTTTGTATGAAAGTCACTGATCTGCTGTAGGTCTCCCACTCTCTGCCCCTACACACCCAAAAAAAATTCTTGGCATTGGAAAGAGAAATAGGCTTCAGGATTGGAAATCTGTTTGATGCTTTTTTTGCAGAGTTAAGTACTCTGTGAATTTACAGTATGTTATTGTGACTTTACTGGCATGCAGATTTGGAGTTAACTTGAGATACTAATGTAGTATAGGTTAAAATCTTACTTATTGTCTGAAAATCTTTTTATGTAGACAATTCCAAACCTTTTGCTAGTAGTGGCAATCCTAAGTAATATAAATTGGTAGACCTTATTAGAAACTTGCTTTTAATTTGGAGTTTTGTACAGAACAATGATCTCTAGGACTGTGCCATGAAATTAGAGTTTGAAGTAGATTTGCTGTTGACCATGGTTGTGTGATTATGTAAATTATTCTGTGGCCTTTTTTGTGGAAGTTTGATACTCTGAAAATTTGGGAAGAATTTGTCCTTCTCCAAGAGTCTGGAGTGCAAAAGTCTTACCTGAAAGAGAATCTCAATAGCCTATTAATTTTCTGTTCTGGTTCTGGCCAGGACAGAGTTAATTTTTGCAGTAGCCAGGAGGGAGCATGGCCAGGGATACAGATTATTCTGTGCCACCTCACATCATTTTCTGGGCATGGGGAAAGAGCTTGCTTCTGGGTCAGGGTAGTGTGGTGGAGGAAGCAATCAGGTATTGGGGGTTTCTGCAGGGTGAGCAGTAATGTTTCTCTTCTTGTATACTCTGTCATTAGTATTGTTATTTTTTCTGTTTGTTTTCTTATCACACTGGTGTTTTCCAGTAAATTGTTCATATCTCAACTGGTGATCTTCACTTTTTTTGCCTCCAGTTCTCTTCTCCTGCCCACCGCAGGAGAGGGGCAGGGAGAGGGGGGAGTGTGAGTGAGTGGCAGTGTAGTTTGGAGTGGTTTTAGTGGGAACACTAAAGTGGAGAATACCATTCCTAAACCATGACAGCCTTACGTAGCATCCAGTGTAGGGCATGAAGGGTTGAGATCTGATCAGAGTGGGTTGGAAGCAAATTTCATCAAAGCAAATGGTCACAATGTTGCTTGGTCTGTTCATGTGAGTGTGGTACCTAACCCTATAGGGTTTTTGTATATGCATTATGCACCCATCAGGGTGCTCTTTTTCAGATCAGGAAGAGCAATCAAGATTGCTTTGTTGATGTATTGTGGGATATCAGTTTATGGCAGGATAACATCAATGGCAGTGACGATCATTTGGGATGTGTATTCAGTGCTGCTCTCCTACCCTTACCTTGGGTGCTACTCCCAAGTAATGGGAGTCCATTACTGATCATACCTAGTCTGTGGGGAGAACAGGGAGGATAGCTTCAGGCCTGTTAGAATAGCTTTTGAGAATTTTAAATTTCCTTTGGATGTTAAGGAAAACATGTTCTTGTTGCTATGTCTGCTACGTCTACACCATGTTTAGAGTCAGTACAGTGAACACCATGTCTAGAATCAGGACAGAGTTTTCTAGGAAGGTCAGAGATGTGTCCTGAGGGTGGATAGTCATGAGCATGGAATGTGAGATAAAATGGCCCATTTTTGGGGAAAATTCTCTTCTTCAGTGGTTTGAGAGTGTCACTACACACCCCTGATAAAGTGACAGAATATTTGCAAGAGGAATGCTGTGGCAACTCCATAAAGAATCAACTTACTGAAGTGTGTTTGGCCCTGGCTACTCTTTACTGTACACAGTTCAATACAAGACAGAAGCCTTACAGGAAGAGGAGAAAAGCTGATCAACAGGCACTGTGACTACTCAAACCACAGCTGAACCAGAACAGCTTGTGCCAGTAGCAGTCACACCTACATAGAAGAAGAAATCCAGGACCAAATCAGTTTGCATAGTAAGGGATAAAGAGGAAGCAGAGCTCTCACAACAGGAGGAAGAGGCAAGGCCCGATTCATATCCCTGGGTGAGCTGTGAGATACGCAAAAAGATTTCAGCCGCCAGTCATGAAAGCACCTGGTGACGTGGCTGCTCTGATGCTGGAGTATTGTGGCCCACAATATGAAACTAGATGGTAGTGAAGCCAAGCAACTTGGTACCCCTGTCCTGATGGGACAGTGGGAAGAGGACAGAAACTCTGGAGGTGACTCCTGTCAAGTGTGAGAGAAGGTATTCTCTCAAGGATGATCTAGTGGTGTGCTCAAGCAAGTGCAACATCATGGAGAAAGATGTCCAGTACCAGAGAGAACTAGTTGTGCTGGAGGTGATCTTTAAGGATTCAAATAACAAGAAGTCCCCTGTAGATCCAGATGTGGTCCATTGTACACAATCCATGTGGCAGAAGTTTGTATGGAGCACACCATTGTCATTTGCTAACTCATTGGCGTTGATGTCAATGAAAGAAGAACAAACAGTGCTTCAGGTGACTATCTCTGACTCTAGCAATATGAAGATCTCTTTTTCTCATTTCCAACCTGCTCCTTGGCTGTGGAAAGACTGTCCAAGACTGCCAACAGATTCAAAAGACTCATGTAAACTAGAGAAGAAATGCCCCACCAGTATGGACCAGTCTCTGCTATTGGGAGCAAGTGCTCTCGCCACAAGGTAACCTGTGGTTTTACTTGCATGACCATGGAGAGGACATAAGGAAGTGATGAAAAACCATAGCAGCATGGGTACGTGAGCTGAGAGGAAAAACAACCACCACAGGCCTGGTACATCAGTCTCAGAAGACTATAAGGTTTTAGTTGATGTCAGCACCCAGTGTGTCTTGGTGCCATCGAGATAGTAAGGGCAGAATCCATTTCTGTTTCTGGAGTAACAGATGATCCCAACTGCTGACTGTACTGGAAGCTGACATGAACTTGACTGGGAATGGTGGTGACAAAACCACCCCATTGTGACTGACTCTATGCATCCTTGGCATAGATTACTTCAGGACCCAAAAGAGCATTGGTGGACTTTTGCGATAGCTGCTGTGGAGACAGACAAAATTAGACTTCGTGGAATACCTTGCCTGGCTTCTCAGAGGACCCTTCTGCTTTGGGACCGCTGAAGGTCAAAGAACGTGAGGTACTGATCACTACCACAACAGTGCACTGTTAATAATACCACCCCAATCAGGACTCCGTGACCTCCATCCATGAGATGATTCCAGATGAACTGGAGAGCCAGGGAGTGGTCAGCAGGACTCGCTCACCCTTTAATAGTCCTATATGGCCTATTGACAGTGGACTATCATGGCTTGAATGAAGTCACACCACTACTAAGGGCCACTGTGCTGGACATGCTGGAACTTCAGTATGAAGTCCAAGGCAGCAAAGTGGTACCACCATTGACATTGTTAATGCATTTTTTTCCATTCCTTTGGCAGCAGAGTGCAGGCCACAATTTGCTTTTACCTGGAGGGGCATCCAGTATACCTGGGACTGACTGCCCCAGGGGTGGAAACAGAGCCCCCTATCATTTGCCATGGACTGATCCAGACTGCACTGGAAAAGGGCAAGGCTCCAAAAAACTTGCAGTACATCGATGACATCATTGTGTGGGGGAACATGGCAGAGGAGGTTTTTGAGAAAGGGGAGAAAATAGTCCAGATTGTCCTGAAAGCTGGTTTTGCCATAAAGCAAACTCAGGTCAAGGGATCTGCACAAGAAGTTCAGCTTTTAGGAGGAAAATGACAATACGGATGTCATTAGATTCCAATGGATGTGGTCAATAACACAGCAGCTGCATCCCCATCAACGAGCAAGAAACACAACCTTTCCTAGGTGCTGTAGGTTTTTGGAGGATGCATATCCCCAGTTACGGTCAGATTATGAACACTATATCAGGTAACCCAGAAGAATGATTTAAAGTGGGGTCCTGAACAACAAGCTTTTGAACAAATCAAATGGGTAATTGTTCTTCTGGTAGCCCTTGGGCCAGTCTGGTGTTTCACACCAGAAAGGTGTGAAATACGTGCCCTACTGCAGCTGGTGAGAATGGTCCTTCCTGGAGAGCAGGAGGCACCTGGAGAGACTTGAGGCTGCCCTCTGGATTCTGGAGTTGGGGATAAAAAGGCTCTGAGGCCAGCTATACCACAATTGAAAAAGAGATCCTGGCATCTTACAGAGGGGTTTGAGCTGTGTCAGAAGTGATTGGCACCAAAGCACAGCTCCTTTTTGGCACCCTGACTACCAGTGCTGGGCTGGATGTTCAAAGGGAAAGTCCCTTCTACACATCGTGCCACTGATGCCATGTGGAGTAAGTGTATTGCTCTAATTTCAAAAATAACCTCATAGACACCTGGGCCAGACAGCACAGTATGGAGTGGGTGTATCCTGTTCCCTATCATGCACCCACCTCTGGGAGAATTGAATGGTACAAAGAACTGTTAAAAAATTTGAAAGCAATGGTTGGTGGGACCTTCTAACAGTGGGTTCTGCATTTAGTAATGTAGTTTGGAGTGGTTTCAGTGGGAACAGTAAATTGGAGAATACTCTTCCTAAACCATGACATTTTCAGAAAGCCAAATTTTATCCTGTAATTATTGCACTTACAGACCAAGAAACCATACAAAAATGGTGTGGTATATATTTACAAATATATATACATACATACACCATTAAAAGCAATATTTTCAAAGCATTCTTCAGTAGCCTGCTATAACTTAATTTTTGTATTACTAAGTCTACATTCCAAGGCTTGTGACTGCTGTGCAAATAATACTGATTTTTATTCTGGGGTGTTAATTTCTTCAAAGTGATTAGGAGCTAGAGTAGATAGTTTTATTAGCAGAATTTGATAGTGAGGCACTGCTAACTTGCAGCTTGAGGAAGTAGAGGGTTAGGAACAGAAAGTTAGGAACAGACCATTGAAAGGGTGTGCATCCACGGGTGTTGTGAATTAGCAGCTCATTTTTGGAGTTAGAAAGCAGAGAATATGCTTGTCTGAGATGCACTCTTACTCACTGCACACCAACCCTCCGATTTTGAGAGTGTCAGTTAACTGAGCCTGTTTGCAGTGTTCAAATACTCTAGCCAAACACATAAAACAATTAGCTTCAGTGCTTAACTGTATAGTGTGTAGACTTACCTTAAACTCCTGTAGACTGTTTTTCTGCTGCTCGAGACAGACTAAAACTAGCTATAGCAGTACTAGGTTTCATGTCAGTTTGTAGGTGTTATTTGAGAATGTTATTATTGAAGGTTCCATCTTTTTAAACAAAAACCTGGACCCAAATCTGTTGCCATAAGATTCACAAGAATTTTTGTAATGTTTGATCTGATTTTCAGTTTGGACTCCGTTTTACCTCCATGAGTTTCAATTTTGACTGTTATGCTTTTGCCTCTTACTGCTTCCCTTCCTGTAATTGAAACAGGTTAAGAGTGCAAGGGAAGGTGAACTGTAGGGATTCTTTATTTAAAAGCATTGCCTCTGTGCAACATTTTTGCCTTGCAAAGCTTATGGCAGCACTAAGGATTCTGTCTTTTTTTTTTCTTTTTAATCTTGCTAGATCTTTAAGAATGTGCATGTGCTTTAGTCTTGCCAGTAGCTTTATAGCTTAATGAATTAAAAAAAGAGATTTTGTACAGTCATGTGCTCACAGCATTAAAGGATTGCAGTTACTGTATTACATATCTGTCCTTCAGCTGCTCAGTCTTATCTTTGTAAAACCAAACCAAATTCTGACAGCTTTGCTCTCACACGTAGAAGCTATTACTACTTCGGGGAGGACACTAAAATGAGATTTATTTAATCACTCTGCAGTTAAAGGGATAATTTTTCACATAAGCTTATTGAGAAGAAAATTTCCTTCAAAACTGGAGAAATTTTACCCTTTAGAGAAGATAGATTTGCAGCTTTGGTGTGTTCTCTACAGCCTTGCAGCCTGTCATTCTAAAGCATTATTACAACAGTCAGAAGGGGCAATTAATGCAATTAATTTTTTAAATTGTTCCCTTTTTGTATGTCAGATGTTTATATAATTTAAGAAGCAGATTCATTACACATGTGACTATTAAATACGCATTTTTAACAGAAAAGCTGGCCACACTATTAGATTTTAGTATTTTAGAAGGCTACTTGCAAGATGATGGATTCTTTTTTTTGTGCATGTTTTATCCTCTATTCCCCTACAGCAGCTAACAAAACAAACTTTAAAGAGTGGTAGAATGCCTTGTACAAATACACTAAGCACTGCCTTCGTCTTTTAACTTTGCCCTGTGGTTTCTAAATGCGTGTGGTGTAACACTTTCCTGGACTCCCTATAGTCTTCTAGGTACGTAAGGATACTCTCAATTTTTGTGAAGGGATGTGGAAAAACCCTTACCTTAATTGTTGAAAGGCTAGTTGAGAAAAAAAGGTCTGTTTCAAAGGAAGCCTAGACACTTTACACAAGGAGGCATATGGGCATCTCGTTTCTAAGCATTTAAATTCTTGCGTTTTTAAAAAGTAAAAATGTTATTTTATACTTTTGTTTAGGCAGAAGTATAGGAAAACCTGGTTTTGTTCTTAAGCATTCCCAGCCCTCTTTTCAGCATCTTGAAGGAATTGTTGAGTAATGACATCTGGTTACTGGAGAGGCTAGAACACGAGGAGTACAAGTTTTGTCAGTTGCAGATACTGCTTTATTTAGTCAGTTCTGACAGAGAATATTAATACTATTTGATACTGAAAGTTTGGTTCTCCTGGTATGCATTTATCTGGTATAATGACTGTTTCAACTACTGTGCAAATGTTAAAATAGGCCTGAGGTTGTATGACCTGTATAACAGATTTTCCCAAATACAGCTGTTCAGTTTTCTAATACAACTTTTTCAGCAGTTAACAAAAATGTTTTCTTTTTCAGGGTGGATTACAAGAAGTGGCTGAGCAGTTAGAGCTGGAAAGGATAGGACCACAGCATCAGGCAGGATCCGATTCTTTACTCACAGGAATGGCCTTTTTCAAAATGAGAGAAGTAGGTGGACATACTGGTTTTATTTCCATGATAGTAATGTGCTG
Organism: Origma solitaria; assembly: GCA_013397895.1. NCBI lineage: Eukaryota > Metazoa > Chordata > Aves > Passeriformes > Acanthizidae > Origma > Origma solitaria. The sequence continues at coordinate 82,520 of VZRL01000067.1, forward strand.
TGATAGTCACATGGAATTGCTGATTCTGATAAGTCTGTGGTATTTTAAAAAGGTCTCTGAAGGGCTTCAGGGGTCAATCCTTTCTTGACAAAAATGAGACCACCTGTGTTTTCACCAGAGTAAGTGTGAACCAGCCTTGCTAATTCCCTGCTTTGCTGCTGTATTTCTTCCCAATTCCAGCCTAGGCCTGACTTCCGGATTTTTTTATGATGTTTTGTTTTGGGGTGCTTTCTTCCTCACCTGTTTTGCAGTGTGCCTTTTTTTAGGTGGCTGCTGCAGTGAGGTAGGAGCTGCTGTAGCCAGACTCCTGTCTGGGCGACTGTACTCAAGCCAATGGTTGTTTGGGTTTTTTGGGAGCTTTTGCTCAGTGTAGTATTCAGCTGGTGCATCCTACAGCTTGTGGCAGGCTGAGAGGTGGGGAAGGAGTGTTGACTAATCACTTCTAGCTAAACTTTCAGGCTAGAGGTATATTAAATAATGACTTTCAGGCTGCTGTGGAGAATTTCCATGCATTTCTTCTTCTTTGCCATTGAGTGAAGTACAGTTTAACTAAGGTTCTAAAAGATTATATGCTGGTCAGTTAATTCAAGGTTTACAGCAAGGATAATCACGTCTTACAAGCTCCACATTTCCTTGCTACTTGTCTGCATACAACAGGAAAATACTAGGGTATTTTGCATTAGCAAACAATCGAATATTGAACAGGCCTCTTCTGGAAAGCAGTTGCACTGGACAAATGCCAGTGCATCAGAACATGGCATTCTTCCAGCAATAGTGTAATTTACCGTGTCAAAATAGATGGCAATGTCAAACCTCATCTTTTAATAATGTTAAGCACTATATGCTGAAGTCTACCTTCTGGAATCCAGCCTTTGGTATGAAGGGGAAAATGATCACAAGATTGTGACAAATACTAGTGACACAGCAGGTGAATAATAAAAAATGTGGTTTAAGCTGCTTTGCTCATCCTAACACTCTGTTCCGCCTGTGCTGGAACTGTTGCAGTTGTCAAGCAGGTCATGAGCTATAGATGCAATAAAGAGGATTACATTTCTGATATGATTCAAGCCCAGTGTGGCTACCTGCTGTCTACCTGGTATTGTTAAACTTTCACTCCTGAATTTGAAACAAAATCCAAAGCAAAGAAGGGGAAGCATATAATAATCACGCTTAAGAATACAGCCTTTCAAGTTAGTTTTTTAGAGGAAAAAGTTCAAACCCTTGATACTTTCTTTAATGAGATACAGTGTGTGTTAAGTGGCAAACTAACTGGTTGCATTTATTTACTAAAAGCTTTTACCAGAAGTAGAAGTCTCTGAGAGTTTTTTAGCGCAACACACTTGCTTAATTAAGCCAACAGATATGGACCGCTAATGATTTTTTTTCTCAGTACTTAAAAATATTCTTTGCAAATACAGCATTTCTAAATAAGAACACAGTAGTAAGCAGAGAGAAGTACATTTAATGTAGATTTTTAAAGCCTTTTCAGGAGAGTTCAGTGTTTACTAATGTATTTCGGGGTAAAAAGACTTCACAGTGCTTTTAGAGGTACAAGATTTTGTTATTAATTACTGTGAAGGAGATGCATCCTGACTGTGCTGCTAAAAGCAAATCTTGAAGGGAGGCATTTTGAACTGTGTGATATATACAGGCCTCCATGTTTAGATTGTGTATTGTGTCCGTTCTGCTCCTGCATACTTCTGCATGTCTCAGATTTTTGATACTGATGATGGCTCAGAATGTGAACCACTGGGGTGTCCAGGATTGCTGTGAAGGCTTTAGGGTGAAAAATGTTTGTGTGTGTGTGTGTGTGTGTGTTCTTATTTTTGCAAGATAATTTGTGATCTTGTGCTTGAAAACCTAAGTCTGAAAGGCAGAATATCAGAATATCGTGGGGTTTATTTTGTTTTCCACTGAAAGGTTCCATTTGTAGAGTGTAAATGCAATCTTAGTACAAAATTTTGCTGTTCCCCATTGAATGAAGTCCCCCCTCTGTGAGGAGCTGAAAAAAATACATCTTTCTGCATTTCTCTAAACTGCTTAATGGGTTTTGTGCTCATCCTCCCCACCTGCAAACCTGTATCATATAAATCAGGACATATCCCTATTTCAAGACAGAGTATGGTGAATACTCCACTGAGGAGAGGTAAGGGAATGGACACTGATGATGGGTGCGAAGCATATGCCTGTTGTAAGAAGCACCGCAGAAATTAGATGGAGAAATATCTTTGTTGCACTTGCAGATATGTGAGTAATGACTAATAATACAAAATTGTGAAAACATTTCATTTGGCCATTTAATTGGGAGAGGTGCACAGAAAGACTGATTGTATTTTTTGACAGATTTAAATAATCGTGTCATATGGCACATTGTGATAATGTGTTGAGATTAAGTGTGCTATTATACTAATGATATAATTTTTTGCACCTCGGGATTTGATATCCTGTTTAAAAAGAAAGTAATTTTAAAGCCTTTCTACAGTTCTATTGAAACCAAACCTTTTCTTTTGCAATAATTCATGTCTCTCTTTTAACTTTTTAGATGTTCTTTGAAGATCACATTGACGATGCCAAATACTGTGGCCACTTATACGGCCTTGGTTCTGGGTCATCTTATGTACAAAATGGCACAGGAAACGCTTATGAAGAAGAAGCCAACAAACAGTCATGACATGAAATGAAAGGCCATCTTTTTGACCTCCACATGCTTGTATATAGGTTTTATCTCTGGTTGAACCCCTTGGACAATTAAGGCTTTTTTCCCCCCTTTCTCAGCACACTTTCTTTTCTGCCTTTCTATGTACTAAACTTGACTGTTCCTATCACCGATTTTGATCTTAATATTGATATGTAAAATTTTCTGGGTTACATTTTGGCCTCTTAACAAGCCCGTTTGTAAAGAAGCATGTATAGGATCAGTGAGGCAGAGAGAAGGGGAAAGTTGAATCATAATGAGTTGTCTGGTAAACTTACCTATATCATTTTTCCAGCTTTTTGTCTTTCCCTTCCCTTCTCCAAATTAATTGGCTCCAATTATAACTAACTTCCCCCTTCATGTCTGTTCCTTCCAGTATGCAGGCGTTTTAGCTATTCAAGATTGTGGACCATCAAATTTGCACTTTAGAGAGCGACTCTGACTCAGATCCTCTGTTTTATTTGAAGTTTGTTTTGGTTTTTTCTTTTGCCCTCAGCTAGAAAACAATCATCTGCCAAGTTCAGCGGCTTCAGGCTGCATTTCCTTGGTATCTCAACCCACAGAACGTGACTTTATTTGCTGCATAATCTCTATTTGTTCAAGCAAAACAAACTACTGAAATCATAGTAATTGCTCTTACTTTACTAGTGTTCAGTCATCTTCCAACACATCCTGCACATGTCAACTGCTGGTTGGCCTGCTGCTTTAAAACCGCTCTGGGATGGGGGAAAGAGGCTTGAAAAAACAGCTTTACACCCTTCAGGAAAAGAACAGCTATCACTTTAGCCTTTTTGCCATTAAGATGAGAATTGAAGGATATTGGAAAAGTAGGAGTCTTGTAATGGCACACTTCCCTTGATTAACCTTGTGGCTTTTATTCTAGTAATATACACCTCAGATATTTTTTATGAAGTCATATTTATTATGTACTTGATTTCATGATTTTTGTAAGTCAGTTTAGTTGAAGATAAACCCCAAAGATCTGAAAAAGTACTATTTAATTGAATTATTGAATTAGAAGGACAATTAAATCATGCTTTTTTGTAGTTGTTACAAAGACAGATGTTACAGATATTTGTTGTAAGACAACAAAATATAAATAACTTACAGCTAATAAAGTTGCCTGAGGAGTGTAATGCTAGTTTATTTTTGAGTATATCTTGCAATATATTTTAGATATATTGTTTTAAAGGACCCTAAAGTATGTTCTTAACTCTGCATAGCATGTATACAGAGCAGTTGTGCAGGAAGGATTTTTGGTATTGAATAGCTAAATACTAGCCTGAAATGATGGAATGTGTGACATTGTGTGTCTGTGCGTGTGCGCGCGTACGTGTGTTTGACACGGAAATCAATGGCAGAAAAATCTCCAAATGTTCACCAATTATTCTGTTTTATCTTGTACGTAAAAGCAAAAAATCAAACACCTTTTTCTCATTGAATTATGATGATGTAACTGGGCGGTCCTTTTTAAACAAGTAATTTGCATAACAGAGGGTATTTGTTTTTAAAGCTTTTGTAAATAAAGGCCTAAGAAATGTTTTCTTACATAACAACAGACTGGTGGTTTTGTTGCAAAACTTTTCCTGTAATGTGATTATTTAGTCAGTTCAGCTCTGTTTTGTTAGGCCTGATAGTTCTCTTCCACATGCTTATAAAGTGATCTAACTCGCTGCTTGCTGACTGATTCCACGTTCAGAGCACAATTGTGTTCATGTGTTTCCAGTCATTTAATTCTTGTTGTCCTCAGCTGTAAGAGTGGTGATTGCAATTCTGAGGCATCCTAATCCCATTAGTAATTTTATACCATTATGCATTAGATGATGGTGACCTGTTTTGACTTCAGTTGTCTTTGGCTTTAATAAGATAGTGATAGTGAAAGCAGGATGAATTCTTACTGTGGCCTCCAGGGAAAATTTGCATACACATGGAACGAAGAACTCCTGAAGTTTGATGCGTTTGCTTTAAAGTAGTAGCTTTGCCTAAAGCATATGGATACAGCTATCTGGTTAACTTGAGCAGATGACTCTTCGAAGGACTTCAATGGGTTTTTGTTTTGAAGTAACTTTTTAATCGAGGATCAAAGGAAGTTTTTAGAGCCTTCTGAATGTGTGCCTACAGTAGAAGTTCTAGTGCCGATGGGGATGTGCTTTTGAAGTGACTGCTGAGCATCCCATATGCTGTGCTGTTCTTTGCTTCCTGTCATAGAATGTTTTGGGTTGGAAGGATCCTTAAAGATAATCTAGTTCCAACATCCCTGCCGTGGAGAGGGACACCTTCCTATAGATCAGTTTGTTCCTCTAGACCAGTATTTGACTTCAAAGAATTCTACTCTTGAGTTTTCTTCCTGTATGAGAAGCTTTCCTCAAAAGCCACCAATCAGCGTGAAACAGATAATGCTTTATTTTGTAAGAGAACTGTTATTCTGGTCACTGTGATCTTTGTGTTGAGAGTTGATTGCAGCTGGGGAGACATCTGTGCATCATTCATTTCCTTGGCAAAATTAGGTTTAGTTTCCATTAAGGAGTGATTTAAATTGTGAATTGTAGAGATTATGAAAAAAGTAATTTCTTCTTATGTGTAGGACCATTACTTGTAAACTTGAGAGCCTGAAATCTGAATCAGTTTCCAAAGTGGGCAGCTTTAATTGCTTTTGCAAAAATTAATGTGCAGGCACAGTTCCAGCTGTCTAGACATGCACCTTTTTGTTCAGAGACAAGAATTCTCTTTCTAGGCCTCTTCTTTTCCCAATCCATTTAAAATACACTTTTGTTGAATAGGTTTGCCAGAAGAAATGCAATAGCAAAACCTGTTATATTTGATCTTTCTATTTTAATCCACTTGTATTTTTGGCTTCTGGAGTCAGATGAGTGTTCCAGGAACCTTATGTTCTCTGTCACTGTTTTTTTTTAAATATATATAATTTTTATTTTAAGCATTTAGTTCCTTTACTCATTTGAAACTAGGCAAGAAGCATCCTTGAGGTGGAGGAAAATAGGTCTGGAACATATTCAGAGTATTTAAGGCTTTTTCCCATATAAATTTGTGGATGACCTGTAACTTCTGACATCCAAGAAAATTCTCTTACCTTATCTGACTGGTTACTCCAAGCTCAAGAATGGTTCATTCCCTTATTCCGAAAATCCAGGAAAAGTAGCAGGAAGCCTGCATTGCTGAACAAGGTGCTTCTGATTCAACTCAAAACAGAAAGATGGAAGGAGGACCTGTGACATTGTCTGAAGTGTGGATGAAGAGGTTGGTTTAAGAAAAGCAAAGTCTATCTGAAGTTTGTTCTGTGAGGGACAAGAAAAGCTTGTATAGGGACACGAGGGCCAATGTGACACTATGGCTAAACGAGGACAGGAGACTTACTAAGGACATGGAAAAGGTCAAGATAGTCAATGCCTTCTTTGCTTTGGTTTTTACTCTTAGGGCTTGCCTTTAGGAATCCCGGGTTCCTGAGATGCCTAGCAATGCCTGGAATAAGGAAGATATCCTTAGTGGAGGAGGATCAGATTAGGAATGTACAAACAAATTGGACAGAAAGAAGTTCCATTTTAAACTCCCAGCTGGTTTTTCAACCTTGAATTAACTAATAACTCACTTAAACTAATGTGCACTGAAAGAAAACACTTCTGTACTGAGACAGTTTTTAGAACTTCCGTGGACATGTCAATGGATTTAGGGTGGTGGGGGTTCATTGCAGTTTATGAACCTGTAAAATAATTAAGAACTGCAATTTTAAATGAAACAGACTTCTCAAGATTTTAATTTAACATCATGTCAGTCGTGGCAAAGAAAGCCAAAAGCCTCCAGTAGAATTGTGGGTATTTGTCTAACAATTTCAAGTTGTTGAGTATGAACAAAATCTCAAAGAGGATTTTTACATAGACTAAAATAAGTTATCTCTCTGTACTTTTCATACCATGAAGTTATTTTTCTGGTATATCTGATATTTTGTGTACCTTGGTTGGTTCATGTGAGATTGTTTTGGTATTTATTTCCCTCTTGCATGAGGGTGCTTATTTGGTGTTTATATCCCTCTTGCACTACCCTCACACAGGTAGTGAATTGAGGATGATTCCCCTGCATTATTTTAGCAGTGTTGGGCTGGGAATAAACGTGCCCATTGATGCCAGTTGTGAAGATCTGATTTCTGCAGAGGCTGGTGGTGTTCTGCTGCCAGCACAGATGAAGTATTATTTTCTGCCTCTGGAAGTAGGAGAATTGTCTTGCCCAAGTGTGCTCTTTTCTGTGCTCAGAAGACACTTGCCTCAATTAACTGTGTTGGATAATGTGAGGGAGAGCTGGAGAAAGGGGAGAGGAAGGCTTTTCCCTTTTCTGTGTATCAGGCAGAAGTTGGCAATAGATGAACTTTTAAAGCTGCATTATAGAAAACGTGCTTTTTGTTTTGTAGGGCAGCAAAGCAGAGCTGGGGTTGCATTGGCAATACCCTTTCTTTACTTTTCATCATTTAATAGCTGTGCTTGACAAGCTCCTTGTTTTCCTTCATTCTTGTCCCTCTGCATGCTCTGGGGAGTAGCTGTGGTATCTATGATAGTGTTTTATATGAAGCTACTGATTTTTACTATTGTATCTATTTGAATGGCCAGTTAAATCTCTTGATGCGATGGAGAAAATAACTGCAAACAAGTTCCTGTTGTTCAGGCTGTAACAGTTTGTGTGTGTTGTCTATTTTTGCCTTTATAACAGGAGCTCTTTCTTAAGTGAACTGAGAATTATTCTATTTTCAGACAAAAAAAAAGGAAAGTGACTTCATAAAGTGATGACTGTCAGGAAGTGTTGGGTCTGTTCCAGTTATGCCAATCAGTTAAACTGTGAGCATGCAGAGGGGGAGAAAGGGGAGATGGCTCATGGCACACTCTTCCAACTGCTGCACTCAGACTATTGGAACCATCTGCTTGAGATTACAGTGATCTAGGATGAAGGATGTAATCAATGCCTCAAATACTGGATTTCAGGATGACTGAGTTACTGTATTTCAGTGATGAGTGACAACTTGGAGAAATGAAGGAATTATCTATCTAGAGTCAACTTTGGGAGGGAGAAGAATAAAGGAACATAAGTACTGATTGTACATTTCCCATTAAACACTTTTAATCTGGACTTCTGTAGAAGGGAAGGAGAAGAGAAAAAGACGATGAAAATTTTAAAGTGGGAACAACTGAAAAACTGCTGAGGGGATATGGCAAGGCTTTCCTTAGCTTATGTCAGATGTCACTTGCTCCAAGTCTTATCCCAGAAGGCTGCTGCTTTTCCCATCCTACAAGGTCACTGATTAGCAGGTGATAGATTCAAGTGAAGTAGCAAGAGAGACACCCCCACCCCCACTGCATAACGCAGCGCATTTTTTGTATTTTGTTTTGGATGAGAATGTTTATGTACAGTTCAATACCAATACTTTATAGAAGGATTTTAAAAACACAATGTGCTTGGACCATATACTGCAGGTTATGTCTGAACTGGAAGAGGTAAAAGCTGCTTTCATCTTTACATAACTGTTCCTGCACTTTTTTTTTTTGGAGGTCCCTGAGCAGACAGTCTCACTCCTCTCTGCACCAGAGGTGGATCCAGCACTTTCCTAGGGAGGACTGTTAAGAAAGAGGGGAAAGTCAGGCAGCTCTGAAGAATCTGGCATGGCAGGGAGTGGAGAGCCCTCATGAAGCAAAGCTGCAGTGGGTGACAGTCCTGGTTAGCAGCATTACCGTCTTTCTGTACCTCCTTGCTTCTATCAAGTATAGGGGGTTAAAGACATGCCTTGCCCCGCAATCCTTTTTTGGGAGACAAAATTCCACCTTTTTGAGCTTCAACAGTACTCGGAGGAGTGCAGCTCTGTCTGCTCTGCCAGCATAAAGGAAGGGAGTGTTTCACTCATGAAAGATGATAAAGGAATTGCTTCCTTCTCAGCCTCTTTCAGTGGCAGTGCTTTGTGAGGTGCACATTGGAGAAGGGAAATATACCTAGAGAAGGAAGTCCAAGACTCCTGGTGAAGGGGTGAGGGGGGACAGTTACAGCAGCCATATTGTTAATGAAGCCCTAGTAGAGATGATGTTCTGCTGTTCAGATACACCAGCAGTAAAACTGATGGTAGTGAGTCAATGACTACTACGTACATGACCTGCTGAACATGAAGCATTTATTGATGTGAGCAATACATTAACAAGTGGCAAAGTTATACATTACATTTATGTAGAAATATATTTCCCCCCACCCCTCCACACACCAGTCTACTCAATCAGGGGAAGAACTCTCAGTCCAAATAATGATGAAAACCAGCTACAGCATTCCCTGCACTAAAACAAATTTGCTTCCTTTCTGGAGTGTCCCTCACAAGAGATACTCCAGAACCATCTGTATGTAATACTGTGCAATGTGCTCTAGGATGATCCTGCTTGAGCAGGGAGCAGATAACCCCAGTGGTGGTCCCTTCCAACCTTAGCCACTGTGTGATTTTGTGTTTCATTCAGTACCTGCCCCATCATAGTCCACTAAAGAGCTTGCAGTCTGTAACTTAAACTGGACAGTGTTTTTTCTCTCCAGTTAAAGAATTAAAGTGCATTAACAGCAGCTGTGTCTTAACTGCTCAGTGGGAGGAGCTCACCAACACTGTGTTCCATTTTCTTAACAAAATAGTTCTCTGTGAAGACTTTGAGCACTCCATCACCAGTACATCAACTGACATAGAGTATGTGTGGACTACTTCTGGTGCAGACATGTTTTGGATTTGTTCTAACCTACAAATAAAAGAAATTTGTTACACGTGTAGGGGGCTATGGTCCATATGACTGTTTACATATATACAAAATATATTTAACTCTGTTGTCATTTGGGACTCAGGCCCATCTGAGGAGTCTGCAGAACTTGTCCAGTTTCCACTAAAGCTTGAAATGCAGTCATACCTCTAGACAAATATCAGGGATATTATTTTCTTTTTAGCAAAAAAGTAGATTAGTAACTGTACAGTAGGTAAAAAGTACTCATTAAAAAAAATACAGAAATTACACAAAAGACTGTAGTAAAGTGCCTAGCAAGAATAAAAAGGACAGGAGAATCAGCGTAAGCAAACAACATTGCATTCTTGCTACCCTGACTTCTCCACAAATTCTCCTGCATGCATTGTAACACTGACAATGCTCAGTATGTCAAAAAGAGCATTTTTGCTTTGTTATAGAAAGTATTAGAGAGTTTAAAGCCAAGAAGATAGTTAAATCATCAGCAACTATACTTTGGAGCATGATTAGCTCACTTTTGTCCATACTCTACACAGTGAGAACTGCCAGGAACCCTCAAAGCCTGCTGACAGTGCTCTTCATGGAGACACAGCTCATGCCCATTCAGAGAGCAGATGTAGCTACAGCCCTTTGGCTCAGACCTGCTCAGTGTTTACCTCTGAGCTCCCATCTTTCCTTTGCCTTTCTCCTCCCTCCGTCATGTCTGTTTCCCATGCCTCCATCAGTTTTCTGCAAGGGAGACAGCCTCTGGCTGCAACAAAGCTGCTGATTATTTAGGGCTATTGTGCTTTCCAAGTGTGACTTCTGAGACATGGAGAAGCCATACGTTTCTTGATCCCTTATCCCTACACTGATCCCCAGCCTCACTGAGAGATCTCTCAGCCCTGGACCTAGAGAGGCTGACATCTATATTAGAGATCCATTTCCATGATGTGTTTTGCTGGGGAAGAAATCTTTTGTCTTTACATAAAAATATGGAGCAAGATACACTGAAGCTGAATTTCAACTTTCTACTCAGTATTTTTAAATGCATGCTCCAAGACAAACCACCCTGTGACTAACTGCGTAAAAAACAAGACTCTACAGGTAGAGAACCTGAAGTGTTAAAAAATATATTTTCCCTCTCCCCCTTATCCCTTGACAAGTTCGCCTTTAAACAAACACGAATACGAGGTAAGCTGACAGAACAACACTGAAAAAAGAGCTGCAAAAAATCTTTTGGTTACTAGAACTCTGCAGGCGTCATGTAAACTGTATGCTACCTTCATGCTAGTTTAAAAAAGGTGTTCTACATCAAGGGATCCACACTCTGGCACTTCTGGCAATAAACAGATGTTTTCAGGCTGGTAAAATTTTGAGATTTTGAAAAAAAAAAGTAAAATAAATATCTTTTCCCTCACTAGAGAAAAAAAAAACCCCACATTTTGCTACACCAGCTATCACTTAAGTTGCAAACCCAAGAAAGACAAATTTTGAAGTTTCCTGCCGGTAGAACAGTTAATGATAGTATCTTTTGCTTTCAGAATTATATCACTTAGTCCTGCTGCCAGTTTTCTAAACAAATGACTGGCATCTTTACAGTGTGAACCAACCTACTAAAGTCAGGTTTGACAACAGAAGCACTTTTCTGTTTCACCTGAACTCAGCATAGTCTGAGAGGTCTTAATTTTTTTCTTTTTTTTTTCTGGACTAGTCTTTTTATCTAGCCCCCTAGAAAGCATAACTAAGTTCCTCCTAAAGTTGTTTTCAGGATAAAAATTTGCATTTAAATGTAAACACTGATACCATAAATGTAGTGTATAGAAAAGGCACAAGACAATTCGATTTGTGTTGCTGAAACTTCCTTGACTTTGAAAGCCCAAAATGCATCTTTTAATCTGGTCAGTAAACTCTGATCCTAAGAAAGCTGCTAGCTCCTAACTCAATTGAATGGGATTTCCTATGTGGAGCAGCTTGGCTTTTGGTATTGCGATCAAAAGTCTGTTGTCCTGTAAATGCAAGTAACACAAGTTGTAACAGTAAGTCTCCTTGATTGTACATGGTATTCATTAAGTTATGCAGTAAGAAAGGCAGTGTCTTGAAGAAAAAGTGAAAAAAGAAATCTGAGACAAATACTGATTAATAAGAAATTAGGAGCTTGAAAGACAGTGGCCCTCAGTAATAGGTTGGTAAAAAACCTTTTGGATCAAAGTTCAGGGCCAACATTTGCTTCCCAAAGGGGTTAAGAGCTCCAAAGGGGACAATAAAATCCCCATTTCATAGGACTATTCTGTGCAGCTCCCATCAAAATCCCCAGCTGGCCAGTTTCATTTATGCATCACCCATCTGAACACAGGCTTTTTACTGCATTACTGAACAGTGACCCACTGTAGCATTCAATTAACCAAAGGATTTTTTTCCCTCTGAACAACTTTTCAAACTACTGGTAGCGCAGATCTGAGGGAAAACAGAGCTTTTACAATAATGTTTTCCAATAAATGTTCCAGAAACAGTCAGTTCACTTAGGTCTTCTTATCTTCAAAAATTGCTTCTCAAGGGCTCAACAGAAAATACAGTCCACCAAGCCACTAAACTGCTCCTAATCAGCACTGGCTGTTCTCCCAATTCAAAAAGCCAGTAGTGCAAAAATTTGATTTTAAAGTCAACTAATTACAACAACTTTAATTAAAAGGTGTATTTTCAAAGCCAAGCCAAGAACATGAACATGATAGTAAGGAGGTCACATTTTTCTTGTGCTGAATATCAAAGTAAAACCAGCCATTGAATTTCTACAATTGTAAACGCAGACTTTTTTTTCCCCACTTGCTAGTATTCAATCATCCTTCACCATTCAAACCCAGTAATTTAAAGCTGAAACATCCTTTATATGGTTCAGAAGTAGTATGTTTAGTTTTGTGTTTCAAGCAGTGACATGGAGACAGCTAATCATCTGTCAGTTTGTTTTCTGAGCACATCCATACAGGAGCAGACAGGAGCAGCTGGCCAACAGGGCTGATATTTGGAAGAATGCATCTTCCGTCCAACAACAGCTTGGTCATAAACTGGAACAGAACATTCATCACAAAACACCTTATTAGAATCAAAGAATACTTTAAAAATTATGTTATTGTAACAAGTCTCATCAACTTGAAGGGGAAAGTGACCAACAGCAGAATAAAAATCCCACCCTGAAGAGGAATGCAGTAAGACTGCTCACAGTTATGTTATTAATCTACTTCGGGATGACAGTGATAGGTACTGACTACACAGCAAGCAGGCCACCAGTTTATAAAATGAAGTGAGCTATTTTTACAGTTCTACCAGGTAGCAACATTAAAAACCCATTCTCTATTACATTAGTGTAAACCATATCTGGCACTTCCAGTAATTAGTCCTCTGCTGAACTGTGAAGGATTGTAGTCTACAGGATATTCAACAGATTCTTCATTGGGACAGAAATTCAAATTCTAACACACTGGCAGGGGCAGCAGGCTGTATTTTTAATATCTGAGATGAAATTACTTGGTTTTGTTGTGGTAACTTCAGCAGGTCTATTAAAAATACTCTATTCAATCCCTAGGAACAAATATAACTCAATTATTGACAATAAAGTAATGAAGTTAAATGCAAAGTAGCTAAAAGAAGTTTTTATATATAGGCTCTTATTCCAGCAACTGTATATTATATATATATGTAGACAGTAATCTATCTTTTTTGTTACTTCTCCAGAAAATTTTGAGTGCCGCATAGAAATATCTCAGAGCTAAGGGTACAACCAGACTGGTGCTTACGTTCATGCCAAAGAATTAGCAGTTCTCACTACCCTTCTGAAATGTGCATGAGGCAAGACCAACTTCCAGGAGCCCCTTTATGTGGCTTTAGACTTACTCTTTGGAACATAACCTCCTCTGAAAGCAGTCTCTCTTTAAAAAGCCACATTTCAAAATGGATACTCAGAAAAAGAAAAAACCAAAAGAACACCAAACAAACAAAGGCCTCAAACCCCAGGGAGTGAAGTAATCAGACTACAAATGCAAGATCTTTCTTAGACTGGACTAAAAGAAAAAAAATAATTAAAAAAGAGCATGAGATGTTTATCAAGATAAACAGCTGGGAAAAACCACCCAATTTTACCATCTTTAGAACAGTCACAAACCATGTTTGATATACAGAATAATCTGAATTAAAAAGTTCCAATAAAATGCACACACTCTTCAAAGACTGAAAGCTATTACTTAAGTAAATAAAGTGTTAGGACTTTAGAAAGCAGAACTCCAACCTGATAAAACTAGTTGATTAATGGCATTTCTGTAACAATCCAAAAATCTCTTTTCTTTACAGTCTGTCTCCAATGATGACACATAGGACATTAAACTAACTGAAGATAATTAATTTAATCTTTTTGAGAAGTTGTTTTGTTGAAAGAACATGGATTAATCAGGGCAGAAATGCAGCATTTTACATTTTGAACAAAGGGTTAGAAATGAGATGTTTGAATTCTATTAAAATAACATAGAACAGTCAAAATTGCAGACACCGTCTGAGTTTCCTTCGCTCATCTCTTTAACTCTGTTCCTCTGACACCCACATTTTCAACACCTCTAACACTTCACACCATCATCAAGTTTGCAGATGTACCTATATCTGGAACCATGTCTTTATCACTGAACACAAAACCAGAATGTAAGGGCCAAGAGGTTTTTTTAATTTCTCCTATGAACCAAACTGAACTTTTGGGAACTTTTTGGTACAGCCCATCTGTTGGTATCTGCACACCGACCATTTTTATAATTGGCCTTGATAGTGCAATACCATTCCTGACACGTCTAGTGACAATCACTGCAGTTCCCTGCTGACCTTCTATGCCTTCCATTTCCTCCATGAGGGACCATGAACAACCTCACAGCCATGACAGCATGTCCAGGAGTCATATCACACACAAATGAAGGACATCCACTTAAGACACCTTTTCAGGATGACTGAAAAGTTGCTTCCAACAGCAGAGAAATGACCTTGCTGGAACAACTCCTCCAGACCAATTCTTTGGCATGCCGAAATTCTTAGGGTTGGAGCCAAATTTTTTATACAGTTTTAAATACGAAATTGTTTAATTCCGTAAGCTTTGGTGGAAATAGCAATATTCGATTATTGGAATGAATATGATAATTGTGTTCATTCTCCACAACCCAGGATAAAGGTCCTGTTATGTACCTAACAGAATTTACTAGCTGCTTCTTAAACCTGCTTTCTGAGATGCCTGTGTTGCAAGATTTTAATTCAAGAAATCAAGAAAATCTCAGCTGTTTTTGACATTAGATGATCAAATGCTCAGGAAGTCATATGGACACCTTTTGTCTTCAGTAAGCAGCATGTTTTTACTATTAAATAGGATACAGCTCACTACCTGACTCAGAGCAAGACACTTATTTAGACTAAACCCTTTCTGCTTCATCGTTTGATAGACATTTACCTGTTTTAGCAGACCAAGCTATGATCCTTGCATTCAGTGTTAAGAACAAGCCTAATTTTCAAAGTTAACGTCACAAATACAGACTGAACAGCTTGAATACTCATAATTTCAGTATCTTTCTAAAGAAAGGGAATAATAATAATAATAGTAATAATAATAATAATAATAATATTGTATTGGACTATTATCTAAAAACCAATGAGTATAAAGATTAAACTAATTTACAAACATGACACATCAAGAAAAAAGAGGTTTAGTTTAAAACTATGAACTCATGTGCTACTACCCATGGTAAAAAAAAAAAAAAAGAAGAAAAGAAAACAGATAGAATGTGTTTTAGTAATTTTGTTTAGTGCATTCGTTAAGTAGTAAGAAATCATTGAATAGGTTTCACAATAAAGACTGATAATAATTAAGTACAGAGAATATTAACATACCTTTCCTTATATACTCAGATGTTTCTTTTAAGGGAAATTAGGTTTCATTTTCCATGGTTAATGCAGGATTGCTCATACCTTAAAAGACAAAAAATGGTATTTCCACAGGAAAAGGTCTCATGTCTATTTCAGTAAACAATATAATCTTGAATTAACGATCATTTTAATGTCATTACACTATTACCAAGTCTATTCCTGTCCTGTGTCTATTACACAGCTTTTCACTAGCTGCAAATAGGTGTTATCTCTTTTATAAGCAATTTGTTGTCAAAAGTACTATTAGGCCTAGCTTAAAAAAATAATCAGCACCTACTGGAATCAGTGTTCTCAGTATCCCTTGGTCAGGGTTTAACTGGGAAAGGCACAGCAGCTTGACACATGGAACTTCCTACAAGCATGCATTTAAAATGAGCTTCATGAATTTTTGTTCATGAACACAAACCACGTGACCATGGTCACTGTTACACTGCATCCTCCAAAACTGGTTTATACAACACAAATCATTGCAACGTAAGTCGAGCCCTTACCAACTTTGCCCTTTTCAGCCTTTGCAGCAGTTTCTGACCAAGACTGTGTATCTGTGAGTAGGTGGCTCTGGGAATCACGCAAAGGCTTTGCAGGAAACAGATGGTTCTCACTGTAGCGCCAATAAAAAGAACATTAGTGATCTGCGGTAATTTTTCATCATCTTACCACACATTACAAACAGTCTGTCATACGCAATATTTTCCTTACGTTACCTTGCTTCTTGTCTGATGAATCACTACTTTTTTATCATTACATACATTACAGTGTAGCTGTCACAAAGGCAAGCACAATCTAAAAAGCAACTCCCTAGCACAGGGATTTTTAATTTGACAGCCATTGTATATTAATGCATGTTCTTCAGCCTCAAATGCACTCTACCCTATATTCTTCTGCACTACAACAAACTTGACATGATAAATAGGGGACAGAATATCTCCAAAATCTCTTTGCTAATGTAAGCTATGGAATGCTGGGATAAGATAAAGCATCAGTAAACAGCTAGGTGAAATGTCATATATGTCTGTTATGAATAAAAGATTGTCAGTATGATTTTATTATCATTTCTTAGCCACATATTCAAGTCAACTAAACTTATCACACTTTTAATTACATAAATGTTTCAAAAAAGACACAGTATGTATTTATTTAAAGGAGCATATGCATACACACTTTAAAGATGTCATGTCCATTAAGGATAAGAATTAATAAAATATGTTCTATTATCACCAGAAACAACACTTAATATTCAGCTTCCTGTGCTTTGGCACAAGTACCATTAGGCATTCCCTTATGTGAAACAGCTTTCACCAGACCATGAAACAGCTTTCTTTCACCAAGAAAAAGCAGGCATCCCCCAAAACCCGTGCAAGGTAATGGATTTGTATCACAGGCAGATGGGCTAACCATCTCATATGTATGCAGAAGGGAATGCTGCTGATACTGAATGTTAGGCAGGTGTGGAAAATTCAGGTCCTGGAATGCCACTGAACCGAGACAAAGCACATCGGGGAGAAAAACCACCCCACCTCATTTCCTTAAATTTAAATAGAAATCTGAGGACTATCTGATTTACGGCTTAACTGTTTAAAATCTGACTTGAATTTATTAAAAGGATACTCTTCATTTGCTTACCACTTAAAAGTACATTATACATTGTTTTGTTGATGTGTACACAGGAAAGAAAAACCTATTTGAAACGAGTAACAAAAAGCAGATTACTTTTTGGATGTTGAATTAAGTCCACCAGGTGTGGAAGCTTGCTCAGGATCCTGATTAACAAGGCAAGTTGGAAAGGAGCAACCATCCCCTAAACTGAAAAATTCAGAATTAGTGTCATACATACAAAAAACTATCAACTTTGAAGAACTTTTTAAATTAAAGTATTACTATATCTTATTTCAAAAAACGAAGCATCTCCCAAACTCTCTGGATCCTGATTATTCAACAGTTTAAACAAATGAAGCATTGGGAACAGCCTACCTTGAAAACACAGGCAGCAACCAGTATTTCTTCTCATCACCAAACACCTGCCTTAGGTTTTTGCTGAACCCCAAGCTGAAGCCATTCTTGTCTGTTCTGTGACGAAATATGGGAGCTCTGAATACCTCTTAAGAGAAAAAGATGAATTAGAGCTCTTTGCAAGTTAGCACGTTTAAGTCTCACACCAGTATTGAGGCAAGTGCCCTGCTGGTACCATGGTCCATGAGGAAAGGCGGTACTGCCCAAATGACTGAGAGAGAGAGAGCACTCATGGAAGCCAAAGGCAGTGCT
This sequence comes from Origma solitaria, assembly GCA_013397895.1. Lineage (NCBI taxonomy): Eukaryota > Metazoa > Chordata > Aves > Passeriformes > Acanthizidae > Origma > Origma solitaria. The sequence goes on from VZRL01000067.1 coordinate 100,151, forward strand.
ACACAGGCACCATCCACGTGGGGGGAAGTCTCCTTCACTCTCCTCTCTCAACAAGACAAGGAAGAGTGAGGAACTCACTTTTTTTAAGAAGGCGCGATATGTTTATATGAAGATTTCAGCAGGTGACTATGCCACAGAGAGTGCTCAAGAAAGAAAAACCTAAACAAAGGGTTTATTACAGAAAGAGTAATGGAAAAGAAGAACAAATTAACCTACTTTAGTAGTAAAACTAGCTTTTCACACCCTGGGGTATGAAAATACTGTGTGTTTTTACCACTGCATGAAGAAACGTCTTTGCTTGTAGACCCACATTATTCCCCCTGGACATCCAACCTAAATTTCTGGAGAAGAGAGCTAAATATAGCTTCAAGTGCTGCAAAGTGCCTGAAGCAGAAAATTCATTCACTTTCCACCAAGTGACTGATAGCCATTTAATTCCCTTAATAGGCTATACACAGCAGGCAAGCCATGTCCTGGTGTCCTGACAGTACAGCTCCCACAAACCATGTCAGAACCATGCTGGGAATGTCCTTCTGCAGTCAAACCTCAGCTATGGACTGCTGGAAATGACCTTCCACATGCAGCGTGCATTACTTACAATGGGTTTTCAAGAAGGGGGAAGGGAAAATGGGGGAACCCTTTTAGATGCCCATGTTAGGTTAGGGGAAGAAAAGAGCTCTTAGGATGATTTATACACAGTCACACTTAAAGCTATCATGGCTTCCTGACCAAATTATTGTATTTTAAATGCTTCTCATATTGACCAATTTCCCAAAGCAAAATGGGAAGAGACACCCAGATCTTTTTGAATAACTTACATACGCAGGAAATATGTTACATTACCAGTATGGGATTCCATTTGTTTTAAAGCAAGAAATGTTGAATTAGAAGTGTAATGTATTATGGTTACCTCTGAGCACATTTTTTTTCACTAAAATTATAAGAACAATTTATAAACGGAACACTAATTTATTTCCATTCAAATAAGCATCTTTAATAAAGCTTTTCTCCACTTATACCTAGATAGAAATTCGTATCAGTAAAAAAATGCTCAGAGATTTGTTAGAATACTGAAGAAACTCAAAAATTCTAGAGGAAATCTTGAAGTAAACAAGCTTAGTTCCATTGATACAGATATCTGTTTGCAAAGTTTTCCATTAGTCACCAAAATCATCATTAAGCATCATTAGCAAACCCAAAGAGAACTGGGAAAAACAGGTCAATTCATTGGCCTACTTTAATTCAGCTTACATCAACAGGAAAGCATTTAAAGATTTAGAAATTTTAATGACTATTTGCAAATTGGCATTATTGCAGTCCAGCATATAGCAGAGAACACGCACTTAGATGTTCTGCACTTTCTTTTATTTATTAAGACTTGTAATCAGACAAATTCAAGTGGAGGGAAATTGTAGTCTAGTGCTGCTATTCAATGCAGTTATTTACACTGCCATGTAGTAGAGGCACAGGGCACCTTCTTCGAGGTTTTTAAAATTAATTCAGAACACAGAGTCCTTTCTGTGCATCTGTGGGAGACACTTCTCACAACTGTGAAACTGCCTTTGGGATCTCCATTGTTCTCTTACTACTAAATACAGAAGCACTGCCTGTTCTTCTGTAACAAGTCAGCTCTGACAAAACTTTGGTTCTACAGGGACAAGGGTGGGAATGAAGAGCTGGAGCCACTGCCCTGAGACACCATATGGGAGGACTCTGACCTGAGGCTGGCAATGCCAAACAAGGATCACGTGTGCGAGCATGCAGTAGTGCATCTAACATTTATTAGAAATTTATCTTGATTTTATTTTCATTTTTTTTAGTTTATTCAGTTTCTGTTAACTGTGTGTGGAAAGCAGGGAGAGGAAGAACCTAAGTTCATTAATGAACTTGGCCGTTTGGGACAAGAGGGAAAGAGTCAGAATTTCCAGGGAGCAGCAGAACTTGGGAGTCTTCTAACCAAGAGTCATGGGACCTGTGTAGAATTGCCCATTTCTTCCATTAGCCCCATGCATAGAAGATACATTTATTATTTACCTTTTGCTGTCAAACATAGACGCATTGAATCTGCTTACCTAATGTAGATTTATTCTTGCTGACAAGCCAACAGTGATACCCAAAGAGAGAAGACAAACTGACAGAAAACATAGCTGCAGCAAAGAATAAAAACATGATGTGGAACTTGGCTTGAGTATCAGGAAGGCCATTCTAAAAATTAAAAAAATAGATGCCATTAGAATTGGGGAAATAGCTGTTTAATTTGATTATTAATAATCCTCTATTCAGCCAAATCAAATTTAGCACACACACAAATACACCACACAACAAGAATACAAATAAATGAATTATACACCTTCTATGTACACACAGCCAGGCAAGTAGGTTGGTGACAGCATCTAAGTTAAGAAACAGGCCATTTCTTGGGGAACTATAAATACAGAAGCAATAATACAGCAAGAATCTGAAATTTAGATCTGAACTTTGAAGTGTCTTTTAGAGAAGAATAATTTGTCTTTACAAAAATTGTGTCATTTACTTAGCCTTCTGAAAATAATGAAGAAAAAAATGAACTTTTGTACTTTTGTACTTGATATTAGGAGATACTGGATTGCAATGTGATGCCCTGGAATCACAGAATGCCTTGGCTTGGAAGGGACCTTAAAGATCACCTAGTTCCCAACCCCCCTGCCATGGACAGGGACACCTTTCACTAGACCAGGTTGCTCAGAGCCCCATCCAGCATGGCCTGGAACACTTCCAGGAATGGGGAATCGGTAACTTCTCTGGGCAACCCCTTCCAGTGCCTCAGCACCCTCACGGTAAAGAATTTCTTCCTAATACCTAATCGATATATGCCCTCTTTCAGCTTAAAGCCATTTCCCCATGTCCTTGTGAAAATGTCCATCTCCAGCTTTTTTGTAGGCCCCCTTAGAATCTTAGACTTGTTGCACAGCAGTAACTTCACACACTTAAAGACAGTATGTATGATCAGGGTACTTACTGTCCAAAACTTGATAAAGTACTGCAAATCTGTTGCAGCAATGAAAAGGCAATACAGTAGCGAGTAAGCCAAGAAGAGAAGAAAAAATTTGTAATTGGAGAATCCTACACAGTTGTTCACCCTGATAAAAACAAACAGACAAACAAACAAAACCAAGTAAAAATGAAATGTCATGAAAGTTTTCTTTGCATTCATCCAATTTAAATTAAACTTACTTACTGTAAAAACATTTATACCAACATGTAAACCAAGTTTTGCTTCCTATCTCTGCTGCCTCAAGCTGTGGGATTGGATTTAGCTTCAATTCTCAAATTAATGCAGTAATTCTAACCCAAACCAAAACACCACCACCACCACAAAAAAGCCCAAAGAACATTACCAGGTCACATTGCTTTCAACAGCTTACTGAAATTAATTTTCACTTATGGTATAAAATTTGCTCTCAGCCCATCTGATGTAAATGTGATTGCAGTTAGCTACTTTTTTTAGTTTGCAGCTAAGTACCTATGTTACACCATCAGGCATACTGCACATCAACCAGAACAGTAACAGAGCTGAAACTCGACTGAATTTTGAGAAAATAAAAGCAGTCTCATTTAATCCACATCCTCCTTCATTAATCGTACTAAAACATCTTAGTAGGATTCTCAAATGTAAGAGCATTCATAGGAGATTCCTAAAAATGTTTATATTTACATAAAGTAATGAGAGAAATGCTATTCTTGAATAGAAAACATTCCATATCAGTAACAACAGGACAGGAAATAAAAGACATTAGAAACACATCTAAATGTTAAAATAAATCTCATTTTATAGTTTGCACTTATGGGCTTTAAGATCACCTGTCTCCCATTTGTAAAGATTTTATGCATGATAATGAGCAATTGATATACACTATGATGATGAGGGTGCATTTAGTACCATAGCAGCTTCCCACTAGAGACAACGTATTAGGTATTATAAATTTTACAGCTCTATTAAACCGATAATGACATTACCCCCACCAAACAAAAAAATATTGAATTGCTGCCCCTGGGCAGTTTATTGGTAAACTGCTTCCTCTTTTATAGGGTTGCATTGAGAAGCTAATCAAAATTATTTCTGCACTAACTTTGACAGAACTCTTCATATGAGTTTAGACAAACCTGATACTGCTGTCAGAAAGATCAGTTAATTAAGAGAAGACTACATCCATAAAAATAGTTGCATATCGATAAACAACTGTCAAAAAAAAAAAAAAAGAAAAAAAAAGAATGTGTGGTGAGGCTCAACTTTAGTTTCCAGAAGTGCAGGACAAGTCACAGCAACTATTCTCTTCTTCAGGGAGATGGTGATGCTAATGGCAGGGGACATGCTAATCAGGTAAGGGTAAAACCTTAAAATAGCAAATAAATTTTCACTGTACATTATTGTTACCCGTTCTCAGGGTGGGTACAGAGTTAGGTCAGTTTGTTCTAAGTTTTGTTTAGACAAAATCTAACACCTTGGCTAAACATTAAATTTAGCACCGTCATTTAAACATGCAGCAACAGCTAAGCATTTTTATGAACTATGGTTAAGGACTCACAACAGATTGTTCTCAAAGAAAAAGAAGATATATATGTAAGCATATCATTATTCTTATTGGAAAGTTAGTATAGAATTCTCCACCTGAAGTGTGTTTTTTCATTAAATATGCCAAAATAAGCAATTCCATGATAAACTGCAAGCAATTCAAGTTCAAGTTTTCTACAATAACCCTACTTTTCTTTCATGATATTTATTTTAGGACTGTTTTTACTTAAGACACTGTTTGATGTGAGAAGAGAAATACCAAGTGGAATGCTATTCCCCAAAGTTGAAGTTTCTTGAATCAAAGATAGATTTATTTCTGGCCGTTCTTTTGCACTATGGCATGTAGTACACGTCAAAATAAACTTGAATAAATTATAATGCTCCCTTCAATTCTGACAAGGCCCCAGATTGCAAAGGTCTTACTGGAAAAGAATAGCTCATCAGATGGTTGAAGAGAAAGTAAACACCAAGGTTTTGTAATTGTACTGTTTGTGCATGAAGTATCAAATCTTAAACTCCAAGAACGGTAGTTAAATTTGAAGTTTAACATTTCTGAGAAATATTAAAACTGACAAATATACCAACAACTGGCTAAATAATGATATGTTATTGCAAGTGAAACATTCACACAGTCTGAACAGTCCAGAATAACAAAGTGGATTACAGCTAATGTTTTAAATGCTTAATTTTCAAGTACAAAAAGAATATACGTCATTCCTGTCTGAACAGTTAGTTTACTGAAAATGCCAGGCAAACAAATAATTTACAAGGCACTGAAGGTGATGCATCTCAGTTAACAAAAAGCATCACAGAATCCAGGATATGATAACAATTTGGATTACTCAAAAGATAAAGGAGAGATGTTTCAAGTTATTCCTAACGTGTTGCTAAATGCACCTCATTAGTACTAAGAGTGTTATATACAAACAGTATTTTTGGTGATGCCTCAAGCCATTGGATTCCCACCTGCAGCTCCATCTGTGTATAGTGAGGAGCAGCAGCACCAGAAATCACTAATGCATCACTTAAAGCTTTTAGAGTAGTTAGTGGGCAGTTAGCATTAAATATTTCCGTTTATCACAGCACTTCCATTAGCGAAGGAGTGACAGCCAAAATAAAGCCTCCGAGGGAACAGAAGACAGCTGACTTGGGGCTAGGATATGACAACCTCTTATTACCTGTGCCTTCCAAATGCCTCATCTTACTTTCCATAGGTTATTTTCATCCATCCTCTCTCCAGAAATCCTTCTCCTAGTAGAATAATAACTCTTATTGCTGTTTCCCTGCTCTCCCTAAGCATCACACGAGTCATTTCCCCCTTCGTTTCCGCCCAACTTGCTCCCACCAAAAAATCCCAACATGAAAAGCAAAGCAGTACCTAATGATGTTCTAAGAGGGTAAAACCCATCCATTATACTGAATTGCACCCTTACTTTTGTTGGCAAGACAGCCATATATTTCCCTAAGAACCTTTGAACATGGGTCTTTACAGGAAACTAAAAAGCTTGATCAGCACCTGTGCACTATTTCAAAACTCTTTCATCTCTTCCATATAGTTCTTTTTTTAGGGTGAGCAAGGAACTGTGAACATCTGCTCAAATTAGGGGAAAACGCACAATACTTCTTTTTCTAGTGCATTGCTGTTACTTGGAATACAAAATGAACAATTCTCCATCAAGAAGCATTGCACATATTTCTATTACCTTCTCCATTTGTATTTTTATTTTTTTCACCCATTGCTTACCAGATTAAAACCAATGAGCAATATAAATTATCTCAAACTGGGCATTTTTATATTGTTAGATTAAGAAGAGTGCAAACATGTATAGCAAGAAAATGCTACTGAGAGGAAAACAGGGTTCATTTTTCTAGAGGTTTCTACCCTAGTGAAATAACATTTCAGCATCCTTTACACAAAGCCTAAGTGCTGTTTATGATTTGTTTTTTGACACAATGGATTTTTATGCTGAAATTGTAGCTTACATGAAGGACATTTTCATGTAAATATCTTAATACAGAAAAACTCAAAAAATCCCAAAGAGACCATAAAGCTTATAAGAAGTGTTTATAATACTGAATATTAATAGTCATTTTGAGACTTTTCACTGGTATTTTGTCAGGAATAGCCTGGCAGCTGTTTTTCTTAGAGCTTTCGACAAGGCAGCTATTAGAAAGCTGAAAAAGGAAACAGCCTTTTTTGTTATAAGAAATTTGTTCCACATTCAATGGTTTTACCTGTTTGTTTTGCTGTGAGTTTGTTTGTAGTTCTTGTTTGCATTTTTTTTAAGAAGCATGCTACTAACACTGAACATCATCAATTTTCACATGCTGCTTATCCCTACAGCAAAAAACCAAATAGGAAGTAACTCTACCCTACACTGGTAACTCTTTCTTTCAATTGTATCTACCATGTAGATGCAAAATAAGATGAGATTCTTAAAATTGCATACTGGCCAGATGTTGTAGTCAGGACCAAGAGAAACACGGAGAGCCCAGCACCCCTTCCTTCCTCAGGACAGAGCCTCCTCTGTCCTAGAATTTAATATAAGAAAGTGTCAAAACAACTGCTTAGAACCATCTACCGTCTGGTTTGTCCAACACAGGAGATTCTTCTTTTCTGATCATTTCATATGGCGAAGAACTGCCGTGTACCACTCAATCCTCCAAACTTGGACCTTCCTAAGCAATTATCTTTAATTATTTCTGTGAGATACACCTGCCAAACTGACATAAAATTAATTATACATCCTGTCTATCCGTTGGTACTAAGGGCTGCTAAGAAAAGACAGGAGAACAAAACTGCTGTGAGGGCTGACACAGTAGCAAAAGGAGGGAGGGTGGGAGGGAGAGGAGAGAAAGAATGAAAGAAAACAAAGAACCCATACAACTAAAAGTGCTAAAATGCTGTTTCCAGCAAGCCCACTCCAACTGTCCTGGGAGCTTCAATAAAGGGAACTAGGCACAGCTTTGCCCTTTCATTTTAAACCTAGGGTAGCATTAATCCTTCAATGCAACCTAGGCACAGTAATACTCAAACGCTGTGAAGAAAAGATAGAATTCTTAAAAGAAGTTCTCACTGACCAAAAGTCTACTTCATCCACACGTATAAAAACATACAGAGTTACCTAACTCAAAGGTCCAAGAAAAATGATATTTGAACTTCTTTCCCTATTTCACAACTAGGAAAAGAGGACATACAGTGAATAACTGCAACAGTTCTGCAAGACCAGTAACCTCACATACATGTCTAACTCTAGGAATACTGAAGCATCATCTTCATGGCAGGCCCCACAAAAGTGTATTTTACCAAATGAGAACGTGAGAAAAGAAAATCAATAGTACACTCACCAAGGGCAGTGATGATCCATTTTCAAAATGCATCTTTAAAAAAACCCAACAGAATTCCAAGCATTGCAAAAGACAAAAGAAAAAAAAATAGTCAGAAGCACAGTTACATGTCAGATTTAAATTATTTACAGACAGATTAGGAACTACCCATATTTACTATATGGTACATAATCTATTTAATAAATACATCTGTTTAAATTCACATAATACAGGGAATTACAAGGGAACTGCAGATAACCCAAACTCAAAATACTTGACAAGTCAAGAACTTAGTGATTTCAGAAAATGCAATCTATAGGATTTGGTCAACTTTAGCACTTGGTCCTCATTCTGAACAGGTGTTTCAACTACTGTTTATTTTCTGGCAGAGCCTTAAAAACTGAGCTAATTCAATTATTATGTACTTAGTCAAAAAACTAAATACACTTCCAAGAACATGGTCTGTTTTTATAGAAATATATGCATCTTTCTATGCATATAGACAAGGTTTTTAATAGCTTACCTTGTAGGAAAAATCCCAAGCACTCTTGCAATTAATCACCCCCCATTAATAAAATGTTCACAGGAAAATGGGGTATGACTGAAACAAGCAAATTCTGGTACGGTAAGGATAAAGTAAAGGTATTCTACAAAATACATTAACTAACTGCGTTCTGCAAATTTCACTCACGTTTTGTAGGATAACGAGTCACACTTTTTCCTCACTAGAAACACATGACTATGTTCCTATCTTATGTTGCAACCACCATTCCATACAACACAACCAAGATGCTCTTTCTGCCTCAACTCTTTCTCTTTCAGTGCCTCTGCTCCTTTGCTGGACAAAATAGAATGTCTTCTCCACCTCACAATCATGTTGGAATGTTTGATCTGCTGAAGAGTACTTGGAACAGCCTTAAAGCTAAGAATAAATCACCCTTTGAAGAAGTGTCTTGTCTCAAAGTTAGAAATTTAAAGCACTGGAGGCAAGAGGGAAGAAACACACAGGCATCCAAGCTAACTGGGGAAAGGTCAGAGAGAACAGCCAAAAGAAAGATTAAATTAGAAAGCAATCAGACTTCTGGAGAGTATGGATATGAACTTCCTTTTGTGTCAGACAAACAAAAACTTGATTTTATGGCTTCAGTTAGAAATGGGAGAAAGCTTCGTTCTTTCTTTAAAGAAAAGTAACCTGCAAGTTATCCAGTAAAAAATAGGATATTAAGTTTATTACCTCAGGTAAGATGTAAGTGACATCATGATTAGATTGAGATGGGTAGTGATGTTTATTCAGATTCTAACAAAAGAAGCAAATTTTTGTTCATCAGCTATTTTTGGTTACATTCTTAAGGAAAATTCTCTATTAATATTTATAGTTTTTAACCATTATGTAAAGAATGTATAAGACTGTGTAATCCATGCTGGCATCAAGGAAGTTATCAAATGAATTAGACTTAGTTATAGACTTCCTTAGAAATAAGTAAATGATAACTAAATCTAAAATTTAAAAAAAAAAAATAAAAATCTAAGGGGAAAAAAGTGTATCTGCCAAAATATTAAGCCTGAAAAATCTACTCATAAAAAATAAAAGCTTCTGTGCTAAGGAAGAAAAATTGATTAATTCAGAAAACCACTTATTTAAAAAATATTCTTACTTGTCGCATACTGAACAGTGATGACAACGATCTGGTTTGACAAGATGGCATCTGTCACAGTATCTGATTGCTAAAGAAAAGAGTTCCAAGATTAGATTTCAATGTACAGCTACACATTTTGATTCCCGAAGTCTGTGCAGAAGTAAATACTATCAGCTCAGCCCAGCAGGACCTCCAGGAAAGCACTTCAGCATGATCAGAAGCAATTCCAAATACTGAAGCATTCTTTCCCTACTTGCAATGCTGAATCTATCAGTGAACCCAAAAAGCTCAGTTTTTGCAATCTCTGCTAATCATACTAATCAGGGCTTTTTTTCCCCCCAAACCCTTCAGCTCTGCAAAACAACCAATCAACCAACAAAACCCACAAAACCCTCACTAGACTGGAAAAACATTAAAGACTGTTCAACAATATAGCTATTTTAAGCTATTATTCGAACAGCTTTAATTTACTATGTGAGATTATCTCTTGGATTTGCTTAGCTAGCCAGCAGTCACAAACTGACAATATGAGTGGGGTTAGATTAACTCTTGGTTTGGAAGAGCTTTTGCTCTTGCAACTGAACAACCAATGAGTAAAATAGTAACAGTTTCTTATTGTGACCTAGCTAGCTATACATGACATGCAGATAGTGATTCTGGTTTTATTTTTTTTTTTAATCTATGATAAAAGAAATATATGCAGCTAAGGACTGCTACAAACTCTTCTTCATCTTGTTAGGATTACAAGATATTTGTTAATATCAATTTGAAAACAACTAACAAGGCACAGTCAATCCACTTTAAAATCCTAAATTTTATGCTGCAATTTACTTCCCAACAATCTTTATAAACTAAATAAATGAAGCAACACATGAAAATTAAAGTTAAGTTCTTGGGTCACTTTGTATGAAAAACACTTCTTCAAACCCTTGAAAACATTTTTTAAAATTAGTTCAGGTAGTACATCAACACACCTGCCCTTGTTAGTCTCCTGAACACTATTTACCTCCAGACATTGTCCGTGTATAGATAGGAAGATCCTTGGCTGCCCGTCTTAAGACTTCTTGCTGGGATTCACCTCTAGGCTCCCTCTCTAGGGACTCCTTGTCTGAATATGATAGATGAAACTGGAATAATTTTTAAAATCAAAGAAATATTAGTAAATTCCAGGTTAAATATGTAACTGTAGATGTGTAAAGAGAAACAGATATTCATTATATAAAGGTGGATTAGCAACATGTACAAGGTATTGCAGCAAATAATCCAGTGCTCTCACGACAAATTTAACTTACTTTGTGGCAACTGAAGACAAAACTAAAAATACTTCTGATTTGGTATTGATGCAATGTGAATGCTTCCAGAAGTATTAAGCAACATTCTTCAAGAGAAGGAACAAGAGCTTATCATTCCCCTGAAAGGTCAGTTAATTTACTTCTGTAATGCCAAGTATCAACTAGTGAATATTACCTAGGGATGCCAATGTTTAAATGAAAGAAAATACACTATTTGTAATAGCAGAAAAGACAGCTTTATTTCTCTTCTGGTGTCTGGCATTTCCCCTTTTATTCTTCGTCACTGCTGCTCTCTTCATGCAGGTGTTAGGATGTGTTTTTATTTTAGAGACTGGCTGAGAGAAGGAAGGGATCAGTGTTCTATTTGGTGAGATAACCATATCTTGAATATTTTCCTGCATGAAATGCCAGCTTCTGCCACTGCCCAAAACAGTAACAAACATGGCTCTAGCAAGTGCTGGAAAGGTAAAAGAGTCAACTAAAAGAGTTGCTTAGTATACATGAAGTAGTACAAATTTCTTAGACTCTGAAGTCCTCTGCAACACAGCAACATAGCCAGTTTTGTCACTGTAGCTTCTAGAAACAGGCAGAAGTCTTTGGTATCTCCATCAGAGAAAGAGGATACAAAATCCCCTTTGAAAAGAAGCCCACATTTGGCAGGAAGAGCTGTCTCTAACCTGTGCTAGAAACAGAAGCCCACTGCACAGCATTTATGTTTACAGGAAGGCTAGTCATTACAACAATATTGATTTTTTTTCCTAAAAGAAAGTGCTGCATGTAAAACTAAGAGAGCAGATGGAAACATACAGTTATGAGCCTACTCTTATAGAGAAGGCACCATTCCACCCTTCCAGACGGAACTCACGGTCTTCCAGCTGAAGCTGGAGATTCACTGTCTAGCTCGAGTTCCTCAGGTTACCGTTTTTCCTTTCCCTTGCAAAAAGACACTATTACCAACAACTGAGTTAATTTGTATTGGGACACATACGATTTCTCACTGCAGACACTTAGTTCAGGCTACTGTTCCATCTTTTTTAAAATTTTTCCTCAGAGCAGTCCTGCATCTAAAACCTTCCTGCCTGGGAAACCATTTTCACTTCCATCTTCATGCAGTGCTTGTATAAAGCTGGTACACACAAGTACAGAATGACACACACTACAGTAAATTCCCTCAAAACCTACTTTATATGTAAAAGTTTTAAATAAGCTTAAAAAGAAAGCTGTGTGGTTTGCACCAGCTGCAGTATTCATGAAAACAATATGCAAAAGCTCTATCTGTTTTTCAGCCTTCAAATGCGTATTTGGTAGTTCAGTTCACTTGAAAATACTTCTTTTTCTATTTACAGACTTCATCCTAGAAAATGGAAGCCAAGCAGTAATTTATCATTACAAAATACCCTAATTAAATTTTTAAAATACTGCTCTAGTAGAATAAGACATGAACAACAAAAATGTCACTTACCGCCAGCAACACTGTGTAAGTTCAAAGAACACAGGAACACCACACATTGCTTTCTATTAATCAACTTCAATAATCTTCCTACCCCATTTGAAGTTTTCCAGTAGCATTGTATGGTGGCTTTGGGATCGTACTATAATCAGCAGGATTTGTCAAAATGCTTTTATTTGCATCAGCCCGATAATTTGAAAACCCTTCTAATTACCAGTATAGTCACCATATACATGCATACATTTTGCTATGTAATTACCAAATGAAATAGGTTTTTAATTTATTTTGCTCCTCCCCACCCCAGGCTGTAGTAAAGACTGCAGTGTGAACTTCAGTGAGGATGGCAATTAGTTTGAATTATCTACTTGCTTTCACAATTACTTATCTTAGCGGTGAATGAAACTATTCGGAAAAGAACCTCTGCACAGCAGACAGCAGAAATCACAAGCTATTCACTTTAGGTTGACAGGGTGCTTAGAGCAGCTAGAGTTGAGTCCATGCCAAAGTCAGTGTTTGCTTTGTGAGTATTTCAAACTACAGAGCAGCCACAGCATGACTCCTCTTAACTTCAGAGGTTGTGTGACACAGCACCTACTGAGGACTCGGGGCTTTCTGTACCAAGACAGGATGGAAGAGGCCAAAAAGTTGTGCTAGCTGTAAAAAGCTGCACAGGTAGAATTTCCATCAGGGCCACTGAAGGAAAACCTCTGGAGACCTTTCTCCATGTGGCTGTTCCTTACTAGCTCCCTTCCTGCTGAGCCAGAGGTGTTTTCCCAGCACCAGCCTACCTAACGTGTGCCCCACCACAACCCACAAGCTCCTTATACCCAAACAGACGGGGAAGAAGCTTTAATTCAGAGGACACAGACAGATGCTCACAGGAAATATTGGTCTTAAACACAGGGAAATAAATTTCTGCCCACATAAAAGTCTGATATTCCCATGCAAAGATTTAGTCTGATAGTTCAAATAACTCGGACAGGATCTTGTCTTTTACCATAAATACCTAATTTTAAAATATCTATTTTAAAAAGCCCTTTAAAACTTAGAGAAAGTGGAGGGTTTTGTCTTCGTCACTACAGTGATTGCAATCTGACTCCTATTAAGAAGCTGTAACTACCATCTGTGTTTTTCTACACAGTGTAAAACTACATGAGATCAGAGACTAAGTTATTCAAACACTACAAAATCAGGCATTTGGCTAGGCTATTTCATAAACAAAAGTTAAGTTTATCTTACTTCTTTTGAAGGATTCATTGGTAGTGTAAAGATTGTTTTCCAATATGACCAGACGAACAGCATGAAAAATATGTGGTAAGCAACCAGGCACACAACTAAAATCAGAAGGGAACAGAATTAATACAAACAGAGCAGTGATATTGTAGTACTTACAAACAGCACCTGCAGGCATCACAGATACTTCTCTAACAGATGTAAATATGGAGGCTCTGCAAAAGCTTTGCAACAAAAACACTGCACTGCAACTTTACATAAAACAAATACAAACTGTGTGAGGAAGGTCATGATACAGTCTACAGAGATTACAAAAGTTTGAGGAAAATGGTTAATAGCCTATTAGAGCCCCACAATTATTCAGCAAGCAATCTCCCTTACACATTTGTTAAATCCTAATTAACTGAAGCACCTCTGCCTTTCAGCTTTATAACCCATGCAGGGAGACTGCTAGCCATGCTAAACCCCCCCTTGCGTCCCCCCAGCAAAAGCCCCAAGCCACCGAAGGAAGAAAAGGTATCTAAAACAATGACAAGTGTGAGGGGAGTTTTGGGGTGAATATGTGCATGATACCTGAGCAGTAACCACATACAGTTAATTTGTTTTCCTAGATTTTAGGAGGGAAGACAATTGGGTGGTTTTTAAAATCTGCAGGGCCTCTAAATTCAAATGTTCATTCACTACTTTATATTCTTCACAGGCAGTCACACTTATGTTTTTAACAGATGAGAGTCAACATTTACAGTGCTGAGTTGTTTTACTAGAATACAGAAGGCAACAGTAACTTTTCCAAAGAGTCTGCCATGGGTTGATAGGTATTTCCATTTAAAAGCTCTCACCCTAGCAAGCAATTCACTACGGTAAACAGCAAATCATAAACTCATAACCCCTGATTACTCTAATGACAAGAAAAGAATATTCTTCTACAAATTTGTAAGATCATCAAAAAAGTCATAATGGGAAACCTGCGTACTTTCAGTACACAATCTGAAATTGTATGGTTAGCTCATGAAGTTCTTTTTACATGTAATATTATTCAGTGCTAGAGAATTCTTTATAACATATAAAGAATTATGGTGCATATAAATGCAGGGACAGCTGTCCAGTATGTTCTTAGTTTCTGTAATTTTGCCTCAAATGTAACACTGAATAAATACTTTAGGTGTTGAAGTTTGTTTATTCAAAAAGCAACAACATTGTAAATATTTACTCTTATTCACTAAGCAGTTAAAAATAATAAACAAAAGCTAATAGAATCTGAGGAGCAACTCTGTACAAAGCTTTTGGAACGACGGGGCAAAGAGTCATATGCCATGTCTACAAACTGGAAGAAAAATCTCATCAGCCTAAGTGATAGAACTGGCCTCCTCACAAAGCACAGAACACTAAATGACCACCTTGTTATTGCATAAGCATCTGGACAGGAACAGTTCACACTTTTATCAGAACATTTCTACCAATTCTAAAAGAACCTGATTTACTCAAATGAAAATACTTTTTTTTTTTTTTTTTAAAACAACAGTATATTCCTGGCATATAGTGAAAGCAAAGTAGGACAAGTTACCTCAGTTCTGTACATGATGCACTTACTGATCTGCTTAAGTATTTTATTGTTGTGAAAAGAACCAGTTAGTGACTGACAAGAAAATTATTCATATATTAAAAAAAAAAAGCCTAATGCCTAAAGACATTATCCAAAGGTTTCCCTTTGAAGTCTGAACAAGACTTAAGCTCATCTTGTTTGATCTTGAACCTCAGTTCTCCTGACTGGTCACTCCTCCCAGGTTATCTCCCCACCAGTGTCCCTGCACTGTGATGGAGACCCTGGGCTACCCAGCTGCTCCACTGGCCTGTGGGTGTTGAGAGTCCAATGTAAGAACTTCACTTCTCTTGAGACAGGTAAAAAAGAGCTGTCTGCTGCTCCTTGGCAGAAATTCTTCTATTTTACACTTTTTCTGGGAAAAAACCCAAAACCAACCAACCAAAAAAACCCCAACTCAAACAAAGGAAAAAAAAACCAACCCAAATGGTGTATCCCTTGCTTGAAGACAAGGCACTTACAGACACCTAGCACAGCTGGAGTTGCCCAGACATCTGAGGCAACCTGCAGAATGGGTGAGCCCCATTCGCACAGTTTTCACTCCTGAAAAAGATATTAGGGCAGAAGTATGGCCAGGGTAAATTTCTCCTGTCTGGCTGAAGCCCACTAAGGTTTTGAGTGAAAATAACAAAATTTAATGTTCCTCAGTGCAATTTGCTGATAATGTGTTTTGTGAGCATGCCTACCAACTCACTTTTGTCCCCTCCCACACAGTATGGAGCAGCAAGAAACTGAAATTCAAAGTCTACAGATACACTTATACACTCATATGGGGGCTGAGATCACTGAACTGAAAGAAAGTTTTTCAAGCAAATGTTTCTTAATTGACAAACATATTTTCTAAGTGAGGGAGTTGCCAATGACTTCATAAAATCTGCTGAAATTACACAAACATAAAAAGCTCTTCCTCCAAAAGCTCTTCAGCCCCACACTTTACACTTCCATGTTGTGGCACAGTATTAAAATAGCATCTGGAAAAAAAATCTGAACATGCTACAGCCTCAGGGCAGGAACTGTAGTGACTGCTAACTAGGCAGTTCTATTATATTCTGACAAGGCTACATATCTGAAGGATTCTGTTTCTTTAAATGCATTAAAAAGAAAATGTAAAAAAAAAGTCACCTTCCATTTAAGTATTTTGCATCTGCACAAACGTACTGCTCATCTCTAGAAGTCCTGCTTTTACAAGAGCTTTCAGTATTACAAATAATTTTTTTTAAAACCAGAACATAAAGACTGTTTTGGCTGACACATCTGAAAGTCAGAGTAAAAAGTAAAAAAATTCTCATTTTTCTCATCTCTATTTGTAATGGCCAAAGCAATATTCAGGAACAGTAGGGTAATAAAAGGAGCTAAGGAACAAAAAAAACCCCCACAAATCTAATGGTTTTAAGTAAGTGCTTCTCAATTCTACTAGTAAACTACTATAGTACTCTGATATATAAATTACGCCTATAAAAACTATTAAAAATCTTACCTTTCTCTCCAATATTTGTCATTGTCACTGAAAAAAAGAGAAAAAAGGAAACAATAAAAACTATGTTTAAATAGCAAATTATATAACTCAGTATTTAAACTCCTTTTTTTTCAGCCAAAGATGGAACAGTAATCATCAAACAATACACGTTTAAGGTCGCACACTATCAAGCTTTTATGCTGTGTACATTCATCACGAGAATAGGTACACAATATCAATTGCTTATAGGGTTTTTTGGCTCCTCTCCCCAGGCTCATTTCCTGAGAACTAGTACCTCCATCTATCTGAAGCTGCCAAAATTTAATCCAAGAAAAGCCATCTCTGAAGAGCAGTTATTTCTTTTAACTGTGGTTGTACAGGTTTCACTCTTTATTTATGTTCTGTTCTTGAAGTGGAAGTATCAGATGCCAGAACTGGTATTGCCAGCAATACTTGTGATACCTTCGATCCCCAAAGCATAAAAACTGAAAGCAGACAGAAGTTTCATTTCCTGTAAGAAATTGCCCAAGGGTTACAAGATTTGGGGATAGTAAGAGAGTGAGAAAGGGCAAGTATGTCACGCATGGAGGGGAGCACACAGGTATCCCATATCAGTG
Organism: Origma solitaria; assembly: GCA_013397895.1. Lineage (NCBI taxonomy): Eukaryota > Metazoa > Chordata > Aves > Passeriformes > Acanthizidae > Origma > Origma solitaria. The sequence goes on from VZRL01000067.1 coordinate 117,315, forward strand.
ACTGCATTTTCACTCTTGGTCACGTCATCCAAAAGTAACCATCCCATAACAGGTACCTCAAGAGAGAACAGAAACTCCCACGCGATCAAAACCTCTTTTCACCCAAACCACCCACCACACATTTATCCATCTCAGTTAAGCAGTCTACAAGCTGTAATACACTGGTGCCTACAACAGGACAGTAGATATACAGAACTCTCATCCACTCTTGTTTTCCTGATAAAAATGATTGCACAAGGCTGGTCTTCAACCAGCAGGCACAAGGCAACCCCTACGGAAAGGCCAAACAGCCATGCCACCTGACTGACGGATTAAATTTAGGCTTGGTGATTGAATTCAAGTCAGTATTTAAATACATCTTGCACATTGCAAGGGTGCACCATGGGACCAGTGCTGCTCCACATCTTACCCAATGCTCTGGGAGAGTGAACACTTAGCAAGTTTGCAGGTGACAGCACCCTGGGGACAGCAGCTGGGATGTGCAGGAGTGCCATCCAGAGGGACCCAGGCAGGCTGTGCGAATGAACCTTGGAGGCCTTGAGGAGCTGGGCTCCTCATGCTGCTGCAGGGCAAACAAGAGCCAGCACAAGAGCCAGCAGGTGTAAGTTGAAATGAAAGGAGCAGATTTGATACAAGGAAAAGCATTTCCACCCTGAGAACAGTTCACCACTGGAGGATGCCGTCCAGACATGTTGCCCAGCCTCCATCACTGAAATTTTTTGAGACTCAAGCTGATAAAACCCCAAAAAACCTGGTGTGACCTCACACCCTGCTTTGATTAGGAGGTTGGACTAGACGAGCTGAGATCCTCTCCAACATGAATTATTCCACAGCTCTGTAATTATAAAATAGGTCTACTAAAATGGAGATTTGACTATAGCTCTTAGAAAACAAGCATCTACCTTACCTGAGGGAAAACAGTAAGCAATCATGTTCATAAAGCTCACAAAAAAACCTCAGAAAGACACTGCAGAAGCTGCAGAAGCCTCTATAAAGTAAACTCTATTCTGCCTTCAGTTTTCTGAAATCTTTAGAATTTAATAAGCTAAATATTCGTCGAGACAACTGCTAGATAGTGAGGGAACATGTTTATGAAGTGGAAGTAATGTATACACATTACACTCTGAGGAGCAGAGATGCTCCCCTACAATAACGCACAAGAACTGCACTATTGTAAATAAATAGTCATCCACCAGATGATTGTTTACAAAACAAAAGACATCTTCAGAGCTGATGTGTAATTTAAAAGTGCTGGAGTTGACAGATTAAGACAAATTAGCCACTATCCAAATTCTGATTTTCTTTCTCCACTCAGCATGGCCAGCAAAGCGCGCAGAAATTTTGCCAGTCTTCTTGGAATAACTACTCTCTGCTAATTAAAAAACCACAGCCAAGTGTATATTTTGCAGAATCACCAGTTTCAAAATAAAATCTACTTTACCAGTTTTCACAATGATTTGTGGTATTTTTCTCTCCTTACAAGGGAATGGCATAGAACATTGCTGTGAAAGCAACTGTAATCTTTTTTTGCCCCTTATCTTTGGATAAAATATATTTATTAGTATGTCTGAGACTTCTAAATTTTCCACAATGCCTGTAAGTAATGGACAGATAAATCCAAATTTAATAATTTCTACCAGACAGCAAACCTATAGCTTTTCAAAATTTCTGTTCACCTCCAAAAGGAAATGCACTCTTCAGAGTCTACACTTGCTCAGAGGACTGTCTTCTCAGCTTTTGCAGTATCTAGCTTGGAAGCCAAATGCTCCTGACAGTCAGGACCATGAAGGCTACAACACAAGTGCCTAGAGATGTCCAGTTAATCCCAGGCAGGTGAGAACATGTTTGTTTGTTTTTTTTTTTTAATATGTATCTTGTGATTTTAATTTCTTTTACCAGCAAGGATGAATCAAAAGTTATTTCATACACTCCTGAGTTGGAACCACTGTAGAAGACCAACACAGAGGAGGCAAGGCTGAAAGGAGATGCCAGTATCTTCAATCTTACCGTCATTTTTCCCCACATTTATTGCAACTGGTGTTTACAAGGAGACTGCCCAACAACCATTCCCACAGACAGTGACACAAAGGAACTTAAAAGATATTCAATAACCTGCATGAAGTGAAGTACCAGCCCTTCTGCTCATGCCTTTTTAAATCACCTCTGACAAAGGCTGCCTGGAGGAGATATAGTGGGTCGTAAAGTATTTGTACAAGCATCTGCAATACCACAGTACCTGAGGGGAAATGAAGGCGTGGGGCTTTTTTTGTTTGTTTTTGTTTTGGGGTTTTTTTTTTGTGGGGGGCTGTGTGTTTTGCACAAATGTGGCAGAACTGACCAGCAAGAAAAAAAAAGGCTCTCATAAATCAAACTCTTTCTTAAATTTCTCTTTAAGATTTGAACTTTCTTTGTTTGTTGAATGACCACTATACAAAGTCTTCATAGAGTAACCACAAGATATTTACCCTAAGATCACACTAAAATCATGCTATTTAAGAGCACGGAAAATAATTTTCTAATATGAAGACACCCTTTTAGTTTGGATTTCATCAAAGAAACGTTTGCTATTTTTCCCTGCCTTCTGAATAGCATGATATGTTTATTCAAACCAAATTTTACATTTTTCAGTAGATTCAGTGATACAGCTTTACTATATTGATCAACAGTATTTGATCATACAGTCTTTTCTGAATCATTTATATCAGTATTTCTGGCCGTTTTCTCATTTCTCTCTTTTAAGGGGTTACATTCACTGTGGTGAAAAGTAGGTCAGGCTGTGCATTCTGTCATTAATAAATATCAGCTGAAATGCTGCAAATGCACTTACTGATAGTCAAATAGCACAGAAATAATAAGGGTAAAAAGCATTCATGTCTATGATGACTAAAATAAACACAAAGGACATGGCAATCCCTACTGCTAAGCAATTTCTGGGAGAAAACAGAGTAAATCCCTTAGGGACCAGAACTGAATGATACTCCTGTATATTCAGAGATGGAAATAATTATAAACCATGACTTGTCTTCAGGAAATCATTAAAAAGTTACAGCTTTGTTTGCCTGAGCTACTGCAGGGGCCAATTTCATTACGAATCACCCTTGCACTGCTAAAGCATCAGGATGCCATTTACAGTTCAGTACTAGCAGACTGTCACATCATTAGAGCCTCTCTGGTTCATTACGCAGCTTGCAGATGGTGCTCATCAGAATTAGAGACCAGGCTGGGACAGACGCAGGATTTCAGCGAATGTGGATGCCAATTTCCTGAGCCAGAAACATTGCTCCCTGCTTGCCCCAAGCCACAAGCAGCCAGAAACAGGAACAGCACATTCAGTAGTCAATGCCACTAAGCAGCCTGTGCTTGCAGAAAACAGTTGCAAACGTGACAGAAAGCTGTATTTCAAAAGATCGTAGAAAGTCCAGGACGGTTTCCATCACCAAATTAGTTTGCTAGGAAGAGAAGTCACATCACTAGGCACCTTGCACACCGGGTCAGACCAAGTCAATTTCCCACTTCAACTTCCATTCATTTTCTCTAGAAATCTTTATTTGCACTCACCCATGTAAAAACTAGACAGACATCCATCTCCACATAGCTAGAGACATGGTGAGACACATTGCTATCACAGACCTCAATAGATTTTGAAAGATAAAATTCGTATTAAAAACGTGCACTGGTTTTGTAATGTTAAATTTTGCTTGACTTCTACACCCAAAATCAAAGTTTCTGAACTGTAAATATAATGGTTAGATTTAAAAATACAAAAAAAAAAAAAAAGGAGAAAGCAATTAATTTTTTACAGCTGTGATGGAAGTGGATATACAAAATTTTGCTTTCATATTTTATGTACATTTTTAAAATATTTAAATCTTTGGAATGGGAAAACAAGATACATCTGATTCAGAGACTCTGCAGCCACATCTATAAATAGCTGATTCTCTCAAACTTTTATGAAGTTTAACATCTTGGATCTGATTCACAAAACTAAGTATGCATTTTATCTTTATAGTGTATTTGAAGCTGTAAAACACTGATCTATAGATGCAGTTTAACTCAGCTCTGTGCACACATAAAATTGTTTTATAGTTGTGACAAGTGTTCTGTCATTGCCTGCAACAGTCCTTTAGTAAAAATATCAGTGCTTGCAATAAAAACCTACTTCTCTGCTAGACAGAGTGGTGATTTGCATTGATTCAGAGTGACAAGGTGCCACCAGTGCTTTGCTTCAGAGCAAAAGTAACAGAAATATTCCTGGGATATTTAAGGTTGGCACAGGTAGTCATCAATAATCCATACATTTGCATTTGATGGTATTTGCAAATGTTTAACAAGGTTCATTTTAACCCTGTGCCCATCAAAATGCATCACTGTCCACCTGCCCAGCACCCAGCTGTTGTTTAGTACCTTTGTAGGTAAACTCAGAAAACCACTGCTTTTGTATAAGGTATGAGCAAGAACTGACTTAATCTTTCTTCTTTACAAACTTCCCATTTACCTTCCAAGTCACAAGGACTGACTGAAGAATGAAAACTACTTCTCCCAAAGTTGTAGAGCCAGACACTTTTCAGCAAACAAAGAGTACACCCTGACAAGAACATCTCTTAAAGTTATGTATCAAGCAGTGTTAAACCTTTACCTGAAAACATAATCTTGTTTAATAATTGTACCTTCACCATAGATGTTATGTTTTCAATTTCAAGTCAGGGTTTAAATTTCAAGGCAAAAACCTACAGGTAATACATGGGCACTACATGGAGAGAAAACCAGCCATGCTTAACACAGACTTCAATTCTGTTACAGAATTCTAGAATGGCAGCTGCCTCTCAAAGTCTGAGAAAGCCTTTGACTGATATTTGGGAAACAGGAGCACTGCTGGCTGTAATTCAGAAGCCAATTCTACTTCAGCCCCTACTTTTGAAACTTTTCTCACAGTAACCACAGACCTCAGCAAAGGCGAGGGGGGGGAAGTACCATTTCCAAAATATGAAATAAAAGTGCAAACTTCCTTTGACCAAAGTACTTTTGTACCTTAGTAGCCAATGTGCAGACAGGGTATTTAACTGGTTTTTGACAACTCCCAACTGCAATGTTAAAATGTACTTGTATTTCTATAGCCAAATGTAAAATCTAGATAATTACAAGACATAAGCTGCAAGTACCATAAATCCTTTAATCCATCTGAAGCACACACTGAGAAAAGGGGTTTGAATCAAGCTGATCAAATCCTGGGTCTAATTTTTTTTTTTAGCTTTTTTGTTTTTCCCCACCCTATCAGCTTCTATTATCTGCCACTTCTGATTCCCTGATGACACTGTGCCAAGCCTACAAGGCATGTATTAATTCTGCCTCTAAACTGTGATGAATTAAGCAGCTTTATATCCAGTTATAATGCCATCCCACTGATGGTTCACAGGGTCAAAAACCTCAATTCAACACTAATCAATCTGATCCTCCAGCAAAAACCTTTCATGATCATTAACATGTTTAGCAGCTGGATGTCATTCCATGCTTTCTGTTCCATTCTGAAGGTAGCTGAGGACAGACACCAGACATGTACTCTAAAACAAAGATGTGACTTATCGGCATTCCTGACAGTACTGTCAATGTCTTCTTGCATCCCCTCTTCAGTTATGCTGAAGTAATTTATTCTTTTCCAAACGAGGCAAATCACTCACCAGGTGGCAATATTTCCTCCCTTTCCCTTCACTGGAGTAGTCACAAAATGCTTACTGCTCGTTTGTTCCACAGCAAATCTATTTTCCTTCTTCAAAATTACAAATTCAAGCTGCATTTTCTGACAGGATTCCCTGAGGAAGAGCATTATCCTTAGAATTAAAATTAGTGTCACATAAAAATGGATCAAAACTGAACATATACATCCATTTTTTATTGGATACAGGATATCTACAGGATAACCCTTTCATCAGCTAAGCTGTTATTTTTACTAACAACATCTGTCATAACACTGTCAAATTTTTACATTTTCCTTCTTATATGCACCTCCAAATCATGAACTGGTAGGAAAACAAAAGGATCTCATCTGTCAAGAACATCTCTGGCAAACAGCTGTCAGAAACTGCAAGTAACTACTGGTTCTGCCTTACCTGAAGCATGGAGTGGATAACTCCTCCAAGTTCCTTAGTTCTACTAACCTGAATTAGAGATGTATCTAAGAAGGGAAACATAAGAATAATTTTTTTCTTTGCATATGAAGCATGCAAAGATTTTAATAAACACTGAATTTTTATTTTCAGGTTTTCATAAACGCTGAATCCAATGTGTATTTTGTGAGTATAGGCACATGGATACAGGTGCTGGGGTAAAGTATTTCATTTGCACTTCATGTTACTGTTATTCCATGCATCCTAGGTTCAAATTTCAGTAGCTTGAGCTATCAAAGTTCACTGTACTCATTGTGCATCCCCTGTATTTCCCCATCTTTTTTAGAGAAAGAACAACAAATCTGTATCCCTCAGGTTCTCACAAACACATTGAAATTTTTGAAGGGAAGGAATACTTAGAGGCCCAATAATTTTAAACACAAAGGAAGCTACTCAGAGTGAAAAAAGAACTACTGCTAGACAGGAGTTGCGAGATGACAATACTAGCAGAATCAAGAGAATGGCACTGGATTAGGGGGAAGCAATTTTTAGTCAGGTGTTTTAAGACCAACTCATTTACACATTTAATTCCAGTATTCATTCTACATCCAGCAGAAAGAAGGGAACTGTTTGCTAGTGTTCAACACGTCTCTCCTTCTTGTTAAAGGTTAAATCTGCATGAGCACTTACCTGAATCCAGTAATAAAAGAGACAGAACTCTAGACATGCCAATACTAGCATTAAAAACAGTGGATTCATTTTTCTTTTTCAAAAAACCTTTTTTTGTTTCTAAAATGCAAATCAATACTGTAACTACTCAGCTTTAGGTATATAAGGAATCAGCTTAGTAGATTTCTTTAAAAAAATAAAATTGTTCCTCCTATAATGCTCAGATGAAATTACAAAAAAACCCCAAAGAACCCCAACAAAAAACCCCACAAACCCATCCAAAGAACTACATTTGAAACACTTTCTCATTACTAAAAGCTCAAACAGACCACTTACATTACAACAGTGCAAAGTCCTTGCTAAGTCCTATTGAACAACGGTTAACACTGTTCCCTGTATGTTGTCAGCCTCAATGACAGAAAGCTGCAGAAAAAAAAACCCAGCTATATACGTCCTCTTTAGCACTCAGTGCTGCAGGAATAAAAGATGCACTGAATAGACAGGCTGGCTTCAAAGCACTGAAATGCTTACAGTCTATTCCTGCCATTGGCTTTCGTTCCCAGAGTTGTTAGTTATTCCTTCTGTTGTTTACACTAAATATTCATTAGTAAGACAAGACATAAGTTTATTTTATTTTATTATGCCAAAAATGAGGGAAAACATCCAGATATGGATAAAAGATGGAATTAGTGGAGGTCGTGGATGACTATTATGCTGAATTAAAAAACTGGTGAGCCAGCTCTGACTGGAGGGTGTGAAATAAACAAGAAAAATCACCCTTGTCCATTGAAAGGAATTCAGTAAAAGACGCTTCAGCTGAGCCCCAGGATTCCATATCCTCCCCCTCCCATTTCATGCCTTTTGTTTTGAGGGGTTCTCAAGGAATGAGTGAACCACAGTTTACTGTTTGAAGCAAGTTTCAAGCACACCATTTCATGAAGCAGTACCTGCTTTCAGGTAAGCTGAAGCCCAGTCTCCCTGTTACACAGTTATGCAGAATAAAAAATACAGCAGAGCACTGAAACAGCAGTGCCCAAAACAAGCCTACTGTACCTATCACATACATTAGGACATCAGCTACACAGAGGCTTTTCCCTGGACCATCCTTGCCCTCTTTGTGCCAGCTTACAGCTCTCCTTTCCAGGCTTGCTCAGTCAACTCCCAGAACCCTGCAGGCAATTCACTCCCTTGTGCTGGAGTTAGACACTTCATTCCTCCTCTCATGAGGGCAACAGCAACTTTACTGAAGAATGATGTTTAAAACAAACAGATTTGAATGCTGTTAATGAAGAAAAAATATGCAAAAAGCCTAACCTCCAGTACAGGAACTACACCAAGTCTTGATACTGCCCCCAAAATCAGACGTGTTAGGCCTGGCTTAATCTTACTTTTTGCTTAATCCCTCAACTGCCTGGCCAAGCATCCATAGGAAAAAAATCATATCAGTCTTCCGTATACAATTTTTAAAAAAAGACCAAAAATTAGGTACTGCTGAGATTTTCAACATGAACAGCTAAAGACTGAGTACAGCTAACTTGTATTCCTGTGGGCCATTATTATGACATTGTTACTGAAACATGAGTATGCCATACATTAGCCTCTAAAATTCAGATTCAATGGTCTTCTACAGATACACTGTAACAGAAACCAAAATCAGAAAAAAGCCTCCAAAGCAAGGGAGGCTGGTGAGCTGGTTATTTAATAAATCCTTCTCACTCAGGTATTCTAATTCACACAAATTCTTATATCACCCCCAGTCTCCAGAATGTAATTAACGATGCACCCGACGCTAAGGATCAGGTGCCAAGGTGTGCAGTCAGGGTGACTTCCAAATGGAATGCAGGCTGCCGACGACAAAGAAGGGATCAAGAAGTTGTGACAGCCGGGCATTTTCCAGACGACAGAAGAGTAGCACAGGGAGATTCGCGGATTTCCTGTTAGCTATTCCTGCTTCCACGCCGGCTGACAAATGGCTCTGTACGCGTGTGTACATGAGTGTGTGTATGTACATGTGTGTGTGTACATGTGTGTGCGTTCATGTGTGTGCGCTCGCCGAAGGGCCGGCGAACTCTGCTCAGCCACCTGCACAGTCAGTCAGTCAGTCCCGCTTCCCGTGGCCGCGGCTGGGACCGGCCACTCTCTGCGCACTCCGCAGAGGGAAACTCCCGCCCGTGAAAAGCGCCGTGCGACCGGCTCCCTCCTCGCGTGGAAGTGGAAACCAGGCGCGATGGTGCGCGGGGGAACCGGGCAGCGCTGATGCGCCTCGCCCGCCGAGGGGCCCGGGCCGCGGGGGGTCCAGCCCAGCCCA